>OY754961.1:35122089-35611052 GCA_963576555.1 Ferdinandea cuprea
AAAGTTTTGAGTTGGAAAAAATCACTTTTTGAGTCCAAAAAATCACTTTTTGAGTTGAAAAAATCACTTTTTGGGTCAATTTTCGAAATTTTTTTGGTGATCCCAAATTAAGCTTAGAATCGTATTTAAACGCGTATTTACGGAGATATCGCCGTTTAAAGTTTTGATCTTAAAAAAATCACTTTTTTGATCATTTTTCGAAATTTTTTTGGTGATCACAAATTAAGCTTAGAATCGTATTTAAACGCGTATTTACGGAGATATCGCCGTTTAAAGTTTTGATCTTAAAAAAATCACTTTTTTGATCATTTTTCGAAATTTTTTTGGTGATCACAAATTAAGCTTAGAATCGTATTTAAACGCTTATTTACGGAGATATCGCCGTTTAAAGTTTTGACCTTAAAAAAATCACTTTTTGGGTCATTTTTCGAAATTTTTTTGGTGATCACAAATTAAGCTTAGAATCGTATTTAAACGCGTATTTACGGAGATATCGCCGTTTGAAGTTTTGATCTTAAAAAAATCACTTTTTGGGTCATATTTCGAAATTTGTTTGGTGATCACAAATTAAGCTTAGAATCGTATTTAAACGCGTATTTACGGAGATATCGCCGTTTAAAGTTTTGATCTTAAAAAAATCACTTTTTTGATCATTTTTCGAAATTTTTTTGGTGATCACAAATTAAGCTTAGAATCGTATTTAAACGCGTATTTACGGAGATATCGCCGTTTAAAGTTTTGACCTTAAAAAAATCACTTTTTGGATCATTTTTCGAAATTTTTTTGGTGATCACAAATTAAGCTTAGAATCGTATTTAAACGCGTATTTACGGAGATATCGCTGTTTAAAGTTTTAAGTTGAAAAAAATCACTTTTTGGGTCATTTTTCGAATTTTTTTTGGGTGATCACAAATTAAGCTTAGAATCGTATTTAAACGCGTATTTACGGAGATATCGCCGTTTAAAGTTTTGATCTTAAAAAAATCACTTTTTTGATCATTTTTCGAAATTTTTTTGGTGATCACAAATTAAGCTTAGAATCGTATTTAAACGCGTATTTACGGAGATATCGCCGTTTGAAGTTTTGATCTTAAAAAAATCACTTTTTGGGTCATATTTCGAATTTGTTTGGTGATCACAAATTAAGCTTAGAATCGTATTTAAACGCGTATTTACGGAGATATCGCCGTTTGAAGTTTTGATCTTAAAAAAATCACTTTTTGGGTCATATTTCGAAATTTGTTTGGTGATCACAAATTAAGCTTAGAATCGTATTTAAACGCGTATTTACGGAGATATCGCCGTTTAAAGTTTTGATCTTAAAAAAATCACTTTTTTGATCATTTTTCGAAATTTTTTTGGTGATCACAAATTAAGCTTAGAATCGTATTTAAACGCTTATTTACGGAGATATCGCCGTTTAAAGTTTTGACCTTAAAAAAATCACTTTTTGGGTCATTTTTCGAAATTTTTTTGGTGATCACAAATTAAGCTTAGAATCGTATTTAAACGCGTATTTACGGAGATATCGCCGTTTGAAGTTTTGATCTTAAAAAAATCACTTTTTGGGTCATATTTCGAAATTTGTTTGGTGATCACAAATTAAGCTTAGAATCGTATTTAAACGCGTATTTACGGAGATATCGCCGTTTAAAGTTTTGATCTTAAAAAAATCACTTTTTTGATCATTTTTCGAAATTTTTTTGGTGATCACAAATTAAGCTTAGAATCGTATTTAAACGCGTATTTACGGAGATATCGCCGTTTAAAGTTTTGACCTTAAAAAAATCACTTTTTGGATCATTTTTCGAAATTTTTTTGGTGATCACAAATTAAGCTTAGAATCGTATTTAAACGCGTATTTACGGAGATATCGCTGTTTAAAGTTTTAAGTTGAAAAAAATCACTTTTTGGGTCATTTTTCGAATTTTTTTTGGGTGATCACAAATTAAGCTTAGAATCGTATTTAAACGCGTATTTACGGAGATATCGCCGTTTAAAGTTTTGATCTTAAAAAAATCACTTTTTTGATCATTTTTCGAAATTTTTTTGGTGATCACAAATTAAGCTTAAAAAAATCACTTTTTTGATCATTTTTCGAAATTTTTTTGGTTATCACAAATTAAGCTTAGAATCGTATTTAAACGCGTATTTACGGAGATATTGCTGTTTAAAGTTTTGAGTTGAAAAAAATCACTTTTTGGGTCATATTTCGAAATTTTTTTGGTGATCACAAATTAAGCTTAGAATCGTATTTAAACGCGTATTTACGGAGATATCGCCATTTAATGTTTTGACCTTAAAAAAATCACTTTTTTGATCATTTTTCGAAATATTTTTGGTGAATCCAAATTAAGCGTAGAATCGTATTTAAACGCGTATTTACGGAGATATCGCCATTTAAAGTTTTGACCTTAAAAAAATCACTTTTTTGATCATTTTTCGAATTTTTTTTGGTGATCACAAATTAAGCTTAGAATCGTATTTAAACGCGTATTTACGGAGATATCGCGTTTTAAAGTTTTGAGTTGAAAAAAATCATTTTTTGGGTCATTTTTCGAAATTTTTTGATGATCACAAATTAAGCTTAGAATCGTATTTAAACGCGTATTTACGGAGATATCGCCATTTAAAGTTTTGACCTTAAAAAAATCACTTTTTTGATCATTTTTCGAATTTTTTTTGGTGATCACAAATTAAGCTTAGAATCGTATTTAAACGCGTATTTACGGAGATATCGCGTTTTAAAGTTTTGAGTTGAAAAAATCACTTTTTGGGCCATTTTTCGAAATATTTTTGGTGAATCCAAATTAAGCGTAGAATCGTATTTAAACGCGTATTTACGGAGATATCGCCATTTAAAGTTTTGATCTTAAAAAAATCACTTTTTTGATCATTTTTCGAATTTTTTTTGGTGATCACAAATTAAGCTTAGAATCGTATTTAAACGCGTATTTACGGAGATATCGGCGTTTAAAGTTTTGATCTTAAAAAAATCACTTTTTTGATCATTTTTCGAAATTTTTTTGGTTATCACAAATTAAGCTTAGAATCGTATTTAAACGCGTATTTACGGAGATATCGCGTTTTAAAGTTTTGAGTTGAAAAAAATCATTTTTTGGGTCATTTTTCGAAATTTTTTTGATGATCACAAACTAAGCTTAGAATCGTATTTAAACGCGTATTTACGGAGATATTGCTGTCTAAAGTTTTGAGTTGAAAAAAATCATTTTTTGGGTCATTTTTCGAAATTTTTTGATGATCACAAATTAAGCTTAGAATCGTATTTAAACGCGTATTTACGGAGATATCGCCATTTAAAGTTTTGACCTTAAAAAAATCACTTTTTTGATCATTTTTCGAATTTTTTTTGGTGATCACAAATTAAGCTTAGAATCGTATTTAAACGCGTATTTACGGAGATATCGGCGTTTAAAGTTTTGATCTTAAAAAAATCACTTTTTTGATCATTTTTCGAAATTTGTTTGGTGATCACAAATTAAGCTTAGAATCGTATTTAAACGCGTATTCACGGAGATATCGCCGTTTAAAGTTTTGACCTTAAAAAAATCACTTTTTGGGTCATTTTTCGAAATTTTTTTTTGGTGATCACAAATTAAGCTTAGAATCGTATTTAAACGCGTATTTACGGAGATATCGCTTTTTAAAGTTTTGAGTTGAAAAAAATCACTTTTTGGGTCATATTTCGAAATTTTTTTGGTGATCACAAATTAAGCTTAGAATCGTATTTAAACGCGTATTTACGGAGATATCGCCATTTAAAGTTTTGACCTTAAAAAAATCACTTTTTTGATCATTTTTCGAATTTTTTTGGTTATCACAAATTAAGCTTAGAATCGTATTTAAACGCGTATTTACGGAGATATCGCGTTTTAAAGTTTTGAGTTGAAAAAAATCATTTTTTGGGTCATTTTTCGAAATTTTTTTGATGATCACAAACTAAGCTTAGAATCGTATTTAAACGCGTATTTACGGAGATATTGCTGTTTAAAGTTTTGAGTTGAAAAAAATCACTTTTTGGGTTGAAATTAAGCGTAGAATCGTATTTAAACGCGTATTTACGGAGATATCGCTGTTTAGAGTTTTGTGTTGAAAAAATCACTTTTTGGGCCATTTTTCGAAATATTTTTGGTGAATCCAAATTAAGCGTAGAATCGTATTTAAACGCGTATTTACGGAGATATCGCGTTTTAAAGTTTTGAGTTGAAAAAAATCATTTTTTGGGTCATATTTCGAAATTTTTTTGGTGATCACAAATTAAGCTTAGAATCGTATTTAAACGCGTATTTACGGAGATATCGCCATTTAAAGTTTTGATCTTAAAAAAATCACTTTTTTGATCATTTTTCGAAATTTTTTTGGTTATCACAAATTAAGCTTAGAATCGTATTTAAACGCGTATTTACGGAGATATCGCGTTTTAAAGTTTTGAGTTGAAAAAAATCATTTTTTGGGTCATTTTTCGAAATTTTTTTGATGATCACAAACTAAGCTTAGAATCGTATTTAAACGCGTATTTACGGAGATATTGCTGTTTAAAGTTTTGAGTTGAAAAAAATCACTTTTTGGGTTGAAATTAAGCGTAGAATCGTATTTAAACGCGTATTTACGGAGATATCGCTGTTTAGAGTTTTGTGTTGAAAAAATCACTTTTTGGGCCATTTTTCGAAATATTTTTGGTGAATCCAAATTAAGCGTAGAATCGTATTTAAACGCGTATTTACGGAGATATCGCCATTTAAAATTTTGACCTTAAAAAAATCACTTTTTTGATCATTTTTCGAATTTTTTTTGGTGATCACAAATTAAGCTTAGAATCGTATTTAAACGCGTATTTACGGAGATATCGCGTTTTAAAGTTTTGAGTTGAAAAAAATCATTTTTTGGGTCATTTTTCGAAATTTTTTGATGATCACAAATTAAGCTTAGAATCGTATTTAAACGCGTATTTACGGAGATATCGCCATTTAAAGTTTTGACCTTAAAAAAATCACTTTTTTGATCATTTTTCGAATTTTTTTTGGTGATCACAAATTAAGCTTAGAATCGTATTTAAACGCGTATTTACGGAGATATCGCGTTTTAAAGTTTTGAGTTGAAAAAATCATTTTTTGGGTCATTTTTTTTGGTGATCACAAATTAACCTTAGAATCGTATTTAAACGCGTATTTACGGAGATAGCGCCGTTTAAAGTTTTGACCTTAAAAAAATCACTTTTTGGGTCATTTTTCGAAATTTGTTTGGTGATCACAAATTAAGCTTAGAATCGTATTTAAACGCGTATTTACGGAGATATCGCCATTTAATGTTTTGACCTTAAAAAAATCACTTTTTTGATCATTTTTCGAAATTTTTTTGGTTATCACAAATTAAGCTTAGAATCGTATTTAAACGCGTATTTACGGAGATATCGCGTTTTAAAGTTTTGAGTTGAAAAAAATAATTTTTTGGGTCATTTTTCGAAATTTTTTTGATGATCACAAATTAAGCTTAGAATCGTATTTAAACGCGTATTTACGGAGATATTGCTGTTTAAAGTTTTGAGTTGAAAAAAATCACTTTTTGGGTCATATTTCGAATTTTTTTTGGTGATCACAAATTAAGCTTAGAATCGTATTTAAACGCGTATTTACGGAGATATCGCCATTTAATGTTTTGACGGAGATATCGCGTTTTAAAGTTTTGAGTTGAAAAAAATCATTTTTTGGGTCATTTTTCGAAATTTTTTTGATGATCACAAATTAAGCTTAGAATCGTATTTAAACGCGTATTTACGGAGATATTGCTGTTTAAAGTTTTGAGTTGAAAAAAATCACTTTTTGGGTCATATTTCGAAATTTTTTTGGTGAATCCAAATTAAGCGTAGAATCGTATTTAAACGCGTATTTACGGAGATATCGCTGTTTAGAGTCTTGTGTTGAAAAAATCACTTTTTTGGCCATTTTGCGAAATTTTTTTTTAACGCGTATTTACGGAGATATCGCCGTTTAAAGATTTGAGTTGAAAAAATCACTTTTTTGATCATTTTTCGAAATTTTTTTTGTGATCACATATTAAGCTTAGAATCGTATTTAAACGCGTATTTACGGAGATATCGCCGTTTAAAGTTTTGACCTTAAAAAAATCACTTTTTGGGTCATTTTTCGAAATTTTTTTGGTGATCACAAATTAAGCTTAGAATCGTATTTAAACGCGTATTTACGGAGATATTGCTGTTTAAAGTTTTGAGTTGAAAAAAATCACTTTTTGGGTCATATTTCGAAATTTTTTTGATGATCACAAATTAAGCTTAGAATCGTATTTAAACGCGTATTTACGGAGATATTGCTGTTTAAAGTTTTGAGTTGAAAAAAATCACTTTTTGGGTCATTTTTCGAAATTTTTTTGATGATCACAAATTAAGCTTAGAATCGTATTTAAACGCGTATTTACGGAGATATTGCTGTTTAAAGTTTTGAGTTGAAAAAAATCACTTTTTGGGTCATATTTCGAAATTTTTTTGGTGAATCCAAATTAAGCGTAGAATCGTATTTAAACGCGTATTTACGGAGATATCGCTGTTTAAAGTTTTGAGTTGAAAAAATCACTTTTTTGATCATTTTTCGAAATTTTTTTTGTGATCACATATTAAGCTTAGAATCGTATTTAAACGCGTATTTACGGAGATATCGCCGTTTAAAGTTTTGACCTTAAAAAAATCACTTTTTGGGTCATTTTTCGAAATTTTTTTGGTGATCACAAATTAAGCTTAGAATCGTATTTAAACGCGTATTTACGGAGATATCGCTGTTTCAAGTTTTGAGTTGAAAAAAATCACTTTTTGGGTCATTTTTCGAAATTTTTTTGGTGATCACATATTAAGCTTAGAATCGTATTTAAACGCGTATTTACGGAGATATCGCCGTTTAAAGATTTGACTTAAAGAAAATCATTTTTTGGGTCATTTTTCGAAATTTTGTTGGTGATCACAAATTAAGCTTAGAATCGTATTTAAACGCGTATTTACGGAGATATCGCTGTTTCAAGTTTTGAGTTGAAAAAAATTACTTTTTGGGTCATTTTTCGAAATTTTTTTGGTGATCACAAATTAAGCTTAGAATCGTATTTAAACGCGTATTTACGGAGATATTGCTGTTTAAAGTTTTGAGTTGAAAAAAATCACTTTTTGGGTCATATTTCGAAATTTTTTTGGTGATCACAAATTAAGCTTAGAATCGTATTTAAACGCGTATTTACGGAGATATCGCCATTTAAAGTTTTGACCTTAAAAAAATCACTTTTTTGATCATTTTTCGAATTTTTTTTGGTGATCACAAATTAAGCTTAGAATCGTATTTAAACGCGAATTTACGGAGATATCGGCGTTTAAAGTTTTGAGTTGAAAAAACCACTTTTTTGATCATTTTTCGAATTTTTTTTGATGATCACAAATTAAGCTTAGAATCGTATTTAAACGCGTATTTACGGAGATATCGCCATTTAAAGTTTTGACCTTAAAAAAATCACTTTTTTGATCATTTTTCGAATTTTTTTTGGTGATCACAAATTAAGCTTAGAATCGTATTTAAACGCGTATTTACGGAGATATCGCCGTTTAAAGTTTTGACCTTAAAAAAATCACTTTTTTGATCATTTTTCGAATTTTTTTTTTTTTGGTGATCACAAATTAAGCTTAGAATCGTATTTAAACGCGTATTTACGGAGATATCGCTGTTTAAAGTTTTGAGTTGAAAATCACTTTTTGGGTCATATTTCGAAATTTTTTTGGTGATCACAAATTAAGCTTAGAATCGTATTTAAACGCGTATTTACGGAGATATCGCTGTTTAAAGTTTTGAGTTGAAAATCACTTTTTGGGTCATATTTCGAAATTTTTTTGGTGATCACAAATTAAGCTTAGAATCGTATTTAAACGCGTATCTACGGAGATATCGCGTTTTAAAGTTTTGAGTTGAAAAAAATCATTTTTTGGGTCATTTTTCGAATTTTTTTTGATGATCACACATTAAGCTTAGAATCGTATTTAAACGCGTATTTACGGAGATATCGCCATTTAAAGTTTTGATCTTAAAAAAATCACTTTTTTGATCATTTTTCGAAATTTTTTTGGTGAATCCAAATTAAGCGTAGAATCGTATTTAAACGCGTATTTACGGAGATATTGCTGTTTAGAGTTTTGAGTTGAAAAAAATCATTTTTTGGGTCATTTGTCGAAATTTTTTTGATGATCACAAATTAAGCTAAGAATCGTATTTAAACGCGTATTTACGGAGATATCGCCATTTAAAGTTTTGACCTTAAAAAAATCACTTTTTTGATCATTTTTCGAATTTTTTTTGGTGATCACAAATTAAGCTTAGAATCGTATTTAAACGCGTATTTACGGAGATATCGCGTTTTAAAGTTTTGATTTGAAAAAACCACTTTTTTGATCATTTTTCGAATTTTTTTTGGTGATCACAAATTAAGCTTAAAATCGTATTTAAACGCGTATTTACGGAGATATTGCTGTTTAGAGTTTTGAGTTGAAAAAAATCACTTTTTGGGTCATATTTCGAAATTTTGTTGGTGATCACAAATTAAGCTAAGAATCGTATTTAAACGCGTATTTACGGAGATATCGCCGTTTAAAGTTTTGACCTTAAAAAAATCACTTTTTTGATCATTTTTCGAATTTTTTTTGGTGATCACAAATTAAGCTTCGAATCGTATTTAAACGCGTATTTACGGAGATATCGCCGTTTGAAGTTTTGATCTTAAAAAAATCACTTTTTTGATCATTTTTCGAAATTTTTTTGGTGATCACAAATTAAGCTTAGAATCGTATTTAAACGCGTATTTACGGAGATATCGCTGTTTAAAGTTTTGACCTTAAAAAAATCACTTTTTTGGTCATTTTTCGATTTTTTTTTGGGTGATCACAAATTAAGCTTAGAATCGTATTTAAACGCGTATTTACGGAGATATCGCCGTTTAAAGTTTTGATCTTAAAAAAATCACTTTTTTGATCATTTTTCGAAATTTTTTTGGTGATCACAAATTAAGCTTAGAATCGTATTTAAACGCGTATTTACGGAGATATCGCTGTTTAAAGTTTTGAGTTGAAAATCACTTTTTGGGTCATATTTCGAAATTTTTTTGGTGATCACAAATTAAGCTTAGAATCGTATTTAAACGCGTATTTACGGAGATATCGCCGTTTAAAGTTTTGACCTTGAAAAATCACTTTTTGGGTCATTTTTCGAATTTTTTTTTGGTGATCACAAATTAAGCTTAGAATCGTATTTAAACGCGTATTTACGGAGATATCGCCGTTTGAAGTTTTGATCTTAAAAAAATCACTTTTTTGATCATTTTTCGAAATTTTTTTGGTGATCACAAATTAAGCTGAGAATCGTATTGAAACGCGTATTTACGGAGATATCGCTGTTTAAAGTTTTGAGTTGGAAAAAATCACTTTTTGAGTCGAAAAAATCACTTTTTGGGTCATTTTTCGAAATTTTTTTGGTGATCCCAAATTAAGCTTAGAATCGTATTTAAACGCGTATTTACGGAGATATCGCTGTTTAAAGTTTTGAGTTGAAAAAAATCATTTTTTGGGTCATTTTTGGAAATTTTTTTGATGATCACAAATTAAGCTTAGAATCGTATTTAAACGCGTATTTACGGAGATATCGCGTTTTAAAGTTTTGAGTTGAAAAAATCACTTTTTTGATCATTTTTCGAAATTTTTTTGGTGATCACAAATTAAGCTTAGAATCGTATTTAAACGCGTATTTACGGAGATATCGCTGTTTAAAGTTTTGAGTTGAAAAAAATCACTTTTTGTGTCATATTTCGAAATTTATTTGGTGATCACAAAATAAGCTTAGAATCGTATTTAAACGCGTATTTACGGAGATATCGCCATTTAAAGTTTTGACCTTAAAAAAATCACTTTTTGGATCATTTTTCGAAATTTTTTTGGTGATCACAAATTAAGCTTAGAATCGTATTTAAACGCGTATTTACGGAGATATCGCCGTTTAAAGTTTTGACCTTAAAAAAATCACTTTTTGGATCATTTTTCGAAATTTTTTTTTGGTGATCACAAATTAAGCTTAGAATCGTATTTAAACGCGTATTTACGGAGATATCGCCGTTTAAAGTTTTGATCTTAAAAAAATCACTTTTTTGATCATTTTTCGAATTTTTTTTGGTGATCACAAATTAAGTTTAGAATCGTATTTAAACGCGTATTTACGGAGATATCGCTGTTTAAAGTTTTGAGTTAAAGAAAATCACTTTTTGGGTCATATTTCGAAATTTGTTTGGTGATCACAAATTAAGCTTAGAATCGTATTTAAACGCGTATTTACGGAGATATCGCCGTTAAAAGTTTTGACCTTAAAAAAATCACTTTTTGGATCATTTTTCGAAATTTTTTTTTGGTGATCACAAATTAAGCTTAGAATCGTATTTAAACGCTTATTTACGGAGATATCGCCGTTTAAAGTTTTGACCTTAAAAAAATCACTTTTTGGGTCATTCTTCGAAATTTTTTTGGTGATCACAAATTAAGCTTAGAATCGTATTTAAACGCGTATTTACGGAGATATCGCGTTTTAAAGTTTTAAGTTGAAAAAAATCATTTTTTGGGTCATTTTTCGAATTTTTTTTGATGATCACACATTAAGCTTAGAATCGTATTTAAACGCGTATTTACGGAGATATCGCCATTTAAAGTTTTGATCTTAAAAAAATCACTTTTTTGATCATTTTTCGAAATTTTTTTGGTGATCACAAATTAAGCTTAGAATCGTATTTAAACGCGTATTTACGGAGATATCGCTGTTTAAAGTTTTGAGTTAAAGAAAATCACTTTTTGGGTCATATTTCGAAATTTGTTTGGTGATCACAAATTAAGCTTAGAATCGTATTTAAACGCGTATTCACGGAGATATCGCCGTTTAAAGTTTTGACCTTAAAAAAATCACTTTTTGGGTCATTTTTCGAATTTTTTTTGGTTATCACAAATTAAGCTTAGAATCGTATTTAAACGCGTATTTACGGAGATATTGCTGTTTAAAGTTTTGAGTTGAAAAAAATCACTTTTTGGGTCATATTTCGAAATTTTTTTGGTGATCACAAATTAAGCTTAGAATCGTATTTAAACGCGTATTTACGGAGATATCGCGTTTTAAAGTTTTGAGTTGAAAAAATACATTTTTTGGGTCATTTTTCGAATTTTTTTTGATGATCACACATTAAGTTTAGAATCGTATTAAAACGCGTATTTACGGAGATATCGGCGTTTAAAGTTTTGATCTTAAAAAAATCACTTTTTTGATCATTTTTCGAATTTTTTTTGGTGATCACAAATTAAGCTTAGAATCGTATTTAAACGCGTATTTACGGAGATATCGGCGTTTAAAGTTTTGATCTTAAAAAAATCACTTTTTTGATAATTTTTCGAAATTTTTTTGGTGATCACAAATTAAGCTTAGAATCGTATTTAAACGCGTATTTACGGAGATATCGCTGTTTACAGTTTTGAGTTGAAAAAAATCACTTTTTGGGTCATATTTCGAAATTTGTTTGGTGATCACAAATTAAGCTTAGAATCGTATTTAAACGCGTATTTACGGAGATATCGCTGTTTAAAGTTTTGAGTTGAAAAAAATCACTTTTTGGGTCATATTTCGAAATTTGTTTGGTGATCACAAATTAAGCTTAGAATCGTATTTAAACGCGTATTCACGGAGATATCGCCGTTTAAAATTTTGACCTTAAAAAAATCACTTTTTGGGTCATTTTTCGAATTTTTTTTGGTTATCACAAATTAAGCTTAGAATCGTATTTAAACGCGTATTTACGGAGATATTGCTGTTTAAAGTTTTGAGTTGAAAAAAATCACTTTTTGGGTCATATTTCGAAATTTTTTTGGTGATCACAAATTAAGCTTAGAATCGTATTTAAACGCGTATTTACGGAGATATCGCGTTTTAAAGTTTTGAGTTGAAAAAAATCATTTTTTGGGACATTTTTCGAATTTTTTTTGATGATCACACATTAAGTTTAGAATCGTATTTAAACGCGTATTTACGGAGATATCGGCGTTTAAAGTTTTGATCTTAAAAAAATCACTTTTTTGATCATTTTTCGAATTTTTTTTGGTGATCACAAATTAAGCTTAGAATCGTATTTAAACGCGTATTTACGGAGATATCGCTGTTTAAAGTTTTGAGTTGAAAAAAATCACTTTTTGGGTCATATTTCGAAATTTTTTTGGTGATCACAAATTAAGCTTAGAATCGTATTTAAACGCGTATTTACGGAGATACCGCCATTTAAAGTTTTGACCTTAAAAAAATCACTTTTTTGATCATTTTTCGAATTTTTTTTGGTTATCACAAATTAAGCTTAGAATCGTATTTAAACGCGTATTTACGGAGATATTGCTGTTTAAAGTTTTGAGTTGAAAAAAATCACTTTTTGGGTCATATTTCGAAATTTGTTTGGTGATCACAAATTAAGCTTAGAATCGTATTTAAACGCGTATTCACGGAGATATCGCCGTTTAAAGTTTTGACCTTAAAAAAATCACTTTTTGGGTCATTTTTCGAATTTTTTTTGGTTATCACAAATTAAGCTTAGAATCGTATTTAAACGCGTATTTACGGAGATATTGCTGTTTAAAGTTTTGAGTTGAAAGAAATCACTTTTTGGGTCATATTTCGAAATTTTTTTGGTGATCACAAATTAAGCTTAGAATCGTATTTAAACGCGTATTTACGGAGATATCGCGTTTTAAAGTTTTGAGTTGAAAAATATCATTTTTTGGGTCATTTTTCGAATTTTTTTTGATGATCACACATCAAGCTTAGAATCGTATTTAAACGCGTATTTACGGAGATATCGCCATTTAAAGTTTTGATCTTAAAAAAATCACTTTTTTGATCATTTTTCGAATTTTTTTTGGTGATCACAAATTAAGCTTAGAATCGTATTTAAACGCGTATTTACGGAGATATTGCTGTTTAAAGTTTTGAGTTGAAAAAAATCACTTTTTGGGTTGAAATTAAGCGTAGAATCGTATTTAAACGCGTATTTACGGAGATATCGCTGTTTAGAGTTTTGTGTTGAAAAAATCACTTTTTGGGCCATTTTTCGAAATATTTTTGAGTAATCCAAATTAAGCGTAGAATCGTATTTAAACGCGTATTTACGGAGATATCGCCATTTAAAGTTTTGACCTTAAAAAAATCACTTTTTTGATCATTTTTCGAATTTTTTTTGGTGATCACAAATTAAGCTTAGAATCGTATTTAAACGCGTATTTACGGAGATATCGCGTTTTAAAGTTTTGAGTTGAAAAAAATCATTTTTTGGGTCATTTTTCGAAATTTTTTTGATGATCACAAATTAAGCTTAGAATCGTATTTAAACGCGTATTTACGGAGATATCGCCATTTAAAGTTTTGACCTTAAAAAAATCACTTTTTTGATCATTTTTCGAATTTTTTTTGGTGATCACAAATTAAGCTTAGAATCGTATTTAAACGCGTATTTACGGAGATATCGCGTTTTAAAGTTTTGAGTTGAAAAAAATAATTTTTTGGGTCATTTTTCGAAATTTTTTTGGTGATCACAAATTAAGCTTAGAATCGTATTTAAACGCGTATTTACGGAGATATCGCCGTTTAAAGTTCTGACCTTAAAAAAATCACTTTTTGGTTCATTTTTCGAAATTTTTTTGATGATCACACATTAAGCTTAGAATCGTATTTAAACGCGTATTTACGGAGATATCGCCATTTAAAGTTTTGATCTTAAAAAAATCACTTTTTTGATCATTTTTCGAATTTTTTTTGGTGATCACAAATTAAGCTTAGAATCGTATTTAAACGCGTATTTACGGAGATATCGGCGTTTAAAGTTTTGATCTTAAAAAAATCACTTTTTTGATCATTTTTCGAAATTTTTTTGGTGATCACAAATTAAGCTTAGAATCGTATTTAAACGCGTATTCACGGAGATATCGCCGTTTTAAGTTTTGACCTTAAAAAAATCACTTTTTGGGTCATTTTTCGAAATTTTTTTTTGGTGATCACAAATTAAGCTTAGAATCGTATTTAAACGCGTATTTATGGAGATATCGCTGTTTAAAGTTTTGAGTTGAAAAAAATCACTTTTTGGGTCATATTTCGAAATTTTTTTGGTGATCACAAATTAAGCTTAGAATCGTATTTAAACGCGTATTTACGGAGATATCGCCATTTAAAGTTTTGACCTTAAAAAAATCACTTTTTTGATCATTTTTCGAATTTTTTTTGGTTATCACAAATTAAGCTTAGAATCGTATTTAAACGCGTATTTACGGAGATATTGCTGTTTAAAGTTTTGAGTTGAAAAAAATCACTTTTTGGGTTGAAATTAAGCGTAGAATCGTATTTAAACGCGTATTTACGGAGATATCGCTGTTTAGAGTTTTGTGTTGAAAAAATCACTTTTTGGGCCATTTTTCGAAATATTTTTGAGTAATCCAAATTAAGCGTAGAATCGTATTTAAACGCGTATTAACGGAGATATCGCCATTTAAAGTTTTGACCTTAAAAAAATCACTTTTTTGATCATTTTTCGAATTTTTTTTGGTGATCACAAATTAAGCTTAGAATCGTATTTAAACGCGTATTTACGGAGATATCGCGTTTTAAAGTTTTGAGTTGAAAAAAGTCATTTTTTGGGTCATTTTTTGAAATTTTTTTGATGATCACAAATTAAGCTTAGAATCGTATTTAAACGCGTATTTACGGAGATATCGCCATTTAAAGTTTTGACCTTAAAAAAATCACTTTTTTGATCATTTTTCGAATTTTTTTTGGTGATCACAAATTAAGCTTAGAATCGTATTTAAACGCGTATTTACGGAGATATCGCGTTTTAAAGTTTTGAGTTGAAAAAATCATTTTTTGGGTCATTTTTCGAATTTTTTTTGGTGATCACAAATTAAGCTTAGAATCGTATTTAAACGCGTATTTACGGAGATATCGCCATTTAATGTTTTGACCTTAAAAAAATCACTTTTTTGATCATTTTTCGAATTTTTTTTGGTGATCACAAATTAAGCTTAGAATCGTATTTAAACGCGTATTTACGGAGATATCGCCGTTTAAAGTTTTGACCTTAAAAAAATCACTTTTTGGGTCATTTTTCGAAATTTGTTTGGTGATCACAAATTAAGCTTAGAATCGTATTTAAACGCGTATTTACGGAGATATCGCCATTTAATGTTTTGACCTTAAAAAAATCACTTTTTTGATCATTTTTCGAAATTTTGTTGATGATCACAAATTAAGCTTAGAATCGTATTTAAACGCGTATTTACGGAGATATCGCCATTTAAAGTTTTGACCTTAAAAAAATCACTTTTTTGATCATTTTTCGAATTTTTTTTGGTGATCACAAATTAAGCTTAGAATCGTATTTAAACGCGTATTTACGGAGATATCGCCATTTAAAGTTTTGACCTTAAAAAAATCACTTTTTTGATCATTTTTCGAATTTTTTTTGGTGATCACAAATTAAGCTTAGAATCGTATTTAAACGCGTATTTACGGAGATATCGCCGTTTAAAGTTTTGACCTTAAAAAAATCACTTTTTGGGTCATTTTTCGAAATTTGTTTGGTGATCACAAATTAAGCTTAGAATCGTATTTAAACGCGTATTTACGGAGATATCGCCATTTAATGTTTTGACCTTAAAAAAATCACTTTTTTGATCATTTTTCGAAATTTTTTTGGTTATCACAAATTAAGCTTAGAATCGTATTTAAACGCGTATTTACGGAGATATCGCCATTTAATGTTTTGACCTTAAAAAAATCACTTTTTTGATCATTTTTCGAAATTTTTTTGATGATCACAAATTAAGCTTAGAATCGTATTTAAACGCGTATTTACGGAGATATCGCTGTTTAAAGTTTTGACTTAAAGAAAATCATTTTTTGGGTCATCTTTCGAAATTTTGTTGGTGATCACAAATTAAGCTTAGAATCGTATTTAAACGCGTATTTACGGAGATATCGCTGTTTAAAGTTTTGAGTTGAAAAAAATCACTTTTTGGGTCATTTTTCGAAATTTTTTTGGTGATCACAAATTAAGCTTAGAATCGTATTTAAACGCGTATTTACGGAGATATCGCTGTTTAAAGTTTTGACTTAAAGAAAATCATTTTTTGGGTCATCTTTCGAAATTTTGTTGGTGATCACAAATTAAGCTTAGAATCGTATTTAAACGCGTATTTACGGAGATATTGCTGTTTAAAGTTTTGAGTTGAAAAAAATCACTTTTTGGGTCATATTTCGAAATTTTTTTGGTGAATCCAAATTAAGCGTAGAATCGTATTTAAACGCGTATTTACGGAGATATCGCTGTTCAGAGTTTTGTGTTGAAAAAATCACTTTTTGGGCCATTTTTCGAAATATTTTTGGTGAATCCAAATTAAGCGTAGAATCGTATTTAAACGCGTATTTACGAAGATATCGCGTTTTAAAGTTTTGAGTTGAAAAAAATCATTTTTTGGGTCATTTTTCGAAATTTTTTTGATGATCACAAATTAAGCTTAGAATCGTATTTAAACGCGTATTTACGGAGATATTGCTGTTTAAAGTTTTGAGTTGAAAAAAATCACTTTTTGGGTCATATTTCGAAATTTTTTTGGTGAATCCAAATTAAGCGTAGAATCGTATTTAAACGCGTATTTACGGAGATATCGCTGTTTAGAGTTTTGTGTTGAAAAAATCACTTTTTTGGCCATTTTGCGAAATTTTTTTTTAACGCGTATTTACGGAGATATCGCGGTTTAAAGTTTTGAGTTGAAAAAAAACACTTTTTGGGTAATTTTTCGAAATTTTTGGTGGTCACAAATTAAGCTTGAATCGTATTTAAACGCGTATTTACGGAGATATCGCCATTTAAAGTTTTGACCTTAAAAAAATCACTTTTTGGGTCATTTTTCGAAATTTTTTTGGTGATCACAAATTAAGCTTTGAATCGTATTTAAACGCGTATTTACGGAGATATCGCTGTTTAAAGTTTTGATTTGAAAAAAATCACTTTTTGGGTCATTTTTCGAAATTTTTTTGGTGATCACAAATTAAGCTTAGAATCGTATTTAAACGCGTATTTACGGAGATATCGCTGTTTAAAGTTTTGACTTAAAGAAAATCATTTTTTGGGTCATCTTTCGAAATTTTGTTGGTGATCACAAATTAAGCTTAGAATCGTATTTAAACGCGTATTTACGGAGATATCGCTGTTTCAAGTTTTGAGTTGAAAAAAATCACTTTTTTGATCATTTTTCTAAATTTTTTTGGTGATCACAAATTAAGCTTAGAATCGTATTTAAACGCGTATTTACGGAGATATCGCTGTTTAGAGTTTTGTGTTGAAAAAATCACTTTTTGGGCCATTTTTCGAAATATTTTTGGTGAATCCAAATTAAGCGTAGAATCGTATTTAAACGCGTATTTACGAAGATATCGCTGTTTAAAGTTTTGAGTTGAAAAAATCACTTTTTTGGCCATTTTTCGAAATTTTTTTTTTTAACGCGTATTTACGGAGATATCGCTGTTTAAAGTTTTGACTTAAAGAAAATCATTTTTTGGGTCATTTTTCGAAATTTTGTTGGTGATCACATATTAAGCTTAGAATCGTATTTAAACGCGTATTTACGGAGATATCGCTGTTTCAAGTTTTGAGTTGAAAAAAATCACTTTTTTGATCATTTTTCTAAATTTTTTTGGTGATCACAAATTAAGCTTAGAATCGTATTTAAACGCGTATTTACGGAGATATCGCTGTTTAGAGTTTTGTGTTGAAAAAATCACTTTTTGGGCCATTTTTCGAAATATTTTTGGTGAATCCAAATTAAGCGTAGAATCGTATTTAAACGCGTATTTACGAAGATATCGCTGTTTAAAGTTTTGAGTTGAAAAAATCACTTTTTGGGTCATTTTTCGAAATTTTTTTGGTGATCACAAATTAAGCTTAGAATCGTATTTAAACGCGTATTTACGGAGATATCGCCATTTAAAGTTTTGACCTTAAAAAAATCACTTTTTGGGTCATTTTTCGAAATTTGTTTGGTGATCACAAATTAAGCTTAGAATCGTATTTAAACGCGTATTTACGGAGATATCGCCATTTAATGTTTTGACCTTAAAAAAATTACTTTTTTGATCATTTTTCGAAATTTTTTTGATGATCACAAATTAAGCTTAGAATCGTATTTAAACGCGTATTTACGGAGATATCGCTGTTTCAAGTTTTGAGTTGAAAAAAATCACTTTTTTGATCATTTTTCTAAATTTTTTTGGTGATCACAAATTAAGCTTAGAATCGTATTTAAACGCGTATTTACGGAGATATCGCTGTTTAGAGTTTTGTGTTGAAAAAATCACTTTTTGGGCCATTTTTCGAAATATTTTTGGTGAATCCAAATTAAGCGTAGAATCGTATTTAAACGCGTATTTACGAAGATATCGCTGTTTAAAGTTTTGAGTTGAAAAAATCACTTTTTGGGTCATTTTTCGAAATTTGTTTGGTGATCACAAATTAAGCTTAGAATCGTATTTAAACGCGTATTTACGGAGATATCGCCATTTAATGTTTTGACCTTAAAAAAATTACTTTTTTGATCATTTTTCGAAATTTTTTTGATGATCACAAATTAAGCTTAGAATCGTATTTAAACGCGTATTTACGGAGATATTGCTGTTTAAAGTTTTGAGTTGAAAAAAATCACTTTTTGGGTCATATTTCGAAATTTTTTTGGTGATCACAAATTAAGCTTAGAATCGTATTTAAACGCGTATTTACGGAGATATCGCCATTTAATGTTTTGACCTTAAAAAAATCACTTTTTTGATCATTTTTCGAAATTTTTTTGGTTATCACAAATTAAGCTTAGAATCGTATTTAAACGCGTATTTACGGAGATATCGCGTTTTAAAGTTTTGAGTTGAAAAAAATCATTTTTTGGGTCATTTTTCGAAATTTTTTTGATGATCACAAATTAAGCTTAGAATCGTATTTAAACGCGTATTTACGGAGATATTGCTGTTTAAAGTTTTGAGTTGAAAAAAATCACTTTTTGGGTCATATTTCGAAATTTTTTTGGTGAATCCAAATTAAGCGTAGAATCGTATTTAAACGCGTATTTACGGAGATATCGCTGTTTAGAGTTTTGTGTTGAAAAAATCACTTTTTTGGCCATTTTGCGAAATTTTTTTTTAACGCGTATTTACGGAGATATCGCGGTTTAAAGTTTTGAGTTGAAAAAATCACTTTTTTGATCATATTTCGAAATTTTTTTGGTGATCACAAATTAAGCTTGAATCGTATTTAAACGCGTAATTACAGAGATATCGCTGTTTAAAGTTTTGAGTTGAAAAAAAACACTTTTTGGGTAATTTTTCGAAAATTTTGGTGGTCACAAATTAAGCTTAGAATCGTATTTAAACGCGTATTTACGGAGATATCGCCATTTGAAGTTTTGACCTTAAAAAAATCACTTTTTGGGTCATTTTTCGAAATTTTTTTGGTGATCACAAATTAAGCTTTGAATCGTATTTAAACGCGTATTTACGGAGATATCGTTGTTTAAAGTTTTGAGTTGAAAAAAATCACTTTTTGGGTCATTTTTCGAAATTTTTTTGGTGATCACAAATTAAGCTTAGAATCGTATTTAAACGCGTATTTACGGAGATATCGCTGTTTAAAGTTTTGACTTAAAGAAAATCATTTTTTGGGTCATTTTTCGAAATTTTGTTGGTGATCACAAATTAAGCTTAGAATCGTATTTAAACGCGTATTTACGGAGATATCGCTGTTTCAAGTTTTGAGTTGAAAAAAATCACTTTTTTGATCATTTTTCTAAATTTTTTTGGTGATCACAAATTAAGCTTAGAATCGTATTTAAACGCGTATTTACGGAGATATCGCTGTTTAGAGTTTTGTGTTGAAAAAATCACTTTTTGGGCCATTTTTCGAAATATTTTTGGTGAATCCAAATTAAGCGTAGAATCGTATTTAAACGCGTATTTACGAAGATATCGCTGTTTAGAGTTTTGTGTTGAAAAAATCACTTTTTGGGCCATTTTTCGAAATATTTTTGGTGAATCCAAATTAAGCGTAGAATCGTATTTAAACGCGTATTTACGAAGATATCGCTGTTTAGAGTTTTGAGTTGAAAAAAATCATTTTTTGGGTCATTTGTCGAAATTTTTTTGATGATCACAAATTAAGCTTAGAATCGTATTTAAACGCGTATTTACGGAGATATCGCCATTTAAAGTTTTGACCTTAAAAAAATCACTTTTTTGATCATTTTTCGAATTTTTTTTGGTGATCACAAATTAAGCTTAGAATCGTATTTAAACGCGTATTTACGGAGATATCGCGTTTTAAAGTTTTGAGTTGAAAAAAATCATTTTTTGGGTTATTTTTCGAATTTTTTTTGATGATCACACATTAAGCTTAGAATCGTATTTAAACGCGTATTTACGGAGATATCGCCGTTTAAAGTTTTGACCTTAAAAAAATCACTTTTTTGATCATTTTTCGAAATTTTTTTGGTGATCACAAATTAAGCTTAGAATCGTATTTAAACGCGTATTTACGGAGATATCGCCGTTTAAAGTTTTGACCTTAAAAAAATCACTTTTTTGATCATTTTTCGAAATTTTTTTGGTGATCACGAATTAAGCTTAGAATCGTATTTAAACGCGTATTTACGGAGATATCGCCGTTTAAAGTTTTGATCTTAAAAAAATCACTTTTTTGATAATTTTTCGAAATTTTTTTGGTGATCACAAATTAAGCTTAGAATCGTATTTAAACGCGTATTTACGGAGATATCGCGTTTTAAAGTTTTGAGTTGAAAAAAATAATTTTTTGGGTCATTTTTCGAAATTTTTTTGATGATCACAAATTAAGCTTAGAATCGTATTTAAACGCGTATTTACGGAGATATTGCTGTTTAAAGTTTTGAGTTGAAAAAAATCACTTTTTGGGTCATATTTCGAAATTTTTTTGGTGAATCCAAATTAAGCGTAGAATCGTATTTAAACGCGTATTTACGGAGATATCGCTGTTCAGAGTTTTGTGTTGAAAAAATCACTTTTTGGGCCATTTTTCGAAATATTTTTGGTGAATCCAAATTAAGCGTAGAATCGTATTTAAACGCGTATTTACGAAGATATCGCGTTTTAAAGTTTTGAGTTGAAAAAAATCATTTTTTGGGTCATTTTTCGAAATTTTTTTGATGATCACAAATTAAGCTTAGAATCGTATTTAAACGCGTATTTACGGAGATATTGCTGTTTAAAGTTTTGAGTTGAAAAAAATTACTTTTTGGGTCATATTTCGAAATTTTTTTGGTGAATCCAAATTAAGCGTAGAATCGTATTTAAACGCGTATTTACGGAGATATCGCTGTTCAGAGTTTTGTGTTGAAAAAATCACTTTTTGGGCCATTTTTCGAAATATTTTTGGTGAATCCAAATTAAGCGTAGAATCGTATTTAAACGCGTATTTACGGAGATATCGCTGTTCAGAGTTTTGTGTTGAAAAAATCACTTTTTGGGCCATTTTTCGAAATATTTTTGGTGAATCCAAATTAAGCGTAGAATCGTATTTAAACGCGTATTTACGAAGATATCGCGTTTTAAAGTTTTGAGTTGAAAAAAATCATTTTTTGGGTCATTTTTCGAAATTTTTTTGGTGAATCCAAATTAAGCGTAGAATCGTATTTAAACGCGTATTTACGGAGATATCGCTGTTTAAAGTTTTGAGTTGAAAAAATTACTTTTTGGGCCATTTTTCGAAATTTTTATTGTGATCACATATTAAGCTTAGAATCGTGTTTAAACGCGTATTTACGGAGATATCACTGTTTAATGTTTGGAGTAGAAAAAAACACTTTTTGGACCATTTTTCGAAATTTTTTTGTTGATCCCAAATTTAGCTTAAAATAATATTTAAACGCGTATTTACGGAGATATCGCTGTTTAAAGTTTTGAGTAGAAAAAATTACTTTTTGGCCATTTTTCACAATTTTTTTTTAAGCTTTAAATGGTATTTAAACGCGTATTTAGGATGACACTGCTGTTTAAAGTTTTCAGTAGAAAAAATTTCTTTTTGGACCATTTTTCTAAATTTTTTTGGTGATACCAAATTAAGCTTAAAATCGTAATTAAACGCGTATTTACGGAGATATCGCCATTTAAAGTTTTGACCTTAAAAAAATAACTTTTTTGATCATTTTTCGAAATTTTTTTGGTGATCACAAATTAAGCTTAGAATAGTATTTAAACGCGTATTTACGGAGATATCGCTGTTTAAAGTTTTGAGTTGAAAAAATCACTTTTTGGGTCATTTTTCGAAGTTTTTTGGTGATCACAAATTAAGCTTAGAATCGTATTTAAACGCGTATTTACGGAGATATCGCTGTTTAAAGTTTTGAGTTGAAAAAAATCACAAATTAAGCTTAGAATCGTATTTAAACGCGTATTTACGGAGACATCGCCATTTAAAGTTTTGACCTTAAAAAAATCACTTTTTTGATCATTTTTCGAAATTTTTTTGGTGATCCCAAATTAAGCTTAGAATCGTATTTAAAGGCGTATTTACGGAGATATCGCCGTTTAAAGTTTTGACCTTAAAAAAATTATTTTTGGGTCATTTTTCGAAATTTTTTTGGTGATCACAAATTAAGCTTAGAATCGTATTTAAACGCGTATTTACGGAGATATCGCTGTTTAAAGTTTTGGGTTGAAAAATAACTTTTTGGGCCATTTTCCGAATATTTTTCGCTGATCCCAAACTAAGCTTAGAATCGTATTTAAATGCGTATTTACGGAGATATCACTGTTTAAAGTTTTGCGTTGAAAAAATTACTTTTTGGGCCATTTTTCACAATTTTTTTTTAAGCTTTAAATGGTATTTAATCGAGTATTTACGGAGATATTGCTGTTTAAAGTTTTGAGTTGAAAAAAATCTCTTTTTGGACCATTTTTCTAAATTTTTTTGTTGATACTAAATTAAGCTTAGAATCGTAATTAAACGCGTATTTACGGAGATATTGCTGTTTAAAGTTTTGAGTTGAAAAAAATCACTTTTTGGGTCATTTTTCGAAATTTTTTTGGTAATCCCAAATTAAGCTTAGAATCGTATTTAAACGCGTATTTACGGAGATATTGCCATTTAAAGTTTTGACCTTAAAAAAATAACTTTTTTGATCATTTTTCGAAATTTTTTTGGTGATCACAAATTAAGCTTAGAATCGTATTTAAACGCGTATTTACGGAGATATCGCCGTTTAAAGTTTTGACCTTAAAAAAATTACTTTTTGGGTCATTTTTCGAAATTTTTTTGGTGATCACAAAATTATTTTTGTGATCCCAAATTAAGCTTAGAATCGTATTTAAATGCGTATTTACGGAGATATCGCTGTTTAAAGTTTTGAGTTGAAAAAAAATCCTGTTTAAAGTTTTGGGTTGAGAAACTTACTTTTTGGGCCATTTTCCGTATTTAAACGCGTATTTACGGAGATATCGCTGTTTAAAGTTTTGCGTTAAAAAAAATAAATAAATTTTGAGTTGAAAAAGCCACTTTTTGCCAATTTTTCGAAATTTTTTTTGATGATCCCAAATTAAGCTTAGAATCGTATTTAAACGTATTTAAACGTATTTACGGAGATATCACTGTTTAAAGTTTTGGGTTGAAAAATAACTTTTTGGGCCATTTTCCGAAATTTTTTTGGTGATCCCAAATTAAGCTTAGAATCGTATTTAAACGCGTATTTACGGAGATATCGCTGTTTAAAGTTTTGAGTTGAAAAAATTACTTTTTGGGCCATTTTTCGAAATTTTTATTGTGATCACATATTAAGCTTAGAATCGTATTTAAATGCGTATTTACGGAGATATCGCTGTTTAAAGTTTTGAGTTGAAAAAAAATCCTGTTTAAAGTTTTGGGTTGAGAAACTTACTTTTTGGGCCATTTTCCGTATTTAAACGCGTATTTACGGAGATATCGCTGTTTAAAGTTTTGCGTTGAAAAAAATAAATAAATTTTGAGTTGAAAAAGCCACTTTTTGCCAATTTTTCGAAATTTTTTTTGATGATCCCAAATTAAGCTTAGAATCGTATTTAAACGTATTTAAACGTATTTACGGAGATATCACTGTTTAAAGTTTTGGGTTGAAAAATAACTTTTTGGGCCATTTTCCGAAATTTTTTTGGTGATCCCAAATTAAGCTTAGAATCGTATTTAAACGCGTATTTACGGAGATATCGCTGTTTAAAGTTTTGAGTTGAAAAAATTACTTTTTGGGCCATTTTTCGAAATTTTTATTGTGATCACATATTAAGCTTAGAATCGTATTTAAATGCGTATTTACGGAGATATCGCTGTTTAAAGTTTTGAGTTGAAAAAAAATCCTGTTTAAAGTTTTGGGTTGAGAAACTTACTTTTTGGGCCATTTTCCGTATTTAAACGCGTATTTACGGAGATATCGCTGTTTAAAGTTTTGCGTTGAAAAAAATAAATAAATTTTGAGTTGAAAAAGCCACTTTTTGCCAATTTTTCGAAATTTTTTTTGATGATCCCAAATTAAGCTTAGAATCGTATTTAAACGTATTTAAACGTATTTACGGAGATATCACTGTTTAAAGTTTTGGGTTGAAAAATAACTTTTTGGGCCATTTTCCGAAATTTTTTTGGTGATCCCAAATTAAGCTTAGAATCGTATTTAAACGCGTATTTACGGAGATATCGCTGTTTAAAGTTTTGAGTTGAAAAAATTACTTTTTGGGCCATTTTTCGAAATTTTTATTGTGATCACATATTAAGCTTAGAATCGTATTTAAATGCGTATTTACGGAGATATCGCTGTTTAAAGTTTTGAGTTGAAAAAAAATCCTGTTTAAAGTTTTGGGTTGAGAAACTTACTTTTTGGGCCATTTTCCGTATTTAAACGCGTATTTACGGAGATATCGCTGTTTAAAGCTTTGGGTTGAAAAATAACTTTTTAGGCCATTTTCCGAAAATTTTTTGGTGATCCCGAATTAAGCTTAGAATCGTATTTAAATGCGTATTTACGGAGATATCGCTGTTTAAAGTTTTGCGTTGAAAAAAATAAATAAATTTTGAGTTGAAAAAGTCACTTTTTAGCCCATTTTTCGAAATTTTTATTGGTGATCCCAAAATTATTTTTGTGATCCCAAATTAAGCTTAGAATCGTATTTAAATGCGTATTTACGGAGATATCGCTGTTTAAAGTCTTGAGTTGAAAAAAAATCCTGTTTAAAGTTTTGGGTTGAGAAACTTAATTTTTGGGCCATTTTCCGTATTTAAACGCGTATTTACGGAGATATCGCTGTTTAAAGCTTTGGGTTGAAAAATAACTTTTTGGGCCATTTTCCGAAAATTTTTTGGTGATCCCGAATTAAGCTTAGAATCGTATTTAAACGTATTTAAACGTATTTACGGAGATATCACTGTTTAAAGTTTTGGGTTGAAAAATAACTTTTTGGGCCATTTTCCGAAATTTTTTTGGTGATCCCAAATTAAGCTTAGAATCGTATTTAAACGTATTTACGGAGATATCACTGTTTAAAGTTTTGGGTTGAAAAATAACTTTTTGGGTTATTTTCCGAAATTTTTTTGGTGATCCCAAATTAAGCTTAGAATCGTATTTAAACGCGTATTTACGGAGATATCGCTGTTTTTTTTTTTTTTTTTTTTTTTTTTTTTTTTTTTTTTTTTTTTATTATTATTCATAAATATAGTTACAATTAAAATAAGTATCTGCGAAGCCGTAGCTTATCTGCAGAAGATTATGTTTCTGATCAATTTTAGATAATAATAAAGTGTGCAAAGATATAAAGTTATTATTTAATTGAACATTATTTTAAGGAAGTTAATAGGATTCATGATATAGATTCTAAGTTATTTAAATTTAAATTTAAGTAGAAAGTTTTAAGAATTTTTTTTCTTTTTTTAAGATTAACAATAGTTATTATTTGACGAGGTAATTCGTTGATTATTGTGGGAATAGTATATTGAAGTTTGCGTCTACCGTAGTTATTCCAATTTCTAGGAGTTTGTAGCATTCCTTGGGCACGTCTTCTGGTGTTGACTTCATGCTGTATTGGTCGAGCGAATCGGTTGTCATCAAAGTACTCCACAATGGTGGTCATCTTAAATATGTCCTCTACTTGAAGAGCTTTAAAACCTGCTTCATTTCCTCGTTGATTATTTATGTGCTTAAGAGCTGCATTTTGAAGTTTTTGTATTTTTTGGATGTGTGTTTTAGCTGCAGTACCCCATGCCAGTATCCCATACCGTATCTTCGACTCTATCAAAGCATAATACACTTGCTTTAAGACTCCTTCAGAAGCGTAGTATTTCAAATGCGAAACAGCAAATAAAGCTCTCTTGAGGTCCATTCTTAGTTTGTCAATGTGTCTATCCCACAGAAAATGACTGTCTATTACTACACCAAGATATTTATAGTTGTCAACTAACTCAATACATTCCTTCAAGGTATTGGGGCAAGCATTATTTTGAAAGTGGATCCGAAGTTCTGTTGCCTTGAAGTGAGGACTTCTAATGTGCATCATTTTTGTTTTCAAAGCATTTATAACTAACCCGTTATCGTGACACCATCTCGCAGCAACATTAAATTCTTCTTGCATCACCCTTACTGCCGTATCCACAGATCTATGACGGACCACAATAGCCGTATCATCAGCAAAAGCAAATGGTATGCTCTGTTTGAAAACTCGCAGTAACTCGTTAGTATATAGAATGAACAGAATTGGTCCTAATTTTGATCCCTGTGGGACTCCAAATTTAATAATTTTTTTTGTGCTAATAGCATCTTTGATTTTAACACAAAGTATTCTATTTTGAAGGTATTCGGTCAGCCAGTCAGCCATTGTGCCGCGTATCCCAATCCTTTCTAGTGCTTCTATTAGGTTAGAGTGATTTAATGTGTCGAAAGCCTTACTGAAATCCATGTACAGTACTAAGACATGGTCACCTTTATCCAAGCTCTCATTTACACAATTTGCAAATTCACCAAGTAGCTTTCCGGTATTCTTGTTTTTCTGAAAACCATATTGGCTATTATGTATGAGGGAATGTTTTGCCATAAAACTTTGCAATCTGTTGGCTATTACACCTTCCAAACACTTCTCTACTACAGGGAGAATCGATATTGGCCTATAGTTGTTTACATGATTTTTTACTCCACCTTTATAAATTGGTCTTACGACTGCTGTTTTGAGGGTTGCAGGAATTACTGATTGCGTAAGGCTCAAATTGATTAGCTTACATAGGATTGGAGCAAATATGTCGGAATGGCTTTTAATATGCGTTGCTCTAATGCCATCAACTCCCGGCGACTTATCTTCTCCAATAGATTTTATAATATTAAGTATTTCATTGATATTTGTTGCGTAAGCAAATATTGTGTTTTCCACTATTGCATTCACATTATTTGACGTTATTACATTGCATTTGTGTATAATCTTTTCCGTCTGTGAAGAAAAAAACTCTGCAAATTCATTTGTAAGTGTATTCGTATCTATTTTAAAGTTTCTTTCTATAGTTTCGTCGATGTTTGCTCTTTTTTTTCCTAGAATTTCATTTATCAGTCCCCATGTTTTTCGTGGATCAGTTTTACATTGAAAAAACTTATTTTTGTAGTAATTGGATTTTTGTGTTGATATGCTTTTATTGATTTTGTTACGTATACTTTTGTACTCTTTTTCATAGGCTAGGTTTCTACTATTATTTTTCCACCTTCTGTACATTACATCTCTTTGCTTACATTCCTCCATGAGAATTGGCGTAATCCAAGGGCTATTCTGTCTTTTTTTACTTATTTTACGCACCAATGTTGATTTTTTGTAGATATTTTGCAATTTCATAAACAGTTTGTTGTACATCCTCTCTGCGTCTTCTTCTTCAAGCACGACTTTCCAGTCTTCTTCACGAATAAGCTTGTTTACTTTAGAGCTGCATAGAGAAGTTGGAATTGTCTTCTGTCCACGTATTGGTTTTGCAAACTTCTCGTAATAAATAATTGGATAATGATCGGTGATATCGCTTTCGATTATAGCTGAATTAATTTGGCTGTCAAATCTGCTGATAAGAGCATGATCAATTAATGACCCTGTGCCTTTCTTGGGGTCTACTCTTGTGTTTTCAGTAATGACATTCATTAACCTCTTCGATGCTAACATTTCAGTATAGTCTTTAACATAATTCGATTTGGAGTCTTTTAAATTAATATTTATATCTCCCATTACAATAATACTTTCGTTTTTTTTTATTTGCTCTACTTGATTTCCAAATTCTTCATAAAACGCCCTTTTACTGAAACCGGGTGGTCTATAAATTCCAATCACGGATGTTGTTTTATTTCCTTCCGAATATTGAATTTGAATACTTTCATACGATCCTGTTGGCGATTCTATAACTGTATGTGACAAATTACTTCGTATAAACATCATTATTCCTCCTCCTCTTCTATTGTTTCGATTTAGAACTTCTTGTTTGAAACCCTCCAGTTGATAAAATTCTTTTTCTTCATCATTTATATTTGTTTCTACTAGAATTATAATTTTAAATTCATTTATAATATGTCTTACATTTAAACAGAATATATTCCAATGTAAGCGCAGCGATCTTATATTAAAACATAAAAAACAGCTATCATAATTATTCAATTCATTGACATCGATCCCATTGAAACCATGTATTACCCTACAATTTAAGTTCATTATGAGTTCATTTTTTTCTTTTGTGTTCTCCATTTCTTTTATACGGTTTTAAACTTCTATTTGTTATGCTTACAGCAACAACAATTATTGAGCTCTCTTTATGCTGTTTAAGTCTTGTTCAGTGTTAATAATTATGGATTGTGTGTTCTCGCTTCTTCGTGCTAAAATTTTACCTGCGCTTTCCCAAACATATTTCCAGTTTTCTCTCTTTGCCTCTTCTTTGGTCAACCACAAGAGATGCTTATTATACTTCGTGAGCTGATTGTTTACATAAATTGTAGCATCAAACTCAGCTGGTATCGAGTTTACATTAAAGTTGTTTGTGCTTTTTCTGACTGTTGAGAGTTTAATTGGACGAGTAGCGCGCGCTTGTTTAGTAAATTGTGTTTTGCATTTGTTTGAAGTAAACGTTACAATTATATTTGATTTTTCGGGGTTTTTAATGTTGGTTCTATAAACATCGGTTATATCAGTGTCATTTATTTCATTGTTTATCGCTTTTCCAATTCCCTTTATAATCTCTACCAAGTTTTCTTGTGGAGTTGGTGGAATGTTTTTAATGTCGATATTGTTTTTAAGCATTTGTTGTTCAATGGTGTTTATTTGTGATTGCATACTTTCTATGATAATGTCTTTCTTTTTATTATTTTCTCTTAGCTCGTTAATTTCTTTGGTGAAGCTTTCAATGAGATTATTGTTTTTGATCATGTTTACATTAATTTCATCGTATTTACTACCTAGGAAATCACAGCTCGCTGATATTTCTTTGAGTTGATCTCTCATTTGCTGGATCTCAGTCAGCACAGCTTGGTTGTCGTTGCTGTTGTTGCTAGGTGCCACCTTGTTGTTGTTGGGGCTGTTTATAGGTCTTATCCTCTTTGCAGCTTGCAAATCTGGTGTTTGCGATCTAGAAGCTTCAACATTTCCATCAGTTACGGTTCTACAGAACTGGCATCTCCAGGTATCTTTCCTCACCCCCATGGTCCTCCAAGTTCTCTCTGTAACCGTTGTGCATTGGAAATGCAGTTTACGTTTACAAAACGAGCAATCAACAAAATCGCCCTCAGATGAGAGAGAATCACCGCAAGAAGAACAGACAGGCATTTTGGGAGATATTGTAATTTAATAGAATTAAAAGAAAAATGTATGCAATGTATTTGTTATGAAATTGAACAAATGAATTCACTTAAGTTAAATAGTTGGGCTTTTCTCTTCCTTGTTTAGTTCTTTGAAAGGAAATTTAAGGTTTAATGTAGGTACTTGAATATCAAAAACTAGGGATTACTTTGAAAACACGTCTTGACACTTCGACACACTTCGCACAATTCGTTTAAAGTTTTGATTTGAAAAAATTACTTTTTGGGCCATTTTTCGAAATTTTTATTGTGATCACATATTAAGCTTAGAATCGTATTTAAATGCGTATTTACGAAGACATCGCTGTTTAAAGTTTCGAGTTGAAAAAAAATTACTTTTTGAGTTGAAAAAGTCACGTTTTAGCCCATTTTTCGAAATTTTTTTTGGTGATCCCAAATTAAGCTTAGAATCGTATTTAAATGCGTATTTACGGAGATATCGCTGTTTAAAGTTTTGAGTTGAAAAAAAATCCTGTTTAAAGCTTTGGGTTGAAAAATAACTTTTTGGGCCATTTTCCGAATATTTTTTGGTGATCCCGAATTAAGCTTAGAATCGTATTTAAATGCGTATTTACGGAGATATCACTGTTTAATGTTTGGAGTAGAAAAAAACACTTTTTGGACCATTTTTCGAAATTTTTTTGTTGATCCCAAATTAAGCTTAGAATCGTATTTAAACGCGTATTTAGGAGATATCGCTGTTTAAAGTTTTGAGTTAAAAAAATTACTTTTTGGGCCATTTTTCGAAATTTTTTTGTTGATCCCAAATTTAGCTTAAAATAATATTTAAACGCGTATTTACGGAGATATCGCTGTTTAAAGTTTTGGGTTGAAAAAAAAATAATTTTTGAGTTGAAAAAGTCACTTTTTAGCCCATTTTTCGAAATTTTTATTGATGATCCCAAAATTATTTTTGTGATCCCAAATTAAGCTTAGAATCGTTATTAAACGCGTATTTACGGAGATATCGCTGTTTAAAGTTTTGAGTTGAAAAAAATCACTTTTTGGGTCATTTTTCGAAATTTTTTTGTTGATCCCAAATTTAGCTTAAAATAATATTTAAACGCGTATTTACGGAGATATCGCTGTTTAGAGATTTGAGTTGAAAAAAAATTCTGTTTAAAGTTTTGGGTTGAAAAACTTACTTTTTGGGCCATTTTTCGAAATTTTTTTGTTGATCCCAAATTTAGCTTAAAATAATATTTAAACGCGTATTTACGGAGATATCGCCATTTAAAGTTTTGACCTTAAAAAAATAACTTTTTTGATCATTTTTCGAAATTTTTTTGGTGATCACAAATTAAGCTTAGAATCGTATTTAAACGCGTATTTACGGAGATATCGCCGTTTAAAGTTTTGACCTTAAAAAAATTACTTTTTGGGTCATTTTTCGAAATTTTTTTGGTGATCACAAATTAAGCTTAGAATCGTATTTTAACGCGTATTTACGGAGATATTGCTGTTTAAAGTTTTGAGTTGAAAAAAATCACTTTTTGGGTCATTTTTCGAAATTTTTTTGTTGATCCCAAATTTAGCTTAAAATAATATTTAAACGCGTATTTACGGAGATATCGCTGTTTAGAGATTTGAGTTGAAAAAAAATTCTGTTTAAAGTTTTGGGTTGAAAAACTTACTTTTTGGGCCATTTTCCGTATTTAAACGCGTATTTACGGAGATATCGCTGTTTAAAGTTTTGCGTTGAAAAAAATAAATAAATTTTGAGTTGAAAAAGCCACTTTTTGCCAATTTTTCGAAATTTTTTTTGATGATCCCAAATTAAGCTTAGAATCGTATTTAAACGTATTTAAACGTATTTACGGAGATATCGCTGTTTAAAGTTTTGAGTTGAAAAAATTACTTTTTGGGCCATTTTTCGAAATTTTTATTGTGATCACATATTAAGCTTAGAATCGTATTTAAATGCGTATTTACGAAGACATCGCTGTTTAAAGTTTCGAGTTGAAAAAAAATTACTTTTTGAGTTGAAAAAGTCACGTTTTAGCCCATTTTTCGAAATTTTTTTTGGTGATCCCAAATTAAGCTTAGAATCGTATTTAAATGCGTATTTACGGAGATATCGCTGTTTAAAGTTTTGAGTTGAAAAAAAATCCTGTTTAAAGCTTTGGGTTGAAAAATAACTTTTTGGGCCATTTTCCGAAAATTTTTTGGTGATCCCGAATTAAGCTTAGAATCGTATTTAAATGCGTATTTACGGAGATATCACTGTTTAATGTTTGGAGTAGAAAAAAACACTTTTTGGACCATTTTTCGAAATTTTTTTGTTGATCCCAAATTAAGCTTAGAATCGTATTTAAACGCGTATTTAGGAGATATCGCTGTTTAAAGTTTTGAGTTAAAAAAATTACTTTTTGGGCCATTTTTCGAAATTTTTTTGTTGATCCCAAATTTAGCTTAAAATAATATTTAAACGCGTATTTACGGAGATATCGCTGTTTAAAGTTTTGGGTTGAAAAAAAAATAATTTTTGAGTTGAAAAAGTCACTTTTTAGCCCATTTTTCGAAACTTTTATTGGTGATCCCAAAATTATTTTTGTGATCCCAAATTAAGCTTAGAATCGTTATTAAACGCGTATTTACGGAGATATCGCTGTTTAAAGTTTTGAGTAGAAAAAATCACTTTTTGGGTCATTTTTCGAAATTTTTTTGATGATCACAAATTAAGCTTAGAATCGTATTTAAACGCGTATTTAGGAGATATCGCTGTTTAAAGTTTTGAGTTGAAAAAATTACTTTTTGGGCCATTTTTCGAAATTTTTTTGTTGATCCCAAATTTAGCTTAAAATAATATTTAAACGCGTATTTACGGAGATATCGCTGTTTAAAGTTTTGAGTTGAAAAAAATCACAAATTAAGCTTAGAATCGTATTTAAACGCGTATTTACGGAGATATCGCCATTTAAAGTTTTGACCGTAAAAAAATCACTTTTTTGATCATTTTTCGAAATTTTTTTGGTGATCCCAAATTAAGCTTAGAATCGTATTTAAACGCGTATTTACGGAGATATCGCTGTTTAAAGTTTTGAGTAGAAAAAATCACTTTTTGGACCATTTTTCGAAATTTTTTTGTTGATCCCAAATTTAGCTTAAAATAATATTTAAACGCGTATTTACGGAGATATCGCTGTTTAAAGTTTTGAGTAGAAAAAATCACTTTTTGGACCATTTTTCGAAATTTTTTTGTTGATCCCAAATTTAGCTTAAAATAATATTTAAACGCGTATTTACGGAGATATCGCTGTTTAAAGTTTTGAGTTGAAAAAAATCACAAATTAAGCTTAGAATCGTATTTAAACGCGTATTTACGGAGATATCGCCATTTAAAGTTTTGACCTTAAAAAAATCACTTTTTTGATCATTTTTCGAAATTTTTTTGGTGATCCCAAATTAAGCTTAGAATCGTATTTAAACGCGTATTTACGGAGATATCGCTGTTTAAAGTTTTACCTTAAATAAATCACTTTTTGGGTCATATTTCGAAATTTGTTTGGTAATAACAAATTAAGCTTAGAATCGTATTTAAACGCGTATTTACGGAGATATCGCCATTTAAAGTTTTGACCTTAAAAAATAACTTTTTTGATCATTTTTCGAAATTTTTTTGGTGATCACAAATTAAGCTTAGAATCGTATTTAAACGCGTATTTACGGAGATATCGCCGTTTAAAGTTTTGACCTTAAAAAAATTACTTTTTGGGTCATTTTTCGAAATTTTTTTGGTGATCACAAATTAAGCTTAGAATCGTATTTTAACGCGTATTTACGGAGATATTGCTGTTTAAAGTTTTGAGTTGAAAAAAATCACTTTTTGGGTCATTTTTCGAAATTTTTTTGTTGATCCCAAATTTAGCTTAAAATAATATTTAAACGCGTATTTACGGAGATATCGCTGTTTAAAGTTTTGAGTTGAAAAAAATCACAAATTAAGCTTAGAATCGTATTTAAACGCGTATTTACGGAGATATCGCCATTTAAAGTTTTGACCTTAAAAAAATCACTTTTTTGATCATTTTTCGAAATTTTTTTGGTGATCCCAAATTAAGCTTAGAATCGTATTTAAACGCGTATTTACGGAGATATCGCTGTTTAAAGTTTTACCTTAAATAAATCACTTTTTGGGTCATATTTCGAAATTTGTTTGGTAATAACAAATGAAGCTTAGAATCGTATTTAAACGCGTATTTACGGAGATATCGCCATTTAAAGTTTTGACCTTAAAAAAATAACTTTTTTGATCATTTTTCGAAATTTTTTTGGTGATCACAAATTAAGCTTAGAATCGTATTTAAACGCGTATTTACGGAGATATCGCCGTTTAAAGTTTTGACCTTAAAAAAATTACTTTTTGGGTCATTTTTCGAAATTTTTTTGGTGATCACAAATTAAGCTTAGAATCGTATTTTAACGCGTATTTACGGAGATATCGCTGTTTAGAGTTTTGAGTTGAAAAAAAATTCTGTTTAAAGTTTTGGGTTGAAAAACTTACTTTTTGGGCCATTTTCCGTATTTAAACGCGTATTTACTGAGATATCGCTGTTTAAAGTTTTGAGTTGAAAAAATTACTTTTTGGGCCATTTTTCGAAATTTTTATTGTGATCACATATTAAGCTTAGAATCGTGTTTAAACGCGTATTTACGGAGATATCGCTGTTTAAAGTTTTGAGTAGAAAAAATCACTTTTTGGCCATTTTTCACAATTTTTTTTTAAGCTTTAAATGGTATTTAAACGCGTATTTAGGATGACACTGCTGTTTAAAGTTTTCAGTAGAAAAAATTTCTTTTTGGGTCATTTTTCGAAGTTTTTTGGTGATCACAAATTAAGCTTAGAATCGTATTTAAACGCGTATTTACGGAGATATCGCTGTTTAAAGTTTTGAGTTGAAAAAAATCACAAATTAAGCTTAGAATCGTATTTAAACGCGTATTTACGGAGACATCGCCATTTAAAGTTTTGACCTTAAAAAAATCACTTTTTTGATCATTTTTCGAAATTTTTTTGGTGATCCCAAATTAAGCTTAGAATCGTATTTAAAGGCGTATTTACGGAGATATCGCCGTTTAAAGTTTTGACCTTAAAAAAATTATTTTTGGGTCATTTTTCGAAATTTTTTTGGTGATCACAAATTAAGCTTAGAATCGTATTTAAACGCGTATTTACGGAGATATCGCTGTTTAAAGTTTTGGGTTGAAAAATAACTTTTTGGGCCATTTTCCGAATATTTTTCGCTGATCCCAAACTAAGCTTAGAATGGTATTTAAATGCGTATTTACGGAGATGTCACTGTTTAAAGTTTTGCGTTGAAAAAAAAAAAATGTTTGAGTTGAAAAAGTCACTTTTTAGCCCATTTTTCGAAATTTTTTTTGGTGATCCCATAATTATTTTTGTAATCCCAAATTAAGCTTAAAATCGTATTTAAACGCGTATTTACGGAGATATCGCTGTTTAAAGTTTTGGGTTGAAAAATAACTTTTTGGGCCATTTTCCGAATATTTTTCGCTGATCCCAAACTAAGCTTAGAATCGTATTTAAATGCGTATTTACGGAGATATCACTGTTTAAAGTTTTGAGTTGAAAAAAATCACTTTTTGGGTCATTTTTCGAAATTTTTTTGGTGATCCCAAATTAAGCTTAGAATCGTATTTAAACGCGTATTTACGGAGATATCGCCATTTAAAGTTTTGACCTTAAAAAAATAACTTTTTTGATCATTTTTCGAAATTTTTTTGGTGATCACAAATTAAGCTTAGAATCGTATTTAAACGCGTATTTACGGAGATATCGCCGTTTAAAGTTTTGACCTTAAAAAAATTACTTTTTGGGTCATTTTTCGAAATTTTTTTGGTGATCACAAAATTATTTTTGTGATCCCAAATTAAGCTTAGAATCGTATTTAAATGCGTATTTACGGAGATATCGCTGTTTAAAGTTTTGAGTTGAAAAAAAATCCTGTTTAAAGTTTTGGGTTGAGAAACTTACTTTTTGGGCCATTTTCCGTATTTAAACGCGTATTTACGGAGATATCGCCGTTTAAAGTTTTGACCTTAAAAAAATTATTTTTGGGTCATTTTTCGAAATTTTTTTGGTGATCACAAATTAAGCTTAGAATCGTATTTAAACGCGTATTTACGGAGATATCGCTGTTTAAAGTTTTGGGTTGAAAAATAACTTTTTGGGCCATTTTCCGAATATTTTTCGCTGATCCCAAACTAAGCTTAGAATGGTATTTAAATGCGTATTTACGGAGATGTCACTGTTTAAAGTTTTGCGTTGAAAAAAAAAAAATGTTTGAGTTGAAAAAGTCACTTTTTAGCCCATTTTTCGAAATTTTTTTTGGTGATCCCATAATTATTTTTGTAATCCCAAATTAAGCTTAAAATCGTATTTAAACGCGTATTTACGGAGATATCGCTGTTTAAAGTTTTGGGTTAAAAAATAACTTTTTGGGCCATTTTCCGAATATTTTTCGCTGATCCCAAACTAAGCTTAGAATCGTATTTAATCGAGTATTTACGGAGATATTGCTGTTTAAAGTTTTGAGTTGAAAAAAATCACTTTTTGGGTCATTTTTCGAAATTTTTTTGGTGATCCCAAATTAAGCTTAGAATCGTATTTAAACGCGTATTTACGGAGATATCGCCATTTAAAGTTTTGACCTTAAAAAAATAACTTTTTTGATCATTTTTCGAAATTTTTTTGGTGATCACAAAATTATTTTTGTGATCCCAAATTAAGCTTAGAATCGTATTTAAATGCGTATTTACGGAGATATCGCTGTTTAAAGTTTTGAGTTGAAAAAAAATCCTGTTTAAAGTTTTGGGTTGAGAAACTTACTTTTTGGGCCATTTTCCGTATTTAAACGCGTATTTACGGAGATATCGCTGTTTAAAGTTTTGCGTTAAAAAAAATAAATAAATTTTGAGTTGAAAAAGCCACTTTTTGCCAATTTTTCGAAATTTTTTTTGATGATCCCAAATTAAGCTTAGAATCGTATTTAAACGTATTTAAACGTATATACGGAGATATCACTGTTTAAAGTTTTGGGTTGAAAAATAACTTTTTGGGCCATTTTCCGAAATTTTTTTGGTGATCCCAAATTAAGCTTAGAATCGTATTTAAACGCGTATTTACGGAGATATCGCTGTTTAAAGTTTTGAGTTGAAAAAATTACTTTTTGGGCCATTTTTCGAAATTTTTATTGTGATCACATATTAAGCTTAGAATCGTATTTAAATGCGTATTTACGGAGATATCGCTGTTTAAAGTTTTGCGTTGAAAAAAATAAATAAATTTTGAGTTGAAAAAGCCACTTTTTGCCAATTTTTCGAAATTTTTTTTGATGATCCCAAATTAAGCTTAGAATCGTATTTAAACGTATTTAAACGTATTTACGGAGATATCACTGTTTAAAGTTTTGGGTTGAAAAATAACTTTTTGGGCCATTTTCCGAAATTTTTTTGGTGATCCCAAATTAAGCTTAGAATCGTATTTAAACGCGTATTTACGGAGATATCGCTGTTTAAAGTTTTGAGTTGAAAAAATTACTTTTTGGGCCATTTTTCGAAATTTTTATTGTGATCACATATTAAGCTTAGAATCGTATTTAAATGCGTATTTACGGAGATATCGCTGTTTAAAGTTTTGAGTTGAAAAAAAATCCTGTTTAAAGTTTTGGGTTGAGAAACTTACTTTTTGGGCCATTCGCTGTTTAAAGCTTTGGGTTGAAAAATAACTTTTTGGGCCATTTTCCGAAAATTTTTTGGTGATCCCGAATTAAGCTTAGAATCGTATTTAAATGCGTATTTACGGAGATATCGCTGTTTAAAGTTTTGCGTTGAAAAAAATAAATAAATTTTGAGTTGAAAAAGTCACTTTTTAGCCCATTTTTCGAAATTTTTATTGGTGATCCCAAAATTATTTTTGTGATCCCAAATTAAGCTTAGAATCGTATTTAAATGCGTATTTACGGAGATATCGCTGTTTAAAGCTTTGGGTTGAAAAATAACTTTTTGGGCCATTTTCCGAAAATTTTTTGGTGATCCCGAATTAAGCTTAGAATCGTATTTAAACGTATTTAAACGTATTTACGGAGATATCACTGTTTAAAGTTTTGGGTTGAAAAATAACTTTTTGGGCCTTTTTCCGAAATTGTTTTGGTGATCCCAAATTAAGCTTAGAATCGCATTTAAACGTATTTAAACGTATTTACGGAGATATCACTGTTTAAAGTTTTGGGTTGAAAAATAACTTTTTGGGTTATTTTCCGAAATTTTTTTGGTGATCCCAAATTAAGCTTAGAATCGTATTTAAACGCGTATTTACGGAGATATCGCTGTTTAAAGTTTTGAGTTGAAAAAATTACTTTTTGGGCCATTTTTCGAAATTTTTATTGTGATCACATATTAAGCTTAGAATCGTATTTAAATGCGTATTTACGAAGACATCGCTGTTTAAAGTTTCGAGTTGAAAAAAAATTACTTTTTGAGTTGAAAAAGTCACGTTTTAGCCCATTTTTCGAAATTTTTTTTGGTGATCCCAAATTAAGCTTAGAATCGTATTTAAATGCGTATTTACGGAGATATCGCTGTTTAAAGTTTTGAGTTGAAAAAAAATCCTGTTTAAAGCTTTGGGTTGAAAAATAACTTTTTGGGCCATTTTCCGAAAATTTTTTGGTGATCCCGAATTAAGCTTAGAATCGTATTTAAATGCGTATTTACGGAGATATCACTGTTTAATGTTTGGAGTAGAAAAAAACACTTTTTGGACCATTTTTCGAAATTTTTTTGTTGATCCCAAATTAAGCTTAGAATCGTATTTAAACGCGTATTTAGGAGATATCGCTGTTTAAAGTTTTGAGTTAAAAAAATTACTTTTTGGGCCATTTTTCGAAATTTTTTTGTTGATCCCAAATTTAGCTTAAAATAATATTTAAACGCGTATTTACGGAGATATCGCTGTTTAAAGTTTTGGGTTGAAAAAAAAATAATTTTTGAGTTGAAAAAGTCACTTTTTAGCCCATTTTTCGAAATTTTTATTGGTGATCCCAAAATTATTTTTGTGATCCCAAATTAAGCTTAGAATCGTTATTAAACGCGTATTTACGGAGATATCGCCATTTAAAGTTTTGACCTTAAAAAAATAACTTTTTTGATCATTTTTCGAAATTTTTTTGGTGATCACAAATTAAGCTTAGAATCGTATTTAAACGCGTATTTACGGAGATATCGCCGTTTAAAGTTTTGACCTTAAAAAAATTACTTTTTGGGTCATTTTTCGAAATTTTTTTGGTGATCACAAATTAAGCTTAGAATCGTATTTTAACGCGTATTTACGGAGATATTGCTGTTTAAAGTTTTGAGTTGAAAAAAATCACTTTTTGGGTCATTTTTCGAAATTTTTTTGTTGATCCCAAATTTAGCTTAAAATAATATTTAAACGCGTATTTACGGAGATATCGCTGTTTAGAGATTTGAGTTGAAAAAAAATTCTGTTTAAAGTTCTGGGTTGAAAAACTTACTTTTTGGGCCATTTTCCGTATTTAAACGCGTATTTACGGAGATATCGCTGTTTAAAGTTTTGCGTTGAAAAAAATAAATAAATTTTGAGTTGAAAAAGCCACTTTTTGCCAATTTTTCGAAATTTTTTTTGATGATCCCAAATTAAGCTTAGAATCGTATTTAAACGTATTTAAACGTATTTACGGAGATATCGCTGTTTAAAGTTTTGAGTTGAAAAAATTACTTTTTGGGCCATTTTTCGAAATTTTTATTGTGATCACATATTAAGCTTAGAATCGTATTTAAATGCGTATTTACGAAGACATCGCTGTTTAAAGTTTCGAGTTGAAAAAAAATTACTTTTTGAGTTGAAAAAGTCACGTTTTAGCCCATTTTTCGAAATTTTTTTTGGTGATCCCAAATTAAGCTTAGAATCGTATTTAAATGCGTATTTACGGAGATATCGCTGTTTAAAGTTTTGAGTTGAAAAAAAAATCCTGTTTAAAGCTTTGGGTTGAAAAATAACTTTTTGGGCCATTTTCCGAAAATTTTTTGGTGATCCCGAATTAAGCTTAGAATCGTATTTAAATGCGTATTTACGGAGATATCACTGTTTAATGTTTGGAGTAGAAAAAAACACTTTTTGGACCATTTTTCGAAATTTTTTTGTTGATCCCAAATTAAGCTTAGAATCGTATTTAAACGCGTATTTAGGAGATATCGCTGTTTAAAGTTTTGAGTTAAAAAAATTACTTTTTGGGCTATTTTTCGAAATTTTTTTGTTGATCCCAAATTTAGCTTAAAATAATATTTAAACGCGTATTTACGGAGATATCGCTGTTTAAAGTTTTGGGTTGAAAAAAAAATAATTTTTGAGTTGAAAAAGTCACTTTTTAGCCCATTTTTCGAAACTTTTATTGGTGATCCCAAAATTATTTTTGTGATCCCAAATTAAGCTTAGAATCGTTATTAAACGCGTATTTACGGAGATATCGCTGTTTAAAGTTTTGAGTAGAAAAAATCACTTTTTGGGTCATTTTTCGAAATTTTTTTGATGATCACAAATTAAGCTTAGAATCGTATTTAAACGCGTATTTAGGAGATATCGCTGTTTAAAGTTTTGAGTTGAAAAAATTACTTTTTGGGCCATTTTTCGAAATTTTTTTGTTGATCCCAAATTTAGCTTAAAATAATATTTAAACGCGTATTTACGGAGATATCGCTGTTTAAAGTTTTGAGTTGAAAAAAATCACAAATTAAGCTTAGAATCGTATTTAAACGCGTATTTACGGAGATATCGCCATTTAAAGTTTTGACCGTAAAAAAATCACTTTTTTGATCATTTTTCGAAATTTTTTTGGTGATCCCAAATTAAGCTTAGAATCGTATTTAAACGCGTATTTACGAAGATATCGCTGTTTAAAGTTTTGAGTAGAAAAAATCACTTTTTGGACCATTTTTCGAAATTTTTTTGTTGATCCCAAATTTAGCTTAAAATAATATTTAAACGCGTATTTACGGAGATATCGCTGTTTAAAGTTTTGAGTAGAAAAAAATCACAAATTAAGCTTAGAATCGTATTTAAACGCGTATTTACGGAGATATCGCCATTTAAAGTTTTGACCTTAAAAAAATCACTTTTTTGATCATTTTTCGAAATTTTTTTGGTGATCCCAAATTAAGCTTAGAATCGTATTTAAACGCGTATTTACGGAGATATCGCTGTTTAAAGTTTTGACCTTAAAAAAATCACTTTTTTGATCATTTTTCGAAATTTTTTTGGTGATCCGAAATTAAGCTTAGAATCGTATTTAAACGCGTATTTACGGAGATATCGCTGTTTAAAGTTTTGAGTAGAAAAAATCACTTTTTAGCCCATTTTTCGAAATTTTTTTTGGTGATCCCAAATTATGCTTAGAATCGTATTTAAACGCGTATTTACGGAGATATCACTGTTTAAAGTTTTGAGTAGAAAAAATCACTTTTTGGACCATTTTTCGAAATTTTTTTGTTGATCCCAAATTTAGCTTAAAATAATATTTAAACGCGTATTTACGGAGATATCGCTGTTTAAAGTTTTGAGTTGAAAAAAATCACAAATTAAGCTTAGAATCGTATTTAAACGCGTATTTACGGAGATATCGCTGTTTAAAGTTTTACCTTAAATAAATCACTTTTTGGGTCATATTTCGAAATTTGTTTGGTAATAACAAATTAAGCTTAGAATCGTATTTAAACGCGTATTTACGGAGATATCGCCATTTAAAGTTTTGACCCTAAAAAAATAACTTTTTTGATCATTTTTCGAAATTTTTTTGGTGATCACAAATTAAGCTTAGAATCGTATTTAAACGCGTATTTACGGAGATATCGCCGTTTAAAGTTTTGACCTTAAAAAAATTACTTTTTGGGTCATTTTTCGAAATTTTTTTGGTGATCACAAATTAAGCTTAGAATCGTATTTTAACGCGTATTTACGGAGATATCGATGTTTAGAGTTTTGAGTTGAAAAAAAATTCTGTTTAAAGTTTTGGGTTGAAAAACTTACTTTTTGGGCCATTTTCCGTATTTAAACGCGTATTTACTGAGATATCGCTGTTTAAAGTTTTGCGTTGAAAAAAATAAATAAATTTTGAGTTGAAAAAGCCACTTTTTGCCAATTTTTCGAATTTTTTTTTGATGATCCCAAATTAAGCTTAGAATCGTATTTAAACGTATTTACGGAGATATCACTGTTTAAAGTTTTGGGTTGAAAAATAACTTTTTGGGCCATTTTCCGAAATTTTTTTGGTGATCCCAAATTAAGCTTAGAATCGTATTTAAACGCGTATTTACGGAGATATCGCTGTTTAAAGTTTTGAGTTGAAAAAATTACTTTTTGGGCCATTTTTCGAAATTTTTATTGTGATCACATATTAAGCTTAGAATCGTATTTAAATGCGTATTTACGAAGACATCGCTGTTTAAAGTTTCGAGTTGAAAAAAAATTACTTTTTGAGTTGAAAAAGTCACGTTTTAGCCCATTTTTCGAAATTTTTTTTGGTGATCCCAAATTAAGCTTAGAATCGTATTTAAATGCGTATTTACGGAGATATCGCTGTTTAAAGTTTTGAGTTGAAAAAAAATCCTGTTTAATGCTTTGGGTTGAAAAATAACTTTTTGGGCCATTTTCCGAAAATTTTTTGGTGATCCCGAATTAAGCTTAGAATCGTATTTAAATGCGTATTTACGGAGATATCACTGTTTAATGTTTGGAGTAGAAAAAAACACTTTTTGGACCATTTTTCGAAATTTTTTTGTTGATCCCAAATTAAGCTTAGAATCGTATTTAAACGCGTATTTAGGAGATATCGCTGTTTAAAGTTTTGAGTTGAAAAAATTACTTTTTGGGCCATTTTTCGAAATTTTTTTGTTGATCCCAAAATTATTTGTGATCCGTTAAGCTTAGAATCGTTATTAAACGCGTATTTACGGAGATATCGCTGTTTAAAGTTTTGAGTAGAAAAAATCACTTTTTGGGTCATTTTTCGAAATTTTTTTAATGATCACAAATTAAGCTTAGAATCGTATTTAAACGCGTATTTACGGAGATATCGCCATTTAAAGTTTTGACCTTAAAAATATAACTTTTTTGATCATTTTTCGAAATTTTTTTGGTGATCACAAATTAAGCTTAGAATCGTATTTAAACGCCTATTTACGGAGATATCGCCGTTTAAAGTTTTGACCTTAAAAAAATTACTTTTTGGGTCATTTTTCGAAATTTTTTTGGTGATCACAAATTAAGCTTAGAATCGTATTTTAACGCGTATTTACGGAGATATTGCTGTTTAAAGTTTTGAGTTGAAAAAAATCACTTTTTGGGTCATTTTTCGAAATTTTTTTGTTGATCACAAATTAAGCTTAGAATCGTATTTTAACGCGTATTTACGGAGATATCGATGTTTAGAGTTTTGAGTTGAAAAAAAATTCTGTTTAAAGTTTTGGGTTGAAAAACTTACTTTTTGGGCCATTTTCCGTATTTAAACGCGTATTTACTGAGATATCGCTGTTTAAAGTTTTGCGTTGAAAAAAATAAATAAATTTTGAGTTGAAAAAGCCACTTGTTAGCCAATTTTTCGAAATTTTATTTGGTGATCCCAAATTAAGCTTAGAATCGTATTTAAATGCGTATTTACGGAGATATCGCTGTTTAGAGTTATGAGTTGAAAAAAAATTCTGTTTAAAGTTTTGGGTTGAAAAACTTACTTTTTGGGCCATTTTCCGTATTTAAACGCGTATTTACGGAGATATCGCTGTTTAAAGTTTTGCGTTGAAAAAAATAAATAAATTTTGAGTTGAAAAAGCCATTTTTTAGCCAATTTTTCGAAATTTTTTTTGGTGATCCCAAATTAAGTTTAGAATCGTATTTAAACGTATTTAAACGTATTTACGGAGATATCACTGTGTAAAGTTTTGGGTTGAAAAATAACTTTTTGGGCCATTTTCCGAAATTTTTTTGGTGATCCCAAATTAAGCTTAGAATCGTATTTAAATGCGTATTTGCGGAGACATCGCTGTTTAAAGTTTCGAGTTGAAAAAAAATTAATTTTTCACGTTGAAATTTTTTTTGGTGATCCCAAATTAAGCTTAGAATCGTGTTTAAACGCGTATTTACGGAGATATCGCCGTTTAAAGTTTTGTCCTTAAAAAAATTACTTTTTGGGTCATTTTTCGAAATTTTTTTGGTAATAACAAATTAAGCTTAGAATCGTATTTAAACGCGTATTTACGGAGATATCGCCGTTTAAAGTTTTGTCCTTAAAAAAAATTACTTTTTTGGTCATTTTTCGAAATTTTTTTCGCGTATTTACGGAGATATTGCTGTTTAAAGTTTTTGGTTGAAAAATAACTTTTTGGGGCATTTTTCGAAATTTTTTTGGTGATCCCAAATTAAGCTTAAAATCGTATTTAAACGCGTATTTACGGAGATATCGCCGTGTAATGTTTTGACCTTAAAAAAATCACTTTTTGGGTCATTTTTCGAAATTTTTTTGGTGATCCCAAATTAAGCTTAAAATCTAATTTAAACGCGTATTTACGGAGATATTGCTGTTTAAAGTTTTTGGTTGAAAAATAACTTTTTGGGGCATTTTTCTAAATTTTTTTGGTGATCCCAAATTAAGCTTAGAATCGTATTTCAACGCGTATTTACGGAGATATCGCTGTTTAAAGTTTTGAGTTGAAGAAAATCACAAATTAAGCTTAGAATCGTATTTAAACGCGTATTTACGGCGATATCGCTGTTTAAAGTTTTACCTTAAAAAAATCACTTTTTGGGTCATATTTCGAAATTTGTTTGGTAATAACAAATTAAGCTTAGAATCGTATTTAAACGCGTATTTACGGAGATATCGCCGTTTAAAGTTTTGTCCTTAAAAAAATTACTTTTTGGGTCATTTTTCGAAATTTTTTTCGCGTATTTACGGAGATATTGCTGTTTAAAGTTTTTGGTTGAAAAATAACTTTTTGGGGCATTTTTCGAAATTTTTTTGGTGATCCCAAATTAAGCTTAAAATCGTATTTAAACGCGTATTTACGGAGATATCGCCGTTTAATGTTTTGACCTTAAAAAAATCACTTTTTGGGTCATTTTTCGAAATTTTTTTGGTGATCCCAAATTAAGCTTAAAATCTAATTTAAACGCGTATTTACGGAGATATTGCTGTTTAAAGTTTTTGGTTGAAAAATAACTTTTTGGGGCATTTTTCGAAATTTTTTTGGTGATCCCAAATTAAGCTTAAAATCGTATTTAAACGCGTATTTACGGAGATATCGCCGTTTAATGTTTTGACCTTAAAAAAATCACTTTTTGGGTCATTTTTCGAAATTTTTTTGGTGATCCCAAATTAAGCTTAAAATCTAATTTAAACGCGTATTTACGGAGTTATCGCTGTTTAAAGTTTTGGGTTGAAAAATAACTTTTTGGGCCATTTTCCGAATATTTTTCGCTGATACCAAAGATCAGCATTAGAATCGTATTTAAATGCGTATTTACGGAGATATCACTGTTTAAAGTTTTGCGTTGAAAAAAAAAAATGTTTGAGTTGAAAAAGTCACTTTTTAGCCCATTTTTCGAAATTTTTTTTGGTGATCCCAAAATTATTTTTGTAATCCCAAATTAAGCTTAAAATCGTATTTAAACGCGTATTTACGGAGATATCGCTGTTTAAAGTTTTGGGTTGAAAAATAACTTTTTGGGCCATTTTCCGAATATTTTTCGCTGATCCCAAACTAAGCTTAGAATCGTATTTAAATGCGTATTTACGGAGATATCGCTGTTTAAAGCTTTGGGTTGAAAAATAATTTTTTGGGCCATTTTCCGAAAATTTTTTGGTGATCCTGAATTAAGCTTAGAATCGTATTTAAATGCATATTTACGGAGATATCGCTGTTTAAAGTTTTGCGTTGAAAAAAAATAAATAAATTTTGAGTTGAAAAAGCCACTTTTTAGCCAATTTCTCGAAATTTTTTTGGTGATCCCAAATTAAGCTTAGAAACGTATTTAAACGTATTTACGGAGATATCGCTGTTTAAAGTTTTGAGTTGAAAAAAAATTACTTTTTGAGTTGAAAAAGTCACGTTTTAGCCCATTTTTCGAAATTTTTTTTGGTGATCCCAAATTATGCTAAAAATCGTATTTAAACGCGTATTTACGGAGATATCACTGTTTAAAGTTTTGAGTAGAAAAAATCACTTTTTGGACCATTTTTCGAAATTTTTTTGTTGATCCCAAATTTAGCTTAAAATAATATTTAAACGCGTATTTACGGAGATATCGCTGTTTAAAGTTTTGAGTTGAAAAAAATCACAAATTAAGCTTAGAATCGTATTTAAACGCGTATTTACGGAGATATCGCCATTTAAAGTTTTGACCTTAAAAAAAATCACTTTTTTGATCATTTTTCGAAATTTTTTTGGTGATCCCAAATTAAGCTTAGAATCGTATTTAAACGCGTATTTACGGAGATATCGCTGTTTAAAGTTTTACCTTAAAAAAATCACTTTTTGGGTCATATTTCGAAATTTGTTTGGTAATAACAAATTAAGCTTAGAATCGTATTTAAACGCGTATTTACGGAGATATCGCCGTTTAAAGTTTTGACCTTAAAAAAAATCACTTTTTGGGTCATTTTTCGTAATTTTTTTGGTGATCCCAAATTAAGCTTAGAATCGTATTTAAACGCGTATTTACGGAGATATCGCCATTTAAAGTTTTGACCTTAAAAAAATCACTTTTTTGATCATTTTTCGAAATTTTTTTGGTGATCCCAAATTAAGCTTAGAATCGTATTTAAACGCGTATTTACGGAGATATCGCTGTTTAAAGTTTTGAGTAGAAAAAAATCACTTTTTAGCCCATTTTTCGAAATTTTTTTTGGTGATCCCAAATTATGCTTAGAATCGTATTTAAACGCGTATTTACGGAGATATCGCCGTTTAAAGTTTTGAGTTGAAAAAAATCACAAATTAAGCTTAGAATCGTATTTAAACGCGTATTTACGGAGATATCACTGTTTAAAGTTTTGAGTAGAAAAAATCACTTTTTGGACCATTTTTCGAAATTTTTTTGTTGATCCCAAATTTAGCTTAAAATAATATTTAAACGCGTATTTACGGAGATATCGCTGTTTAAAGTTTTGAGTTGAAAAAAATCACAAATTAAGCTTAGAATCGTATTTAAACGCGTATTTACGGAGATATCGCCATTTAAAGTTTTGACCTTAAAAAAATCACTTTTTTGATCATTTTTCGAAATTTTTTTGGTGATCCCAAATTAAGCTTAGAATCGTATTTAAACGCGTATTTACGGAGATATCGCTGTTTAAAGTTTTACCTTAAATAAATCACTTTTTGGGTCATATTTCGAAATTTGTTTGGTAATAACAAATTAAGCTTAGAATCGTATTTAAACGCGTATTTACGGAGATATCGCCATTTAAAGTTTTGACCTTAAAAAAATAACTTTTTTGATCATTTTTCGAAATTTTTTTGGTGATCACAAATTAAGCTTAGAATCGTATTTAAACGCGTATTTACGGAGATATCGCCGTTTAAAGTTTTGACCTTAAAAAAATTACTTTTTGGGTCATTTTTCGAAATTTTTTTGGTGATCACAAATTAAGCTTAGAATCGTATTTTAACGCGTATTTACGGAGATATTGCTGTTTAAAGTTTTGAGTTGAAAAAAATCACTTTTTGGGTCATTTTTCGAAATTTTTTTGTTGATCCCAAATTTAGCTTAAAATAATATTTAAACGCGTATTTACGGATATATCGCTGTTTAGAGTTTTGAGTTGAAAAAAAATTCTGTTTAAAGTTTTGGGTTGAAAAACTTACTTTTTGGGCCATTTTCCGTATTTAAACGCGTATTTACTGAGATATCGCTGTTTAAAGTTTTGCGTTGAAAAAAATAAATAAATTTTGAGTTGAAAAAGCCACTTTTTGCCAATTTTTCGAAATTTTTTTTGATGATCCCAAATTAAGCTTAGAATCGTATTTAAACGTATTTAAACGTATTTACGGAGATATCACTGTTTAAAGTTTTGGGTTGAAAAATAACTTTTTGGGCCATTTTCCGAAATTTTTTTGGTGATCCCAAATTAAGCTTAGAATCGTATTTAAACGCGTATTTACGGAGATATCGCTGTTTAAAGTTTTGAGTTGAAAAAATTACTTTTTGGGCCATTTTTCGAAATTTTTGTTGTGATCACATATTAAGCTTAGAATCGTATTTAAATGCGTATTTACGGAGATATCGCTGTTTAAAGTTTTGCGTTGAAAAAAATAAATAAATTTTGAGTTGAAAAAGTCACTTTTTAGCCCATTTTTCGAAATTTTTATTGGTGATCCCAAAATTATTTTTGTGATCCCAAATTAAGCTTAGAATCGTATTTAAATGCGTATTTACGGATATATCGCTGTTTAAAGTTTTGAGTTGAAAAAAAATCCTGTTTAAAGTTTTGGGTTGAGAAACTTAATTTTTGGGCCATTTTCCGTATTTAAACGCGTATTTACGGAGATATCGCTGTTTAAAGCTTTGGGTTGAAAAATAACTTTTTGGGCCATTTTCCGAAAATTTTTTGGTGATCCCGAATTAAGCTTAGAATCGTATTTAAACGTATTTAAACGTATTTACGGAGATATCACTGTTTAAAGTTTTGGGTTGAAAAATAACTTTTTGGGCCATTTTCCGAAATTTTTTTGGTGATCCCAAATTAAGCTTAGAATCGTATTTAAACGCGTATTTACGGAGATATCGCTGTTTAAAGTTTTGAGTTGAAAAAATTACTTTTTGGGCCATTTTTCGAAATTTTTATTGTGATCACATATTAAGCTTAGAATCGTATTTAAATGCGTATTTACGGAGATATCGCTGTTTAAAGTTTTGAGTTGAAAAAATTACTTTTTGGGCCATTTTTCGAAATTTTTATTGTGATCCCAAATTAAGCTTAGAATCGTATTTAAATGCGTATTTACGGAGATATCGCTGTTTAAAGTTTTGAGTTGAAAAAAAAATCCTGTTTAAAGTTTTGGGTTGAGAAACTTACTTTTTGGGCCATTTTCCGTATTTAAACGCGTATTTACGGAGATATCGCTGTTTAAAGTTTTGGGTTGAGAAACTTACTTTTTGGGCCATTTTCCGTATTTAAATGCGTATTGACGGAGATATCGCTGTTTAAAGTTTTGCGTTGAAAAAAATAAATAAATTTTGAGTTGAAAAAGCCACTTTTTAGCCAATTTTTCGAAATTTTATTTGGTGATCCCAAATTAAGCTTAGAATCGTATTTAAATGCGTATTTACGGAGATATCGCTGTTTAGAGTTTTGAGTTGAAAAAAAATTCTGTTTAAAGTTTTGGGTTGAAAAACTTACTTTTTGGGCCATTTTCCGTATTTAAACGCGTATTTACGGAGATATCGCTGTTTAAAGTTTTGCGTTGAAAAAAATAAATAAATTTTGAGTTGAAAAAGCCACTTTTTGCCAATTTTTCGAAATTTTTTTTGATGATCCCAAATTAAGCTTAGAATCGTATTTAAACGTATTTAAACGTATTTACGGAGATATCACTGTTTAAAGTTTTGGGTTGAAAAATAACTTTTTGGGTTATTTTCCGAAATTTTTTTGGTGATCCCAAATTAAGCTTAGAATCGTATTTAAACGCGTATTTACGGAGATATCGCTGTTTAAAGTTTTGAGTTGAAAAAATTACTTTTTGGGCCATTTTTCGAAATTTGTATTGTGATCACATATTAAGCTTAGAATCGTATTTAAATGCGTATTTACGAAGACATCGCTGTTTAAAGTTTCGAGTTGAAAAAAAATTACCTTTTGAGTTGAAAAAGTCACGTTTTAGCCCATTTTTCGAAATTTTTTTTGGTGATCCCAAATTAAGCTTAGAATCGTATTTAAATGCGTATTTACGGAGATATCGCTTTTTAAAGTTTTGAGTTGAAAAAAAATCCTGTTTAAAGCTTTGGGTTGAAAAATAACTTTTTGGGCCATTTTCCGAAATTTTTTTGGTGATCCCGAATTAAGCTTAGAATCGTATTTAAATGCGTATTTACGGAGATATCACTGTTTAATGTTTGGAGTAGAAAAAAACACTTTTTGGACCATTTTTCGAAATTTTTTTGTTGATCCCAAATTAAGCTTAGAATCGTATTTAAACGCGTATTTAGGAGATATCGCTGTTTAAAGTTTTGAGTTAAGAAATTACTTTTTGGGCCATTTTTCGAAATTTTTTTGTTGATCCCAAATTTAGCTTAAAATAATATTTAAACGCGTATTTACGGAGATATCGCTGTTTAAAGTTTTGGGTTGAAAAAAAAATAATTTTTGAGTTGAAAAAGTCACTTTTTAGCCCATTTTTCGAAATTTTTATTGGTGATCCCAAAATTATTTTTGTGATCCCAAATTAAGCTTAGAATCGTTATTAAACGCGTATTTACGGAGATATCGCTGTTTAAAGTTTTGAGTAGAAAAAATCACTTTTTGGGTCATTTTTCGAAATTTTTTTGATGATCACAAATTAAGCTTAGAATCGTATTTAAACGCGTATTTACGGAGATATCGCCATTTAAAGTTTTGACCTTAAAAAAATAACTTTTTTGATCATTTTTCGAAATTTTTTTGGTGATCACAAATTAAGCTTAGAATCGTATTTAAACGCGTATTTACGGAGATATCGCTGTTTAAAGTTTTGACCTTAAAAAAATCACTTTTTTGATCATTTTTCGAAATTTTTTTGGTGATCCCAAATTAAGCTTAGAATCGTATTTAAACGCGTATTTACGGAGATATCGCTGTTTAAAGTTTTGAGTAGAAAAAATCACTTTTTGGACCATTTTTCGAAATTTTTTTGTTGATCCCAAATTTAGCTTAAAATAATATTTAAACGCGTATTTACGGAGATATCGCTGTTTAGAGTTTTGAGTTGAAAAAAAATTCTGTTTAAAGTTTTGGGTTGAAAAACTTACTTTTTGGGCCATTTTCCGTATTTAAACGCGTATTTACTGAGATATCGCTGTTTAAAGTTTTGCGTTGAAAAAATTACTTTTTGGGCCATTTTTCGAAATTTTTATTGTGATCCCAAATTAAGCTTAGAATCGTATTTAAACGCGTATTTACGGAGATATCGCTGTTTAAAATTTAGAGTTGAAAAAATTACTTTTTGGGCCATTTTTCGAAATTTTTATTGTGATCACATATTAAGCTTAGAATCGTATTTAAATGCGTATTTACGAAGACATCGCTGTTTAAAGTTTCGAGTTGAAAAAAAATTACCTTTTGAGTTGAAAAAGTCACGTTTTAGCCCATTTTTCGAAATTTTTTTTGATGATCCCAAATTAAGCTTAGAATCGTATTTAAATGCGTATTTACGGAGATATCACTGTTTAATGTTTGGAGTAGAAAAAAACACTTTTTGGACCATTTTTCGAAATTTTTTTGTTGATCACATATTAAGCTTAGAATCGTATTTAAATGCGTATTTACGAAGACATCGCTGTTTAAAGTTTCGAGTTGAAAAAAAATTACCTTTTGATTTGAAAAAGTCACGTTTTAGGCCATTTTTCGAAATTTTTTTTGGTGATCCCAAATTAAGCTTAGAATCGTATTTAAATGCGTATTTACGGAGATATCGCTGTTTAAAGTTTTGAGTTGAAAAAAAATCCTGTTTAAAGCTTTGGGTTGAAAAATAACTTTTTGGGCCAAAATTTTTTGGTGATCCCGAATTAAGCTTAGAATCGTATTTAAATGCGTATTTACGGAGATATCACTGTTTAATGTTTGGAGTAGAAAAAAACACTTTTTGGACCATTTTTCGAAATTTTTTTGTTGATCCCAAATTAAGCTTAGAATCGTATTTAAACGCGTATTTACGGAGATATCGCTGTTTAAAGTTTTGAGTTGAAAAAATTACTTTTTGGGCCATTTTTCGAAATTTTTATTGTGATCACATATTAAGCTTAGAATCGTATTTAAATGCGTATTTACGAAGACATCGCTGTTTAAAGTTTCGAGTTGAAAAAAAATTACCTTTTGATTTGAAAAAGTCACGTTTTAGGCCATTTTTCGAAATTTTTTTTGGTGATCCCAAATTAAGCTTAGAATCGTATTTAAATGCGTATTTACGGAGATATCGCTGTTTAAAGTTTTGGGTTGAAAAAAAAATAATTTTTGAGTTGAAAAAGTCACTTTTTAGCCCATTTTTCGAAATTTTTATTGGTGATCCCAAAATTATTTTTGTGATCCCAAATTAAGCTTAGAATCGTTATTAAACGCGTATTTACGGAGATATCGCTGTTTAAAGTTTTGAGTAGAAAAAATCACTTTTTGGGTCATTTTTCGAAATTTTTTTGATGATCACAAATTAAGCTTAGAATCGTATTTAAACGCGTATTTACGGAGATATCGCCATTTAAAGTTTTGACCTTAAAAAAATAACCTTTTTGATCATTTTTCGAAATTTTTTTGGTGATCACAAATTAAGCTTAGAATCGTATTTAAACGCGTATTTACGGAGATATCGCCGTTTAAAGTTTTGACCTTAAAAAAATTACTTTTTGGGTCATTTTTCGAAATTTTTTTGGTGATCCCAAATTAAGCTTAGAATCGTATTTAAACGTATTTAAACGTATTTACGGAGATATCACTGTTTAAAGTTTTGGGTTGAAAAATAACTTTTTGGGTTATTTTCCGAAATTTTTTTGGTGATCCCAAATTAAGCTTAGAATCGTATTTAAACGCGTATTTACGGAGATATCGCTGTTTAAAGTTTTGAGTTGAAAAAATTACTTTTTGGGCCATTTTTCGAAATTTTTATTGTGATCACATATTAAGCTTAGAATCGTATTTAAATGCGTATTTACAAAGACATCGCTGTTTAAAGTTTCGAGTTGAAAAAAAATTACCTTTTGATTTGAAAAAGTCACGTTTTAGGCCATTTTTCGAAATTTTTTTTGGTGATCCCAAATTAAGCTTAGAATCGTATTTAAATGCGTATTTACGGAGATATCGCTGTTTAAAGTTTTGAGTTGAAAAAAAATCCTGTTTAAAGCTTTGGGTTGAAAAATAACTTTTTGGGCCATTTTCCGAAAATTTTTTGGTGATCCCGAATTAAGCTTAGAATCGTATTTAAATGCGTATTTACGGAGATATCACTGTTTAATGTTTGGAGTAGAAAAAAACACTTTTTGGACCATTTTTCGAAATTTTTTTGTTGATCCCAAATTAAGCTTAGAATCGTATTTAAACGCGTATTTAGGAGATATCGCTGTTTAAAGTTTTGAGTTAAGAAATTACTTTTTGGGCCATTTTTCGAAATTTTTTTGTTGATCCCAAATTTAGCTTAAAATAATATTTAAACGCGTATTTACGGAGATATCGCTGTTTAAAGTTTTGGGTTGAAAAAAAAATAATTTTTGAGTTGAAAAAGTCACTTTTTAGCCCATTTTTCGAAATATTTATTGGTGATCCCAAAATTATTTTTGTGATCCCAAATTAAGCTTAGAATCGTTATTAAACGCGTATTTACGGAGATATCGCTGTTTAAAGTTTTGAGTAGAAAAAATCACTTTTTGGGTCATTTTTCGAAATTTTTTTGATGATCACAAATTAAGCTTAGAATCGTATTTAAACGCGTATTTACGGAGATATCGCCATTTAAAGTTTTGACCTTAAAAAAATAACTTTTTTGATCATTTTTCGAAATTTTTTTGGTGATCGCAAATTAAGCTTAGAATCGTATTTAAACGCGTATTTACGGAGATATCGCCGTTTAAAGTTTTGACCTTAAAAAAATTACTTTTTGGGTCATTTTTCGAAATTTTTTTGGTGATCACAAATTAAGCTTAGAATCGTATTTTAACGCGTATTTACGGAGATATTGCTGTTTAAAGTTTTGAGTTGAAAAAAATCACTTTTTGGGTCATTTTTCGAAATTTTTTTGTTGATCCCAAATTTAGCTTAAAATAATATTTAAACGCGTATTTACGGAGATATCGCTGTTTAGAGATTTGAGTTGAAAAAAAATTCTGTTTAAAGTTTTGGGTTGAAAAACTTACTTTTTGGGCCATTTTCCGTATTTAAACGCGTATTTACGGAGATATCGCTGTTTAAAGTTTTGCGTTGAAAAAAATAAATAAATTTTGAGTTGAAAAAGCCACTTTTTGCCAATTTTTCGAAATTTTTTTTGATGATCCCAAATTAAGCTTAGAATCGTATTTAAACGTATTTAAACGTATTTACGGAGATATCGCTGTTTAAAGTTTTGAGTTGAAAAAATTACTTTTTGGGCCATTTTTCGAAATTTTTATTGTGATCACATATTAAGCTTAGAATCGTATTTAAATGCGTATTTACGAAGACATCGCTGTTTAAAGTTTCGAGTTGAAAAAAAATTACTTTTTGAGTTGAAAAAGTCACGTTTTAGCCCATTTTTCGAAATTTTTTTTGGTGATCCCAAATTAAGCTCAGAATCGTATTTAAATGCGTATTTACGGAGATATCGCTGTTTAAAGTTTTGAGTTGAAAAAAAATCCTGTTTAAAGCTTTGGGTTGAAAAATAACTTTTTGGGCCATTTTCCGAAAATTTTTTGGTGATCCCGAATTAAGCTTAGAATCGTATTTAAATGCGTATTTACGGAGATATCACTGTTTAATGTTTGGAGTAGAAAAAAACACTTTTTGGACCATTTTTCGAAATTTTTTTGTTGATCCCAAATTAAGCTTAGAATCGTATTTAAACGCGTATTTAGGAGATATCGCTGTTTAAAGTTTTGAGTTAAAAAAATTACTTTTTGGGCCATTTTTCGAAATTTTTTTGTTGATCCCAAATTTAGCTTAAAATAATATTTAAACGCGTATTTACGGAGATATCGCTGTTTAAAGTTTTGAGTAGAAAAAATCACTTTTTGGACCATTTTTCGAAATTTTTTTGTTGATCCCAAATTTAGCTTAAAATAATATTTAAACGCGTATTTACGGTGATATCGCTGTTTAAAGTTTTGAGTAGAAAAAATCACTTTTTGGACCATTTTTCGAAATTTTTTTGTTGATCCCAAATTTAGCTTAAAATAATATTTAAACGCGTATTTACGGAGATATCGCTGTTTAAAGTTTTGAGTTGAAAAAAATCACAAATTAAGCTTAGAATCGTATTTAAACGCGTATTTACGGAGATATCGCCATTTAAAGTTTTGACCTTAAAAAAATCACTTTTTTGATCATTTTTCGAAATTTTTTTGGTGATCCCAAATTAAGCTTAGAATCGTATTTAAACGCGTATTTACGGAGATATCGCCATTTAAAGTTTTGACCTTAAAAAAATCACTTTTTTGATCATTTTTCGAAATTTTTTTTGATGATCCCAAATTAAGCTTAGAATCGTATTTAAACGTATTTAAACGTATTTACGGAGATATCACTGTTTAAAGTTTTGGGTTGAAAAATATCTTTTTGGGCCATTTTCCGAAATTTTTTTGGTGATGCCAAATTAAGCTTAGAATCGTATTTAAACGCGTATTTACGGAGATATCGCTGTTTAAAGTTTTGAGTTGAAAAAATTACTTTTTGGGCCATTTTTCGAAATTTTTATTGTGATCACATATTAAGCTTAGAATCGTATTTAAATGCGTATTTACGGAGATATCGCTGTTTAAAGTTTTGCGTTGAAAAAAATAAATAAATTTTGAGTTGAAAAAGTCACTTTTTAGCCCATTTTTCGAAATTTTTATTGGTGATCCCAAAATTATTTTTGTGATCCCAAATTAAGCTTAGAATCGTATTTAAATGCGTATTTACGGAGATATCGCTGTTTAAAGTTTTGAGTTGAAAAAAAATCCTGTTTAAAGTTTTGGGTTGAGAAACTTAATTTTTGGGCCATTTTCCGTATTTAAACGCGTATTTACGGAGATATCGCTGTTTAAAGCTTTGGGTTGAAAAATAACTTTTTGGGCCATTTTCCGAAAATTTTTTGGTGATCCCGAATTAAGCTTAGAATCGTATTTAAACGTATTTAAACGTATTTACGGAGATATCACTGTTTAAAGTTTTGGGTTGAAAAATAACTTTTTGGGCCATTTTCCGAAACTTTTTTGGTGATCCCAAATTAAGCTTAGAATCGTATTTAAACGCGTATTTACGGAGATATCGCTGTTTAAAGTTTTGAGTTGAAAAAATTACTTTTTGGGCCATTTTTCGAAATTTTTATTGTGATCCCAAATTAAGCTTAGAATCGTATTTAAATGCGTATTTACGGAGATATCGCTGTTTAAAGTTTTGAGTTGAAAAAAAATCCTGTTTAAAGTTTTGGGTTGAGAAACTTACTTTTTGGGCCATTTTCCGTATTTAAACGCGTATTTACGGAGATATCGCTGTTTAAAGTTTTGGGTTGAGAAACTTACTTTTTGGGCCATTTTCCGTATTTAAATGCGTATTGACGGAGATATCGCTGTTTAAAGTTTTGCGTTGAAAAAAATAAATAAATTTTGAGTTGAAAAAGCCACTTTTTAGCCAATTTTTCGAAATTTTATTTGGTGATCCCAAATTAAGCTTAGAATCGTATTTAAATGCGTATTTACGGAGATATCGCTGTTTAGAGTTTTGAGTTGAAAAAAAATTCTGTTTAAAGTTTTGGGTTGAAAAACTTACTTTTTGGGCCATTTTCCGTATTTAAACGCGTATTTACGGAGATATCGCTGTTTAAAGTTTTGAGTTGAAAAAAATAAATAAATTTTGAGTTGAAAAAGCCACTTTTTGCCAATTTTTCGAAATTTTTTTTGATGATCCCAAATTAAGCTTAGAATCGTATTTAAACGTATTTAAACGTATTTACGGAGATATCACTGTTTAAAGTTTTGGGTTGAAAAATAACTTTTTGGGTTATTTTCCGAAATTTTTTTGGTGATCCCAAATTAAGCTTAGAATCGTATTTAAACGCGTATTTACGGAGATATCGCTGTTTAAAGTTTTGAGTTGAAAAAATTACTTTTTGGGCCATTTTTCGAAATTTTTATTGTGATCACATATTAAGCTTAGAATCGTATTTAAATGCGTATTTACGAAGACATCGCTGTTTAAAGTTTCGAGTTGAAAAAAAATTACCTTTTGAGTTGAAAAAGTCACGTTTTAGCCCATTTTTCGAAATTTTTTTTGGTGATCCCAAATTAAGCTTAGAATCGTATTTAAATGCGTATTTACGGAGATATCGCTGTTTAAAGTTTTGAGTTGAAAAAAAATCCTGTTTAAAGCTTTGGGTTGAAAAATAACTTTTTGGGCCATTTTCCGAACATTTTTTGGTGATCCCGAATTAAGCTTAGAATCGTATTTAAATGCGTATTTACGGAGATATCACTGTTTAATGTTTGGAGTAGAAAAAAACACTTTTTGGACCATTTTTCGAAATTTTTTTGTTGATCCCAAATTAAGCTTAGAATCGTATTTAAACGCGTATTTAGGAGATATCGCTGTTTAAAGTTTTGAGTTAAAAAAATTACTTTTTGGGCCATTTTTCGAAATTTTTTTGTTGATCCCAAATTTAGCTTAAAATAATATTTAAACGCGTATTTACGGAGATATCGCTGTTTAAAGTTTTGCGTTGAAAAAAAAATAATTTTTGAGTTGAAAAAGTCACTTTTTAGCCCATTTTTCGAAATTTTTATTGGTGATCCCAAAATTATTTTTGTGATCCCAAATTAAGCTTAGAATCGTTATTAAACGCGTATTTACGGAGATATCGCTGTTTAAAGTTTTGAGTAGAAAAAATCACTTTTTGGGTCATTTTTCGAAATTTTTTTGATGATCACAAATTAAGCTTAGAATCGTATTTAAACGCGTATTTACGGAGATATCGCCATTTAAAGTTTTGACCTTAAAAAAATAACTTTTTTGATCATTTTTCGAAATTTTTTTGGTGATCACAAATTAAGCTTAGAATCGTATTTAAACGCGTATTTACGGAGATATCGCCGTTTAAAGTTTTGACCTTAAAAAAATTACTTTTTGGGTCATTTTTCGAAATTTTTTTGGTGATCACAAATTAAGCTTAGAATCGTATTTTAACGCGTATTTACGGAGATATTGCTGTTTAAAGTTTTGAGTTGAAAAAAATCACTTTTTGGGTCATTTTTCGAAATTTTTTTGTTGATCCCAAATTTAGCTTAAAATAATATTTAAACGCGTATTTACGGAGATATCGCTGTTTAGAGATTTGAGTTGAAAAAAAATTCTGTTTAAAGTTTTGGGTTGAAAAACTTACTTTTTGGGCCATTTTCCGTATTTAAACGCGTATTTACGGAGATATCGCTGTTTAAAGTTTTGCGTTGAAAAAAATAAATAAATTTTGAGTTGAAAAAGCCACTTTTTGCCAATTTTTCGAAATTTTTTTTGATGATCCCAAATTAAGCTTAGAATCGTATTTAAACGTATTTAAACGTATTTACGGAGATATCGCTGTTTAAAGTTTTGAGTTGAAAAAATTACTTTTTGGGCCATTTTTCGAAATTTTTATTGTGATCACATATTAAGCTTAGAATCGTATTTAAATGCGTATTTACGAAGACATCGCTGTTTAAAGTTTCGAGTTGAAAAAAAATTACTTTTTGAGTTGAAAAAGTCACGTTTTAGCCCATTTTTCGAAATTTTTTTTGGTGATCCCAAATTAAGCTCAGAATCGTATTTAAATGCGTATTTACGGAGATATCGCTGTTTAAAGTTTTGAGTTGAAAAAAAATCCTGTTTAAAGCTTTGGGTTGAAAAATAACTTTTTGGGCCATTTTCCGAAAATTTTTTGGTGATCCCGAATTAAGCTTAGAATCGTATTTAAATGCGTATTTACGGAGATATCACTGTTTAATGTTTGGAGTAGAAAAAAACACTTTTTGGACCATTTTTCGAAATTTTTTTGTTGATCCCAAATTAAGCTTAGAATCGTATTTAAACGCGTATTTAGGAGATATCGCTGTTTAAAGTTTTGAGTTAAAAAAATTACTTTTTGGGCCATTTTTCGAAATTTTTTTGTTGATCCCAAATTTAGCTTAAAATAATATTTAAACGCGTATTTACGGAGATATCGCTGTTTAAAGTTTTGGGTTGAAAAAAAAATAATTTTTGAGTTGAAAAAGTCACTTTTTAGCCCATTTTTCGAAACTTTTATTGGTGATCCCAAAATTATTTTTGTGATCCCAAATTAAGCTTAGAATCGTTATTAAACGCGTATTTACGGAGATATCGCTGTTTAAAGTTTTGAGTAGAAAAAATCACTTTTTGGGTCATTTTTCGAAATTTTTTTGATGATCACAAATTAAGCTTAGAATCGTATTTAAACGCGTATTTAGGAGATATCGCTGTTTAAAGTTTTGAGTTGAAAAAATTACTTTTTGGGCCATTTTTCGAAATTTTTTTGTTGATCCCAAATTTAGCTTAAAATATTATTTAAACGCGTATTTGCGGAGATATCGCTGTTTAAAGTTTTGAGTAGAAAAAATCACTTTTTGGACCATTTTTCGAAATTTTTTTGTTGATCCCAAATTTAGCTTAAAATAATATTTAAACGCGTATTTACGGAGATATCGCTGTTTAAAGTTTTGAGTTGAAAAAAATCACAAATTAAGCTTAGAATCGTATTTAAACGCGTATTTACGGAGATATCGCCATTTAAAGTTTTGACCTTAAAAAAATCACTTTTTTGATCATTTTTCGAAATTTTTTTGGTGATCCCAAATTAAGCTTAGAATCGTATTTAAACGCGTATTTACGGAGATATCGCTGTTTAAAGTTTTGAGTAGAAAAAATCACTTTTTGGACCATTTTTCGAAATTTTTTTGTTGATCCCAAATTTAGCTTAAAATAATATTTAAACGCGTATTTACGGAGATATCGCTGTTTAAAGTTTTGAGTAGAAAAAATCACTTTTTGGACCATTTTTCGAAATTTTTTTGTTGATCCCAAATTTAGCTTAAAATAATATTTAAACGCGTATTTACGGAGATATCGCTGTTTAAAGTTTTGAGTTGAAAAAAATCACAAATTAAGCTTAGAATCGTATTTAAACGCGTATTTACGGAGATATCGCCATTTAAAGTTTTGACCTTAAAAAAATCACTTTTTTGATCATTTTTCGAAATTTTTTTGGTGATCCCAAATTAAGCTTAGAATCGTATTTAAACGCGTATTTACGGAGATATCGCTGTTTAAAGTTTTGAGTAGAAAAAATCACTTTTTAGCCCATTTTTCGAAATTTTTTTTGGTGATCCCAAATTATGCTTAGAATCGTATTTAAACGCGTATTTACGGAGATATCACTGTTTAAAGTTTTGAGTAGAAAAAATCACTTTTTGGACCATTTTTCGAAATTTTTTTGTTGATCCCAAATTTAGCTTAAAATAATATTTAAACGCGTATTTACGGAGATATCGCTGTTTAAAGTTTTGAGTTGAAAAAAATCACAAATTAAGCTTAGAATCGTATTTAAACGCGTATTTACGGAGATATCGCCATTTAAAGTTTTGACCTTAAAAAAATCACTTTTTTGATCATTTTTCGAAATTTTTTTGGTGATCCCAAATTAAGCTTAGAATCGTATTTAAACGCGTATTTACGGAGATATCGCTGTTTAAAGTTTTACCTTAAATAAATCACTTTTTGGGTCATATTTCGAAATTTGTTTGGTAATAACAAATTAAGCTTAGAATCGTATTTAAACGCGTATTTACGGAGATATCGCCATTTAAAGTTTTGACCTTAAAAAAATAACTTTTTTGATCATTTTTCGAAATTTTTTTGGTGATCACAAATTAAGCTTAGAATCGTATTTAAACGCGTATTTACGGAGATATCGCCGTTTAAAGTTTTGACCTTAAAAAAATTACTTTTTGGGCCATTTTTCGAAATTTTTTTGGTGATCACAAATTAAGCTTAGAATCGTATTTTAACGCGTATTTACGGAGATATTGCTGTTTAAAGTTTTGAGTTGAAAAAAATCACTTTTTGGGTCATTTTTCGAAATTTTTTTGTTGATCCCAAATTTAGCTTAAAATAATATTTAAACGCGTATTTACGGAGATATCGCTGTTTAGAGTTTTGAGTTGAAAAAAAATTCTGTTTAAAGTTTTGGGTTGAAAAACTTACTTTTTGGGCCATTTTCCGTATTTAAACGCGTATTTACTGAGATATCGCTGTTTAAAGTTTTGCGTTGAAAAAAATAAATAAATTTTGAGTTGAAAAAGCCACTTTTTGCCAATTTTTCGAAATTTTTTTTGATGATCCCAAATTAAGCTTAGAATCGTATTTAAACGTATTTACGGAGATATCACTGTTTAAAGTTTTGGGTTGAAAAATAACTTTTTGGGCCATTTTCCGAAATTTTTTTGGTGATCCCAAATTAAGCTTAGAATCGTATTTAAACGCGTATTTACGGAGATATCGCTGTTTAAAGTTTTGAGTTGAAAAAATTACTTTTTGGGCCATTTTTCGAAATTTTTATTGTGATCACATATTAAGCTTAGAATCGTATTTAAATGCGTATTTACGAAGACATCGCTGTTTAAAGTTTCGAGTTGAAAAAAAATTACTTTTTGAGTTGAAAAAGTCACGTTTTAGCCCATTTTTCGAAATTTTTTTTGGTGATCCCAAATTAAGCTTAGAATCGTATTTAAATGCGTATTTAGGAGATATCGCTGTTTAAAGTTTTGAGTTGAAAAAATTACTTTTTGGGCCATTTTTCGAAATTTTTTTGTTGATCCCAAATTTAGCTTAAAATAATATTTAAACGCGTATTTACGGAGATATCGCTGTTTAAAGTTTTGCGTTGAAAAAAAAATAATTTTTGAGTTGAAAAAGTCACTTTTTAGCCCATTTTTCGAAACTTTTATTGGTGATCCCAAAATTATTTTTGTGATCCCAAATTAAGCTTAGAATCGTTATTAAACGCGTATTTACGGAGATATCGCTGTTTAAAGTTTTGAGTAGAAAAAATCACTTTTTGGGTCATTTTTCGAAATTTTTTTAATGATCACAAATTAAGCTTAGAATCGTATTTAAACGCGTATTTACGGAGATATCGCCATTTAAAGTTTTGACCTTAAAAATATAACTTTTTTGATCGAAATTTTTTTGGTGATCACAAATTAAGCTTAGAATCGTATTTAAACGCCTATTTACGGAGATATCGCCGTTTAAAGTTTTGACCTTAAAAAAATTACTTTTTGGGTCATTTTTCGAAATTTTTTTGGTGATCACAAATTAAGCTTAGAATCGTATTTTAACGCGTATTTACGGAGATATTGCTGTTTAAAGTTTTGAGTTGAAAAAAATCACTTTTTGGGTCATTTTTCGAAATTTTTTTGTTGATCCCAAATTTAGCTTAAAATAATATTTAAACGCGTATTTACGGAGATATCGCTGTTTAAAGTTTTGAGTTGAAAAAAAAATCTGTTTAAAGTTTTGGGTTGAGAAACTTACTTTTTGGGCCATTTTCCGTATTTAAACGCGTATTTACGGAGATATCGCTGTTTAAAGCTTTGGGTTGAAAAATAACTTTTTGGGCCATTTCCCGAAAATTTTTTGGTGATCCCGAATTAAGCTTAGAATCGTATTTAAATGCGTATTTACGGAGATATCGCTGTTTAAAGTTTTGCGTTGAAAAAAATAAATAAATTTTGAGTTGAAAAAGCCACTTTTTAGCCAATTTTTCGAAATTTTATTTGGTGATCCCAAATTAAGCTTAGAATCGTATTTAAATGCGTATTTACGGAGATATCGCTGTTTAGAGTTTTGAGTTGAAAAAAAATTCTGTTTAAAGTTTTGGGTTGAAAAACTTACTTTTTGGGCCATTTTCCGTATTTAAACGCGTATTTACGGAGATATCGCTGTTTAAAGTTTTGCGTTGAAAAAAATAAATAAATTTTGAGTTGAAAAAGCCATTTTTTAGCCAATTTTTCGAAATTTTTTTTGGTGATCCCAAATTAAGTTTAGAATCGTATTTAAACGTATTTAAACGTATTTACGGAGATATCACTGTGTAAAGTTTTGGGTTGAAAAATAACTTTTTGGGCCATTTTCCGAAATTTTTTTGGTGATCCCAAATTAAGCTTAGAATCGTGTTTAAATGCGTATTTGCGGAGACATCGCTGTTTAAAGTTTCGAGTTGAAAAAAAATTACTTTTTGCGTTGAAATTTTTTTTGGTGATCCCAAATTAAGCTTAGAATCGTGTTTAAATGCGTATTTGCGGAGACATCGCTGTTTAAAGTTTCGAGTTGAAAAAAAATTACTTTTTGCGTTGAAATTTTTTTTGGTGATCCCAAATTAAGCTTAGAATCGTGTTTAAACGCGTATTTACGGAGATATCGCCGTTTAAAGTTTTGTCCTTAAAAAAATTACTTTTTGGGTCATTTTTCGAAATTTTTTTGGTAATAACAAATTAAGCTTAGAATCGTATTTAAACGCGTATTTACGGAGATATCGCCGTTTAAAGTTTTGTCCTTAAAAAAATTACTTTTTTGGTCATTTTTCGAAATTTTTTTCGCGTATTTACGGAGATATTGCTGTTTAAAGTTTTTGGTTGAAAAATAACTTTTTGGGGCATTTTTCGAAATTTTTTTGGTGATCCCAAATTAAGCTTAAAATCGTATTTAAACGCGTATTTACGGAGATATCGCCGTGTAATGTTTTGACCTTAAAAAAATCACTTTTTGGGTCATTTTTCGAAATTTTTTTGGTGATCCCAAATTAAGCTTAAAATCTAATTTAAACGCGTATTTACGGAGATATTGCTGTTTAAAGTTTTTGGTTGAAAAATAACTTTTTGGGGCATTTTTCGAAATTTTTTTGGTGATCCCAAATTAAGCTTAAAATCGTATTTAAACGCGTATTTACGGAGTTATCGCTGTTTAAAGTTTTGGGTTGAAAAATAACTTTTTGGGCCATTTTCCGAATATTTTTCGCTGATCCCAAAGATCAGCATTAGAATCGTATTTAAATGCGTATTTACGGAGATATCACTGTTTAAAGTTTTGCGTTGAAAAAAAAAAAATGTTTGAGTTGAAAAAGTCACTTTTTAGCCCATTTTTCGAAATTTTTTTTGGTGATCCCAAAATTATTTTTGTAATCCCAAATTAAGCTTAAAATCGTATTTAAACGCGTATTTACGGAGATATCGCTGTTTAAAGTTTTGGGTTGAAAAATAACTTTTTGGGCCATTTTCCGAATATTTTTCGCTGATCCCAAACTAAGCTTAGAATCGTATTTAAATGCGTATTTACGGAGATATCGCTGTTTAAAGCTTTGGGTTGAAAAATAATTTTTTGGGCCATTTTCCGAAAATTTTTTGGTGATCCTGAATTAAGCTTAGAATCGTATTTAAATGCATATTTACGGAGATATCGCTGTTTAAAGTTTTGCGTTGAAAAAAATAAATAAATTTTGAGTTGAAAAAGCCACTTTTTAGCCAATTTCTCGAAATTTTTTTGGTGATCCCAAATTAAGCTTAGAATCGTATTTAAACGTATTTAAACGTATTTACGGAGATATCGCTGTTTAAAGTTTTGAGTTGAAAAAAATCACTTTTTGGGTCATATTTCGAAATATTTTTGGTGTTTCCAAATTTAGCTTCGAATCGTATTTAAACGCGTATTTACGGAGATATCGCTGTTTAAAGTTTCGAGTTGAAAAAAAATCACTTTTGAGTTGAAAAAGTCACGTTTTAGCCCATTTTTCGAAATTTTTTTTGGTGATCCCAAATTATGCTAAAAATCGTATTTAAACGCGTATTTACGGAGATATCACTGTTTAGAGTTTTGAGTTGAAAAAAAATTCTGTTTAAAGTTTTGAGTAGAAAAAATCACTTTTTGGACCATTTTTCGAAATTTTTTTGTTGATCCCAAATTTAGCTTAAAATAATATTTAAACGCGTATTTACGGAGATATCGCTGTTTAAAGTTTTGAGTTGAAAAAAATCACAAATTAAGCTTAGAATCGTATTTAAACGCGTATTTACGGAGATATCGCCATTTAAAGTTTTGACCTTAAAAAAATCACTTTTTTGATCATTTTTCGAAATTTTTTTGGTGATCCCAAATTAAGCTTAGAATCGTATTTAAACGCGTATTTACGGAGATATCGCTGTTTAAAGTTTTACCTTAAAAAAATCACTTTTTGGGTCATATTTCGAAATTTGTTTGGTAATAACAAATTAAGCTTAGAATCGTATTTAAACGCGTATTTACGGAGATATCGCCGTTTAAAGTTTTGACCTTAAAAAAATCACTTTTTGGGTCATTTTTCGTAATTTTTTTGGTGATCCCAAATTAAGCTTAAAATCGTATTTAAATGCGTATTTACGGAGATATCGCTGTTTAAAGTTTTGGGTTGAAAAATAACTTTTTGGGCCATTTTCCGAATATTTTTCGCTGATCCCAAACTAAGCTTAGAATGGTATTTAAATGCGTATTTACGGAGATATCGCTGTTTAAAGTTTTGCGTTGAAAAAAATAAATAAATTTTGAGTTGAAAAAGCCACTTTTTAGCCAATATTTCGAAATATTATTTGGTGATCCCAAATTAAGCTTAGAATCGTATTTAAATGCGTATTTACGGAGATATCGCTGTTTAGAGTTTTGAGTTGAAAAAAAATTCTGTTTAAAGTTTTGGGTTGAAAAACTTACTTTTTGGGCCATTTTCCGTATTTAAACGCGTATTTACGGAGATATCGCTGTTTAAAGTTTTGCGTTGAAAAAAATAAATAAATTTTGAGTTGAAAAAGCCATTTTTTAGCCAATTTTTCGAAATTTTTTTTGGTGATCCCAAATTAAGTTTAGAATCGTATTTAAACGTATTTAAACGTATTTACGGAGATATCACTGTGTAAAGTTTTGGGTTGAAAAATAACTTTTTGGGCCATTTTCCGAAATTTTTTTGGTGATCCCAAATTAAGCTTAGAATCGTATTTAAACGCGTATTTACGTAGATATCGCTGTTTAAAGTTTTGAGTTGAAAAAATTACTTTTTGGGCCATTTTTCGAAATTTTTATTGTGATCACATATTAAGCTTAGAATCGTGTTTAAATGCGTATTTGCGGAGACATCGCTGTTTAAAGTTTCGAGTTGAAAAAAAATTACTTTTTGCGTTGAAATTTTTTTTGGTGATCCCAAATTAAGCTTAGAATCGTGTTTAAATGCGTATTTGCGGAGACATCGCTGTTTAAAGTTTCGAGTTGAAAAAAAATTACTTTTTGCGTTGAAATTTTTTTTGGTGATCCCAAATTAAGCTTAGAATCGTGTTTAAACGCGTATTTACGGAGATATCGCCGTTTAAAGTTTTGTCCTTAAAAAAATTACTTTTTGGGTCATTTTTCGAAATTTTTTTGGTAATAACAAATTAAGCTTAGAATCGTATTTAAACGCGTATTTACGGAGATATCGCCGTTTAAAGTTTTGTCCTTAAAAAAATTACTTTTTTGGTCATTTTTCGAAATTTTTTTCGCGTATTTACGGAGATATTGCTGTTTAAAGTTTTTGGTTGAAAAATAACTTTTTGGGGCATTTTTCGAAATTTTTTTGGTGATCCCAAATTAAGCTTAAAATCGTATTTAAACGCGTATTTACGGAGATATCGCGTGTAATGTTTTGACCTTAAAAAAATCACTTTTTGGGTCATTTTTCGAAATTTTTTTGGTGATCCCAAATTAAGCTTAAAATCTAATTTAAACGCGTATTTACGGAGATATTGCTGTTTAAAGTTTTTGGTTGAAAAATAACTTTTTGGGGCATTTTTCGAAATTTTTTTGGTGATCCCAAATTAAGCTTAAAATCGTATTTAAACGCGTATTTACGGAGTTATCGCTGTTTAAAGTTTTGGGTTGAAAAATAACTTTTTGGGCCATTTTCCGAATATTTTTCGCTGATCCCAAAGATCAGCATTAGAATCGTATTTAAATGCGTATTTACGGAGATATCACTGTTTAAAGTTTTGCGTTGAAAAAAAAAAAATGTTTGAGTTGAAAAAGTCACTTTTTAGCCCATTTTTCGAAATTTTTTTTGGTGATCCCAAAATTATTTTTGTAATCCCAAATTAAGCTTAAAATCGTATTTAAACGCGTATTTACGGAGATATCGCTGTTTAAAGTTTTGGGTTGAAAAATAACTTTTTGGGCCATTTTCCGAATATTTTTCGCTGATCCCAAACTAAGCTTAGAATCGTATTTAAATGCGTATTTACGGAGATATCGCTGTTTAAAGCTTTGGGTTGAAAAATAATTTTTTGGGCCATTTTCCGAAAATTTTTTGGTGATCCTGAATTAAGCTTAGAATCGTATTTAAATGCATATTTACGGAGATATCGCTGTTTAAAGTTTTGCGTTGAAAAAAATAAATAAATTTTGAGTTGAAAAAGCCACTTTTTAGCCAATTTCTCGAAATTTTTTTGGTGATCCCAAATTAAGCTTAGAATCGTATTTAAACGTATTTAAACGTATTTACGGAGATATCGCTGTTTAAAGTTTTGAGTTGAAAAAAATCACTTTTTGGGTCATATTTCGAAATATTTTTGGTGTTTCCAAATTTAGCTTCGAATCGTATTTAAACGCGTATTTACGGAGATATCGCTGTTTAAAGTTTCGAGTTGAAAAAAAATCACTTTTGAGTTGAAAAAGTCACGTTTTAGCCCATTTTTCGAAATTTTTTTTGGTGATCCCAAATTATGCTAAAAATCGTATTTAAACGCGTATTTACGGAGATATCACTGTTTAAAGTTTTGAGTAGAAAAAATCACTTTTTGGACCATTTTTCGAAATTTTTTTGTTGATCCCAAATTTAGCTTAAAATAATATTTAAACGCGTATTTACGGAGATATCGCTGTTTAAAGTTTTGAGTTGAAAAAAATCACAAATTAAGCTTAGAATCGTATTTAAACGCGTATTTACGGAGATATCGCCATTTAAAGTTTTGACCTTAAAAAAATCACTTTTTTGATCATTTTTCGAAAATTTTTTGGTGATCCCAAATTAAGCTTAGAATCGTATTTAAACGCGTATTTACGGAGATATCGCCATTTAAAGTTTTGAGTTGAAAAAAATCACTTTTTGGGTCATATTTCGAAATATTTTTGGTGTTTCCAAATTTAGCTTCGAATCGTATTTAAACGCGTATTTACGGAGATATCGCTGTTTAAAGTTTCGAGTTGAAAAAAAATCACTTTTGAGTTGAAAAAGTCACGTTTTAGCCCATTTTTCGAAATTTTTTTTGGTGATCCCAAATTATGCTAAAAATCGTATTTAAACGCGTATTTACGGAGATATCACTGTTTAAAGTTTTGAGTAGAAAAAATCACTTTTTGGACCATTTTTCGAAATTTTTTTGTTGATCCCAAATTTAGCTCAAAATAATATTTAAACGCGTATTTACGGAGATATCGCTGTTTAAAGTTTTGAGTTGAAAAAAATCACAAATTAAGCTTAGAATCGTATTTAAACGCGTATTTACGGAGATATCGCCATTTAAAGTTTTGACCTTAAAAAAATCACTTTTTTGATCATTTTTCGAAATTTTTTTGGTGATCCCAAATTAAGCTTAGAATCGTATTTAAACGCGTATTTACGGAGATATCGCTGTTTAAAGTTTTGACCTTAAAAAAATCACTTTTTGGGTCATTTTTCGTAATTTTTTTGGTGATCCCAAATTAAGCTTAAAATCGTATTTAAATGCGTATTTACGGAGATATCGCTGTTTAAAGTTTTGGGTTGAAAAATAACTTTTTGGGCCATTTTCCGAATATTTTTCGCTGATCCCAAACTAAGCTTAGAATGGTATTTAAATGCGTATTTACGGAGATATCACTGTTTAAAGTTCTGACCTTAAAAAAATAACTTTTTTGATCATTTTTCGAAATTTTTTTGGTGATCACAAATTAAGCTTAGAATCGTATTTAAACACGTATTTACGGAGATATCGCTGTTTAAAGTTCTGAGTTGAAAAAAATCACTTTTTGGGTCATTTTTCGAAATTTTTTTGATGATCACAAATCAAGCTTAGAATCGTATTTAAACGCGTATTTACGGAGATATCGCCATTTAAAGTTTTGACCTTAAAAAAAACACTTTTTTGATCATTTTTCGAAATTTTTTTGGTGATCACAAATTAAGCTTAGAATAGTATTTAAACGCGTATTTACGGAGATATCGCTGGTTAAAGTTTTGAGTTGAAAAAAATCACTTTTTGGGTCATTTTTCGAATTTTTTTTGGTGATCACAAATTAAGCTTAGAATCGTATTTCAACGCGTATTTACGGAGATATCGCTGTTTAAAGTTTTGAGTTGAAGAAAATCACAAATTAAGCTTAGAATCGTATTTAAACGCGTATTTACGGCGATATCGCTGTTTAAAGTTTTACCTTAAAAAAATCACTTTTTGGGTCATATTTCGAAATTTGTTTGGTAATAACAAATTAAGCTTAGAATCGTATTTAAACGCGTATTTACGGAGATATCGCCGTTTAAAGATTTGTCCTTAAAAAAAATTACTTTTTGGGTCATTTTTCGAAATTTTTTTGGTGATCACAAATTAAGCTTAGAATCGTATTTAAACGCGTATTTACGGAGATATCGCTGTTTAAAGTTTTACCTTAAAAAAATCACTTTTTGGGTCATATTTCGAAATTTGTTTGGTAATAACAAATTAAGCTTAGAATCGTATTTAAACGCGTATTTACGGAGATATCGCCATTTAAAGTTTTGACCTTAAAAAAATCACTTTTTGGGTCATATATCGAAATTTTTTGGGTGATCACAAATTAAGCTTAGAATCGTATTTTAACGCGTATTTACGGAGATATTGCTGTTTAAAGTTTTGAGTTGAAAAAAATCACTTTTTGGGTCATTTTTCGAAATTTTTTTGTTGATCCCAAATTTAGCTTAAAATAATATTTAAACGCGTATTTACGGAGATATCGCTGTTTAAAGTTTTGAGTAGAAAAAATCACTTTTTGGCCCATTTTTCACAATTTTTTTTAAGCTTTAAATGGTATTTAAACGCGTATTTAGGATGACACTGCTGTTTAAAGTTTTCAATAGAAAAAATCTCTTTTTGGACCATTTTTCTAAAATATGACGATACCAAATTAAGCTTAAAATCGTAATTAAACGCGTATTTACGGAGATATCGCTGTTTAAAGTTTTGAGTAGAAAAAATCACTTTTTTGATCATTTTTCGAAATTTTTTTGGTGATCCCAAATTAAGCGTAAATTCTAATTTAAACGCGTATTTACGGAGATATCGCTGTTTAAAGTTTTGACCTTAAAAAAATCACTTTTTGGGTCACATTTCGAAATTTTTTTGGTAATCACAAATTAAGCTTAGAATCATATTTAAAAGCGTTTTTACGGAGATATCGCCGTTTAAAGTTTTGACCTTAAAAAAATCACTTTTTGGGTCATTTTTCGAAATTTTTTTGGTGATCACAAATTAAGCTTAGAATCGTATTTAAACGCGTATTTACGGAGATATCGCTGTTTAAAGTTTTGAGTTGAAAAAAAATTACTTTTTGAGATGAAAAAGTCACGTTTTAGCCCATTTTTCGAAATTTTTTTTGGTGATCTTAAATTAAGCTTAGAATCGCATTTAAACGCGTATTTACTGAGATATCGCCGTTTAAAGTTTTGACCTTAAAAAAATCACTTTTTGGGTCATTTTTCGAAATTTTTTTGGTGATCACAAATTAAGCTTAGAATCGTATTTAAATGCATATTTACGGAGATATTGCTGTTTAAAGTTTTGCTTTAAAAAAAAAAAAAAATTTTGAGTTGAAAAAGCCACTTTTTAGCCAATTTTTCGAAATTTTTTTTGGTGATCCCAAATTATGCTTAGAATCGTATTTAAACGCGTATTTACGGAGATATCGCTGTTTAAAGTTTTGAGTAGAAAAAATCACTTTTTGGACCATTTTTCGAAATTTTTTTGTTGATCCCAAATTTAAAATAATATTTAAACGCGTATTTACGGAGATATCGCTGTTTAAAGTTTTGAGTAGAAAAAATCACTTTTTGGGCCATTTTTCACATTTTTTTTTAAGCTTTAAATGGTATTTAAACGCGTATTTAGGATGACACTGCTGTTTAAAGTTTTCAGTAGAAAAAATCTCTTTTTCGACCATTTTTCTAAATTTTTTTGGTGACACCAAATTAAGCTTAAAATCGTAATTAAACGCGTATTTACGGATATATCGACGTTTAAAGTTTTGACCTTAAAAAAATCACTTTTTTGATCATTTTTCGAAATTTTTTTGGTGATCCCAAATTAAGCTTAGAATCTCATTTAAACGCGTATTTACGGATATATCGCCGTTTAAAGTTTTGACCTTAAAAAAATCACTTTTTGGGTCATTTTTCGAAATTTTTTTGGTGATCCCAAATTAAGCTTAGAATCGTATTTAAACGCGTATTTACGGAGATATCGCTGTTTAAAGTTTTGAGTTGAAAAAAATCACAAATTAAGCTTAGAATCGTATTTAAACGCGTATTTACGGAGATATCGCCGTTTAAAGTTTTGACCTTCAAAAAATCACTTTTTGGGTCATTTTTCGAAATTTTTTTGGTGATCACAAATTAAGCTTAGAATCGTATTTAAATGCGTATTTACGGAGATATCACTGTTTAAAGTTTTGCGTTGAAAAAAAAAATAATTTTTGAGTTGAAAAAGTCACTTTTTAGCCCATTTTTCGAAATATTTTTTGGTGATCCCAAAATTATTTTTGTGATCCCAAATTAAGCTTAGAATCGTATTTAAATGCGTATTTACGGAGATATCGCTGTTTAAAGTCTTGAGTTGAAAAAAAATTCTGTTTAAAGTTTTGGGTTGAGAAACTTACTTTTTGGGCCATGTTCCGTATTTAAACGCGTATTTACGGAGATATCGCTGTTTAAAGCTTTGGGTTGAAAAATAACTTTTTGGGCCATTTTCCGAAAATTTTTTGGTGATCCCGAAATAAGCTTAGAATCGTATTTAAACGTATTTAAACGTATTTACGGGGATATCGCGGTTTAAAGTATTGAGTTGAAAAAAAATTACTTTTTGAGTTGAAAAAGTCACGTTTTAGCCCATTTTTCGAAATTTTTTTTGGTGATCCCAAATTAAGCTTAGAATCGTATTAAAGCGCGTAATTACGGAGATATCACTGTTTAAAGTTTTGAGTAGAAAAAATCACTTTTTGGACCATTTTTCGAAATTTTTTTGTTGATCCCAAATTTAGCTTAAAATAATATTTAAGCGCGTATTTACGGAGATATCGCTGTTTAAAGTTTTGAGTAGAAAAAATCACTTTTTGGGCCATTTTTCACAATTTTTTTTTAAGCTTTAAATGGTATTTAAACGCGTATTTAGGATGACACTGCTGTTTAAAGTTTTCAGTAGAAAAAATCTCTTTTTGGACCATTTTTCTAAATTTTTTTGGTGATACCAAATTAAGCTTAAAATCGTAATTAAACGCGTATTTACGGAGATATCGCTGTTTAAAGTTTTGAGTAGAAAAAAAAAAATGTTTGAGTTGAAATAGTCACTTTTTAGCCCATTTTTCGAAATTTTTTTTGGTGATCCCAAAATTATTTTTGTAATCCCAAATTAAGCTTAAAATCGTATTTAAACGCGTATTTACGGAGATATCGCTGTTTAAAGTTTTGGGTTGAAAAATAACTTTTTGGGCCATTTTCCGAATATTTTTCGCTGATCCCAAAGATCAGCATTAGAATCGTATTTAAATGCGTATTTACGGAGATATCACTGTTTAAAGTTTTTGGTTGAAAAATAACTTTTTGGGGCATTTTTCGAAATTTTTTTGGTGATCCCAAATTAAGCTTAAAATCGTATTTAAACGCGTATTTACGGAGTTATCGCTGTTTAAAGTTTTGGGTTGAAAAATAACTTTTTGGGCCATTTTCCGAATATTTTTCGCTGATCCCAAAGATCAGCATTAGAATCGTATTTAAATGCGTAAATGCGGAGATATCACTGTTTAAAGTTTTTAGCTGAAAAATAACTTTTTGGGGCATTTTTCGAAATTTTTTTGGTGATCCCAAATTAAGCTTAAAATCGTATTTAAACGCGTATTTACGGAGATATCGCTGTTTAAAGTTTTGGGTTGAAAAATAACTTTTTGGGCCATTTTCCGAATATTTTTCGCTGATCCCAAAGATCAGCATTAGAATCGTATTTAAATGCGTATTTACGGAGATATCACTGTTTAAAGTTTTGAGTTGAAAAAAATCACAAATTAAGCTTAGAATCGTATTTAAACGCGTATTTACGGAGATATCGCCATTTAAAGTTTTGACCTTAAAAAAATCACTTTTTTGATCATTTTCGAAATTTTTTTGGTGATCCCAAATTAAGCTTAGAATCGCATTTAAACGCGTATTTACGGATATATCGACGTTTAAAGTTTTGACCTTAAAAAAATCACTTTTTGGGTCATATTTCGAAATTTTTTTGGTAATCACAAATTAAGCTTAGAATCGTATTTAAACGCGTATTTACGGAGATATCGCCGTTTAAAGTTTTGAGTAGAAAAAATTACTTTTTGGGTCATTTTTCGAAATTTTTTTGATGATCACAAATTAAGCTTAGAATCGTATTTTGACGCGATATCGCTGTTTAAAGTTTTGAGTTGAAAAAAATCACTTTTTGGGTCATTTTTCGAAATTTTTTTGATGATCACAAATTAAGCTTAGAATCGTATTTAAACGCGTATTTACGGAGATATCGCTGTTTTAAGTTTTGAGTTGAAAAAAATCACAAATTAAGCTTAGAATCGTATTTAAACGCGTATTTACGGAGATATCGCCATTTAAAGTTTTGACCTTAAAAAAATCACTTTTTTGATCATTTTTCGAAATTTTTTTGGTGATCCCAACTTAAGCTTAGAATCTCATTTAAACGCGTATTTACGGATATATCACCGTTTAAAGTTTTGAGTAGAAAAAATTACTAGTTGGGTCATATTTCGAAATTTTTTTGGTAATCACAAATTATGCTTAGAATCGTATTTAAACGCGTATTTACGGAGATATCGCCGTTTAAAGTTTTGACCTACAAAAAATCACTTTTTGGGTCATTTTTCGAAATTTTTTTGGTGATCACAAATTAAGCTTAGAATCGTATTTAAACGCGTATTTACGGAGATATCGCCGTTTAAAGTTTTGACCTTAAAAAAATCACCTTTTGGGTCATTTTTCGAAATTTTTTTGGTGATCCCAAATTAAGCTTAAAATCGTATTTAAACGCGTATTTACGGAGATATCGCTGTTTAAAGTTTTGGGTTGAAAAATAACTTTTTGGGCCATTTTCCGAATATTTTTCGCTGATCCCAAACTAAGCTTAGAATCGTATTTAAATGCGTATTTACGGAGATGTCACTGTTTAAAGTTTTGCGTTGAAAAAAAAAAAAAAATTTTTGAGTTGAAAAAGTCACTTTTTAGCCCATTTTTCGAAATTTTTTTTGGTGATCCCAAAATTATTTTTGTGATCCCAAATTAAGCTTAGAATCGTATTTAAATGCGTATTTACGGAGATATCGCTGTTTAAAGTTTTGAGTTGAAAAAAAATTTGTTTAAAGTTTTGGGTTGAGAAACTTACTTTTTGGGCCATGTTCCGTATTTAAACGCGTATTTACGGAGATATCGCTGTGTTGAAAAATAACTTTTTGGGCCATTTTCCGAATATTTTTCGCCGATCCCAAACTAAGCTTAGAATCGTATTTAAATGCGTATTTACGGAGATATCGCTGTTTAAAGTTTTGCGTTGAAAAAAAAAAATAATTTTTGAGTTGAAAAAGTCACTTTTTAGCCCATTTTTCGAAATTTTTTTTGGTGATCCCAAAATTATTTTTGTGCTCCCAAATTAAGCTTAGAATCGTATTTAAATGCGTATCTACGGAGATATCGCTGTTTAAAGTTTTGGGTTGAATAATAACTTTTTGGGCCATTTTCCGAATATTTTTCGCTGATCCCAAACTAAGCTTAGAATCGTATTTAAATGCGTATTTACGGAGATGTCGCTGTTTAAAGCTTTGGGTTGAAAAATAATTTTTTGGGCCATTTTCCGAAAATTTTTTGGTGATCCTGAATTAAGCTTAGAATCGTATTTAAATGCATATTTACGGAGATATCGCTGTTTAAAGTTTTGCGTTGAAAAAAATAAATAAATTTTGAGTTGAAAAAGCCACTTTTTAGCCAATTTTTCGAAATTTTTTTGGTGATCCCAAATTAAGCTTAGAATCGTATTTAAACGTATTTAAACGTATTTACGGAGATATCGCTGTTTAAAGTTTTGAGTTGAAACAAAATTACTTTTTCAGTTGGAAAAGTCACTTTTTAGCCCATTTTTCGAAATTTTTTTTGGTGATCCCAAAATTATTTTTGTGCTCCCAAATTAAGCTTAGAATCGTATTTAAATGCGTATCTACGGAGATATCGCTGTTTAAAGTTTTGGGTTGAATAATAACTTTTTGGGCCATTTTCCGAATATTTTTCGCTGATCCCAAACTAAGCTTAGAATCGTATTTAAATGCGTATTTACGGAGATGTCGCTGTTTAAAGCTTTGGGTTGAAAAATAATTTTTTGGGCCATTTTCCGAAAATTTTTTGGTGATCCTGAATTAAGCTTAGAATCGTATTTAAATGCATATTTACGGAGATATCGCTGTTTAAAGTTTTGCGTTGAAAAAAATAAATAAATTTTGAGTTGAAAAAGCCACTTTTTAGCCAATTTTTCGAAATTTTTTTGGTGATCCCAAATTAAGCTTAGAATCGTATTTAAACGTATTTAAACGTATTTACGGAGATATCGCTGTTTAAAGTTTTGAGTTGAAACAAAATTACTTTTTCAGTTGGAAAAGTCACGTTTTAGCCCATTTTTCGAAATTTTTTTGATGATCACAAATTAAGCTTAGAATCGTATTTAAACGCGTATTTACGGAGATATCGCTGTTTTAAGTTTTGAGTTGAAAAAAATCACAAATTAAGCTTAGAATCGTATTTAAACGCGTATTTACGGAGATATCGCCATTTAAAGTTTTGACCTTAAAAAAATCACTTTTTTGATCATTTTCGAAATTTTTTTGGTGATCCCAAATTAAGCTTAGAATCGCATTTAAACGCGTATTTACGGATATATCGACGTTTAAAGTTTTGACCTTAAAAAAATCACTTTTTGGGTCATATTTCGAAATTTTTTTGGTAATCACAAATTAAGCTTAGAATCGTATTTAAACGCGTATTTACGGAGATATCGCCGTTTAAAGTTTTGAGTAGAAAAAATTACTTTTTGGGTCATTTTTCGAAATTTTTTTGATGATCACAAATTAAGCTTAGAATCGTATTTTGACGCGATATCGCTGTTTAAAGTTTTGAGTTGAAAAAAATCACTTTTTGGGTCATTTTTCGAAATTTTTTTGATGATCACAAATTAAGCTTAGAATCGTATTTAAACGCGTATTTACGGAGATATCGCTGTTTTAAGTTTTGAGTTGAAAAAAATCACAAATTAAGCTTAGAATCGTATTTAAACGCGTATTTACGGAGATATCGCCATTTAAAGTTTTGACCTTAAAAAAATCACTTTTTTGATCATTTTTCGAAATTTTTTTGGTGATCCCAAATTAAGCTTAGAATCTCATTTAAACGCGTATTTACGGATATATCACCGTTTAAAGTTTTGACCTTAAAAAAATCACTTTTTGGGTCATATTTCGAAATTTTTTTGGTAATCACAAATTAAGCTTAGAATCGTATTTAATCGCGTATTTACGGAGATATCGCCGTTTAAAGTTTTGACCTTCAAAAAATCACTTTTTGGGTCATTTTTCGAAATTTTTTTGGTGATCACAAATTAAGCTTAGAATCGTATTTAAACGCGTATTTACGGAGATATCGCCGTTTAAAGTTTTGACCTTAAAAAAATCACTTTTTGGGTCATTTTTCGAAATTTTTTTGGTGATCCCAAATTAAGCTTAAAATTGTATTTAAACGCGTATTTACGGAGATATCGCTGTTTAAAGTTTTGGGTTGAAAAATAACTTTTTGGGCCATTTTCCGAATATTTTTCGCTGATCCCAAACTAAGCTTAGAATCGTATTTAAATGCGTATTTACGGAGATATCACTGTTTAAAGTTTTGCGTTGAAAAAAAAAAATAATTTTTGAGTTGAAAAAGTCATTTTTAGCCCATTTTTCGAAATTTTTTTTGGTGATCCCAAAATTATTTTTGTGATCCCAAATTAAGCTTAGAATCGTATTTAAATGCGTATTTACGGAGATATCGCTGTTTAAAGTTTTGAGTTGAAAAAAAATTTGTTTAAAGTTTTGGGTTGAGAAACTTACTTTTTGGGCCATGTTCCGTATTTAAACGCGTATTTACGGAGATATCGCTGTTTAAAGCTTTGGGTTGAAAAATAACTTTTTGGGCCATTTTCCGAATATTTTTCGCCGATCCCAAACTAAGCTTAGAATCGTATTTAAATGCGTATTTACGGAGATATCGCTGTTTAAAGTTTTGCGTTGAAAAAAAAAATAATTTTTGAGTTGAAAAAGTCACTTTTTAGCCCATTTTTCGAAATTTTTTTTGGTGATCCCAAAATTATTTTTGTGCTCCCAAATTAAGCTTAGAATCGTATTTAAATGCGTATTTACGGAGATATCGCTGTTTAAAGTTTTGGGTTGAAAAATAACTTTTTGGGCCATTTTCCGAATATTTTTCGCTGATCCCAAACTAAGCTTAGAATCGTATTTAAATGCGTATTTACGGAGATGTCGCTGTTTAAAGCTTTGGGTTGAAAAATAATTTTTTGGGCCATTTTCCGAAAATTTTTTGGTGATCCTGAATTAAGCTTAGAATCGTATTTAAATGCATATTTACGGAGATATCGCTGTTTAAAGTTTTGCGTTGAAAAAAATAAATAAATTTTGAGTTGAAAAAGCCACTTTTTAGCCAATTTTTCGAAATTTTTTTGGTGATCCCAAATTAAGCTTAGAATCGTATTTAAACGTATTTAAACGTATTTACGGAGATATCGCTGTTTAAAGTTTTGAGTTGAAAAAAAATTACTTTTTGAGTTGGAAAAGTCACGTTTTAGCCCATTTTTCGAAATTTTTTTTGGTGATCCCAAATTATGCTTAGAATCGTATTTAAACGCGTATTTACGGAGATATCACTGTTTAAAGTTTTGAGTAGAAAAAATCACCTTTTGGACCATTTTTCGAAATTTAGCTTAAAATAATATTTAAACGCGTATTTACGGAGATATCGCTGTTTAAAGTTTTGAGTAGAAAAAATCACTTTTTGGGCCATTTTTCACAATTTTTTTTTAAACGTTAAATGGTATTTAAACGCGTATTTAGGATGACACCGCTGTTTAAAGTTTTCAGTAGAAAAAATCTCTTTTTGGACCATTTTTCGAAATTTTTTTGTTGATACCAAATTAAGCTTTGAGTTTTGAGTTGAAAAAAATCACTTTTTGGGTCATTTTTCGAAATTTTTTTGATGATCACAAATTAAGCTTAGAATCGTATTATAACGCGTATTTACGGAGATATCGCTGTTTAAAGTTTTGAGTTGAAAAAAATCACAAATTAAGCTTAGAATCGTATTTAAACGCGTATTTACGGAGATATCGCCATTTTAAGTTTTGACCTTAAAAAAATCACTTTTTTGATCATTTTTCGAAATTTTTTTGGTGATCCCAAATTAAGCTTAGAATCGCATTTAAACGCGTATTTACGGATATATCGACGTTTAAAGTTTTGACCTTAAAAAAATCACTTTTTTGATCATTTTTCGAAATTTTTTTGGTGATCCCAAATTAAGCTTAGAATCGCATTTAAACGCGTATTTACGGATATATCGACGTTTAAAGTTTTGACCTTAAAAAAATCACTTTTTGGGTCATATTTCGAAATTTTTTTGGTAATCACAAATTAAGCTTAGAATCGTATTTAAACGCGTATTTACGGAGATATCGCCGTTTAAAGTTTTGAGTAGAAAAAATTACTTTTTGGGTCATTTTTCGAAATTTTTTTGATGATCACAAATTAAGCTTAGAATCGTATTTTAACGCGATATCACTGTTTAAAGTTTTGAGTTGAAAAAAATCACTTTTTGGGTCATTTTTCGAAATTTTTTTGATGATCACAAATTAAGCTTAGAATCGTATTTAAACGCGAATTTACGGAGATATCGCTGTTTAAAGTTTTGAGTTGAAAAAAATCACAAATTAAGCTTAGAATCGTATTTAAACGCGTATTTACGGAGATATCGCCATTTAAAGTTTTGACCTTAAAAAAATCACTTTTTTGATCATTTTTCAAAATTTTTTTGGTGATCCCAAATTAAGCTTAGAATCGCATTTAAACGCGTATTTACGGATATATCGACGTTTAAAGTTTTGACCTTAAAAAAATCACTTTTTGGGTCATAAAAAATTTTTTTGGTAATCACAAATTAAGCTTAGAATCGTATTTAAACGCGTATTTACGGAGATATCGCCGTTTAAAGTTTTGAGTAGAAAAAATTACTTTTTGGGTCATTTTTCGAAATTTTTTTGATGATCACAAATTAAGCTTAGAATCGTATTTTAACGCGATATCGCTGTTTAAAGTTTTGAGTTGAAAAAAGTCACTTTTTGGGTTATTTTTCGAAATTTTTTTGATGATCACAAATTAAGCTTAGAATCGTATTTTAACGCGATATCGCTGTTTAAAGTTTTGAGTTGAAAAAAAATTCTGTTTAAAGTTTTGGGTTGAGAAACTTACTTTTTGGGCCATGTTCCGTATTTAAACGCGTATTTACGGAGATATCGCTGTTTAAAGCTTTGGGTTGAAAAACAACTTTTTGGGCCATTTTCCGAAAATTTTTTGGTGATCCCAAAATAAGCTTAGAATCGTATTTAAACGTATTTACGGGGATATCGCGGTTTAAAGTATTGAGTTGAAAAAAAATTACTTTTTGAGTTGAAAAAGTCACGTTTTAGCCCATTTTTCGAAATTTTTTTTGGTGATCCCAAAATTATTTTTGTAATCCCAAATTAAGCTTAAAATCGTATTTAAACGCGTATTTACGGAGATATCGCTGTTTAAAGTTTTGGGTTGAAAAATAACTTTTTGGGCCATTTTCCGAATATTTTTCGCTGATCCCAAAGATCAGCATTAGAATCGTATTTAAATGCGTATTTACGGAGATATCACTGTTTAAAGTTTTTAGCTGAAAAATAACTTTTTGGGGCATTTTTCGAAATTTTTTTGGTGATCCCAAATTAAGCTTAAAATCGTATTTAAACGCGTATTTACGGATATATCGCTGTTTAAAGTTTTGAGTTGAAAAAAATCACAAATTAAGCTTAGAATCGTATTTAAACGCGTATTTACGGAGATATCGCCATTTAAAGTTTTGACCTTAAAAAAATCAATTTTTTGATCATTTTTCGAAATTCTTTTGGTGATCCCAAATTAAGCTTAGAATCTCATTTAAACGCGTATTTACGGATATATCGCTGTTTAAAGTTTTGGGTTGAAAAATAACTTTTTGGGCCATTTTCCGAATATTTTTCGCTGATCCCAAACTAAGCTTGGAATCGTATTTGAATGCGTATTTACGGAGATGTCGCTGTTTAAAGCTTTGGGTTGAAAAATAATTTTTTGGGCCATTTTCCGAAATTTTTTTGTTGATACCAAATTAAGCTTTGAGTTTTGAGTTGAAAAAAATCACTTTTTGGGTCATTTTTCGAAATTTTTTTGATGATCACAAATTAAGCTTAGAATCGTATTTTAACGCGATATCGCTGTTTAAAGTTTTGAGTTGAAAAAAAATTCTGTTTAAAGTTTTGGGTTGAGAAACTTACTTTTTGGGCCATGTTCCGTATTTAAACGCGTATTTACGGAGATATCGCTGTTTAAAGCTTTGGGTTGAAAAATAACTTTTTGGGCCATTTTCCGAAAATTTTTTGGTGATCCCAAAATAAGCTTAGAATCGTATTTAAACGTATTTAAACGTATTTACGGGGATATCGCGGTTTAAAGTATTGAGTTGAAAAAAAATTACTTTTTGAGTTGAAAAAGTCACGTTTTAGCCCATTTTTCGAAATTTTTTTTGGTGATCCCAAATTAAGCTTAGAATCGTATTAAAGCGCGTATTTACGGAGATATCACTGTTTAAAGTTTTGAGTAGAAAAAATCACTTTTTGGACCATTTTTCGAAATTTTGTTGTTGATCCCAAATTTAGCTTAAAATAATATTTAAGCGCGTATTTACGGAGATATCGCTGTTTAAAGTTTTGAGTAGAAAAAATCACTTTTTGGGCCATTTTTCACAATTTTTTTTTAAGCTTTAAATGGTATTTAAACGCGTATTTAGGATGACACTGCTGTTTAAAGTTTTCAGTAGAAAAAATCTCTTTTTGGACCATTTTTCTAAATTTTTTTGGTGATACCAAATTAAGCTTAAAATCGTAATTAAACGCGTATTTACGGAGATATCGCTGTTTAAAGTTTTGAGTAGAAAAAAAAAATGTTTGAGTTGAAATAGTCACTTTTTAGCCCATTTTTCGAAATTTTTTTTGGTGATCCCAAAATTATTTTTGTAATCCCAAATTAAGCTTAAAATCGTATTTAAACACGTATTTACGGAGATATCGCTGTTTAAAGTTTTGGGTTGAAAAATAACTTTTTGGGCCATTTTCCGAATATTTTTCGCTGATCCCAAAGATCAGCATTAGAATCGTATTTAAATGCGTATTTACGGAGATATCACTGTTTAAAGTTTTTAGCTGAAAAATAACTTTTTGGGGCATTTTTCGAAATTTTTTTGGTGATCCCAAATTAAGCTTAAAATCGTATTTAAACGCGTATTTACGGAGATATCGCTGTTTAAAGTTTTGGGTTGAAAAATAACTTTTTGGGCCATTTTCCGAATATTTTTCGCTGATCCCAAACTAAGCTTAGAATCGTATTTAAACGCGTATTTACGGATATATCCCCGTTTAAAGTTTTGACCTTAAAAAAATCACTTTTTGGGTCATATTTCGTAATTTTTTTGGTGATCACAAATTAAGCTTAGAATCGTATTTAAACGCGTATTTACTATTTAAATAAATCACTTTTTGGGTCATTTTTCGAAATTTTTTTGGTGATCCCAAATTAAGCTTAAAATCGTATTTAAACGCGTATTTACGGAGATATCGCTGTTTAAAGTTTTGGGTTGAAAAATAACTTTTTGGGCCATTTTCCGAATATTTTTCGCTGATCCCAAACTAAGCTTAGAATCGTATTTGAATGCGTATTTACGGAGATATCACTGTTTAAAGTTTTGCGTTGAAAAAAAATTTTGTTTATAGTTTTGGGTTGAAAAAAAATTACTTTTTGGGCCATGTTCCGTATTTAAACGCGTATTTACGGAGATATCGCTGTTTAAAGTTTTGAGTAGAAAAAATCACTTTTTGGGCCATTTTTCACAATTTTTTTTTAAGCTTTAAATGGTATTTAAACGCGTATTTAGGATGACACTGCTGTTTAAAGTTTTCAGTAGAAAAAATCTCTTTTTGGACCATTTTTCGAAATTTTTTTGGTGATACCAAAATAAGCTTAAAATCGTTATTAAACGCGTATTTACGGAGATATCGCTTTTTAAAGTTTTGAGTAGAAAAAATCACTTTTTGGGCCATTTTTCACAATTTTTTTTAAGCTTTTAATGGTATTTAAACTCGTATTTAGGATGACACCGCTGTTTAAAGTTTTCAGTAGAAAAAATTTCTTTTTGGACCATTTTTCGAAATTTTTTTGGTGATACCAAAATAAGCTTAAAATCGTAATTAAACGCGTATTTACGGAGATATCGCTTTTTAAAATTTTGAGTAGAAAAAATCACTTTTTGGGCCATTTTTCACAATTTTTTTTTAAGCTTTAAATGGTATTTAAACGCGTATTTAGGATGACACTGCTGTTTAAAGTTTTCAGTAGAAAAAATCTCTTTTTGGACCATTTTTCGAAATTTTTTTGGTGATACCAAAATAAGCTTAAAATCGTAATTAAACGCGTATTTACGGAGATATCGCTGTTCTCAAGTTTTGAGTAGAAAAAATTTCTTTTTGGACCATTTTTCAAAATTTTTTTTGGTGATCCCAAATTAAGCTTAGAATCGTATTCAAACGCGTATTTACGGAGATATCACTGTTTAAAATTTTGCGTTGAAAAAAAAAAATTATTTTTGAGTTGAAAAGTCACTTTTTAGCCCATTTTTCGAAATTTTTTTGGTTATCCCAAATTAAGCTTAGAATCGTATTTAAACGCGTATTTACGGAGATATCACTGTTTAAAGTTTTGAGTAGAGTCAAAAATAAGCTTAAAATAGTATTTAAACGCGTATTTACGGAGATATCGCTGTTTAAAGTTTTGAGTAGAAAAGTCAATTTTTGGCCCATTTTTCGAAATTTTTTTGGTGATCCCGAATTAAGCTTAGAATCGTATTTAAATGCGTATTTACGGAGATATCACTGTTTAAAATTTTGCGTTGAAAAAATAAAATTATTTTTGAGTTGAAAAAGTCACTTTTTAGCCCATTTTTCGAAATTTTTTTGGTTATCCCAAATTAAGCTTAGAATCGTATTTAAACGCGTATTTACGGAGATATCACTGTTTAAAGTTTTGAGTTGAGTCAAAAATAAGCTTAAAATAGTATTTAAACGCGTATTTAGGATGATATCGCTGTAAGTTTTCAGTAGAAAAAATCTCTTTTTGGACCATTTTTCGAAATTTTTTTTGGTGATCCCAAATTAAGCTTAGAATTGTATTTAAATGCGTATTTACGGAGATATCGCTGTTTAAAGTTTTGAGTTGAAAAAAAATTACTTGAGTTGAAAAAGTCACTTTTTAGCCCATTTTTCGAAATTTTTTTTGGTGATCCCAAATTAAGCTTAGAATCGTATTTAAACGCGTATTTACGGAGATATCACTGTTTAAAGTTTTGAGTTGAGTCAAAAATAAGCTTAAAATAGTATTTAAACGCGTATTTAGGATGATATCGCTGTAAGTTTTCAGTAGAAAAAATCTCTTTTTGGACCATTTTTCGAAATTTTTTTTGGTGATCCCAAATTAAGCTTAGAATTGTATTTAAATGCGTATTTACGGAGATATCGCTGTTTAAAGTTTTGAGTTGAAAAAAAATTACTTGAGTTGAAAAAGTCACTTTTTAGCCCATTTTTCGAAATTTTTTTGGTGATCCCAAATTAAGCTTAGAATCATATTTAAAATTATTTACGGAGATATCGCTGTTTAAAGTTTTGGGTTGAAAAATAACTTTTTGGGCCATTTTCCGAAATTTTTTTGGTTATCCCAAATTAAGCTTAGAATCGTATTTAAATGCGTATTTACGGAGATATCGCTGTTTAAAGTTTTGCGTTGAAAAAAAAAAATTATTTTTGAGTTGAAAAAGTCACTTTTTAGCCCATTTTTCGAAATTTTTTTGGTGATCCCGAATTAAGCTTAGAATCGTATTTAAACGCGTATTTACGGAGATATCACTCTTTAAAGTTTTGAGTTGAGTCAAAAATAAGCTTAAAATAGTATTTAAACGCGTATTTACGGAGATATCGCTGTTTAAAGTTTTGAGTAGAAAAGTCACTTTTTGGCCCATTTTTCGAAATATTTTTGGTGATCCCGAATTAAGCTTAGAATCGTATTTAAATGCGTATTTACGGAGATATCACTGTTTAAAATTTTGCGTTGATAAAAAAAAATTATTTTTGAGTTGAAAAAGTCACGTTTTAGCCCATTTTTGGAAATTTTTTTGGTGATCCCAAATTAAGCTTAGAATCATATTTAAAATTATTTACGGAGATATCGCTGTTTAAAGTTTTGGGTTGAAAAATAACTTTTTGGGCCATTTTCCGAAATTTTTTTGGTTATCCCAAATTAAGCTTAGAATCGTATTTAAACGCGTATTTACGGAGATATCGCTGTTTAAAGTTTTGGGTTGAGAAACTTACTTTTTGGGCCATGTTCCGTATTTAAACGCGTATTTACGGAGATATCGCTGTTTAAAGCTTTGGGTTGAAAAATAACTTTTTGGGCCATTTTCCGAAAATTTTTTGGTGATCCCGAATTAAGCTTAGAATCGTATTTAAATGCATATTTACAGAGATATCGCTGTTTAAAGTTTTGCGTTGAAAAAAATAAATGAATTTTGAGTTGAAAAAGCCACTTTTTAGCCAATTTTTCGAAATTTTTTTTGGTGATCCCAAATTAAGCTTAGAATCGTATTTAAACGTATTTACGGAGATATCGCTGTTTAAAGTTTTGAGTTGAAAAAAAATTACTTTTTGAGTTGAAAAAGTCACGTTTTAGACCATTTTTCGAAATTTTTTTTGGTGATCCCGAATTAAGCTTAGAATCGTATTTAAATGCATATTTACGGAGATATCGCTGTTTAAAGTTTTGCGTTGAAAAAAATAAATAAATTTTGAGTTGAAAAAGCCACTTTTTAGCCAATTTTTCGAAATTTTTTTTGGTGATCCCAAATTAAGCTTAGAATCGTATTTAAACGTATTTACGGAGATATCGCTGTTTAAAGTTTTGAGTTGAAAAAAAATTACTTTTTGAGTTGAAAAAGTCACGTTTTAGCCCATTTTTCGAAATTTTTTTTGGTGATCCCAAATTAAGCTTACAATCGTATTTAAACGCGTATTTACGGAGATATCACTGTTTAAAGTTTTGAGTAGAAAAAATCACTTTTTGGACTTTTTGGACTTTTTGGAATTTTTTTGTTGATCCCAAATTTAGCTTAAAATAATATTTAAACGCGTATTTACGGAGATATCGCTGTTTAAAGTTTTGAGTAGAAAAAATCACTTTTTGGGCCATTTTTCACAATTTTTTTTTATGCTTTAAATGGTATTTAAACGCGTATTTAGGATGACACTGCTGTTTAAAGTTTTCAGTAGAAAAAATCTCTTTTTGGACCATTTTTCTAAATTTTTTTGGTGATACCAAATTAAGCTTAAAATCGTAATTAAACGCGTATTTACGGAGATATCGCTGTTTAAAGTTTTGAGTTGAAAAAATCACTTTTTGGACCATTTTTCACAATTTTTTTGTTGATCCCAAATTTAGCTTAAAATAATATTTAAACGCGTATTTACGGAGATATCGCTGTTTAAAGTTTTGAGAAGAAAAAATCACTTTTTGGGCCATTTTTCACATTTTTTTAAGCTTTAAATGGTATTTAAACGCGTATTTAGGATGACACCGCTGCTTAAAGTTTTCAGTAGAAAAAATCTCTTTTTGGACCATTTTTCGAAATTTTTTTGGTGATACCAAATTAAGCTTAAAATAATATTTAAACGCGTATTTACGGAGATATCGCTGTTTAAAGTTTTGAGTAGAAAAAATCACTTTTTGGACCATTTTTCACAATTTTTTTGTTGATCCCAAATTTAGCTTAAAATAATATTTAAACGCGTATTTACGGAGATATCGCTGTTTAAAGTTTTGAGTAGTAAAAATCACTTTTTGGACCATTTTTCACAATTTTTTTGTTGATCCCAAATTTAGCTTAAAATAATATTTAAACGCGTACTTACGGAGATATCGCTGTTTAAAGTTTTCAGTAGAAAAAATCACTTTTTGGGCCATTTTTCACAATTTTTTTTTAAGCTTTAAATGGTATTTAAACGCGTATTTAGGATGACACTGCTGCTTAAAGTTTTCAGTAGAAAAAATCTCTTTTTGGACCATTTTTCGAAATTTTTTTGCTGATACCAAATTAAGCTTAAAATCGTAATTAAACGCGTATTTACGGAGATATCGCTGTTTTCAAGTTTTGAGTAGAAAAAATTACTTTATGCTTAGAATCGTATTTACGGAGATATCGTTGTTTAAAGTTTTGAGAAAAAAAAATTACTTTTTGAGTTGAAAAAAAAACACTTTTTGGGCCATTTTTGGATTTTGTTTGGTGATCCCAAATTAAGCTGAGAATCGTATTTAAACGCGTATTTTCGGAGATATCGCTGTTTAAAGTTTTGAGTTGGAACAAATTACTTTTTGAGTTGAAAAAATGTGGACCACTTTTCGAAATTTTTTTGGTGATCCCAGATTAAGCTTAGTATCGTATTTAAACGCGTATTTACGGAGGTATAGCTGTTTAAAATTTTAAGTTGAAAAAGTCACTTTTTGGCCCATTTTTCGAAATTTTTTTCTGCGGTTTAAAATTTTTAGTTCAAAAAATAAATTGTTGGGTCATTTCTCGATTTTTTTTCTTTTGTGATCCCAAATTAACAATAGAGTCGTATTTCTCGACTAACCACAATAATGGAACGTGTTTTTTTTTGACATGGAATCGTCTGATACCGAATTTTTCGATCAATTTACCTTTTTGGGCATAATTATCGCCGCGAAGTCCCTAAGCGGATATAGGTTAGTGCTTCCGAATGCCATTTTAAAAGTTTTCGGTGAACTTTTGCGATTAATTCTTAAGAAATGTCAAATAATTGCCAAAGAAAATATATGTTTGAATATCAATAAAAGTAAAGGGTGTTTTTTTAGAGATTGGTTTTTGGTATAGAGATAACACTGACATTTTGTGGTCAAATCTGGCAACTCTAATGTCATTTATATTCAGTTTGGCTTGCCATTTCATCATGAACAGATTGGCAAATGGACAACGCTTGCAAATCGTGCAAATTTATTTACCGCAAGCTCATTTCAAAGCTCAAAACTGACTGTTTGGTGCACTCTATGGGCTGGTGGAGCCATTGACCCATACTTCTTTCCAAATGCTGCTGGAGAGTCAGTTACCGTTAATGGAGACCGGTATAGAGCCATGATAACCGGCTATTTTTCCCGAATTGGATGGCATGAATGTGGATGAAATGTGGTTCCAGCAAGACGGCGCTACATGCCACAGAGCGCACGCAACAATCGATTTATTGAAGGAAACATTCGATGAGCGCATAATTTCGCGGATCGTGTGATTTGACACCATTGGATTATTTTTTTTGGGGATATGTGAAGTCGCTCAAACCAGAAACGTTAGGGAACGTGGAAGCCAACATTCGAGGCGTTATTGCTGGCATACAGCCCCAAATGCTTAAAAAAGTGGTTGAAAATTGGACCTCTAGACTTATATTTATTCGAACCAGCCGCACATTCGGCCACATGCCCGAAGTCATATTTAAACGGTAATGGCATAAAATGATCCTTCTACTAAAGTCAAATTGATGGACATTAAAACGATTTTCTTTTGTTTTATTTCAATTCGAAGTTCTATACCTCTAAAAAAAACACCCTGTATTTTCATCTTCTTTTACAAGATAGGGCGAGAATAGTATTACTAAATAGTATATATTTGATGCAAATCGAATAAGAGGTTTAAAAATAGCTCGTGATCGATCAGAGCAGTATACATTGAATATGGGGAAGAAATTCTAAAACAATATCCACTTGGGAAACTTCATTAGACTCATATAGGGCATTGAAATTTCGACTTTATGGTATAAATTTGCTCCCGATCGGATCAGTGGTTCAGAAATTATTTCTATTTTACTTTGGCCATAATGCAATTTCTGAATTGCAATATATATACTTTTAGGGGTGTGCGATGAATATTAAGGGGTGTTACAAACTATTTGTCAAAATTAATATAACCTTAGAATAGGGTATAAAAAACAAAACATATGACAGTTAAAGTGCCATTAGATTTCATAGACATTGGTGATGCCAAGTCGCTTTGATGACTTTCCTAAGCGGCGATGAGCGATCTTTTGTGCAATCTTATATACGCTTACCAAAACAACACGGCTAGTATTGCCATTGGGCCTTACTAATAATCACATTTAGTGAATGCTTAAATAAAAATCTTCACACTTTATACAAAACATGTACCAATAAAGAATTTAGTGTCCAGGTTTAATGTATGGTAAACCATGTTTAAAACAATGCATGCGCAAATAGAGGAAAGCAGTAGTAGTAGCAGTTGAAAGTTCATCCAGACACACGGTCATTGTCACTCCGCCCCCATAGCTTTTAGAATTCTTTGCGTTTAAAATATTTTTCTACTTTTAGAAAATAACTTTGAAGTAAACATAATTACAATATTAAACCTGCTGTGTTTTATTTTTTTTAAAAAAAATAATCTCCCACATACATATACCCATATGTATTTATATGTACAGTCGACTCCCTCTAAGTCGAATTTTCACGGGAAATAAAAATTAGTTCGACTTAGAGGGATTTATGGAAATATTCGAGTTAGAGGGATTAACTATTTATGTATGTATTTATTTTTTTAAGGAATTTATTTAGGTAATGTAACAAATACAAAAGTATACTTTGAACAAAATTAGTTAAAAAAATCAGTTATTTTTGTTTGGGATGTTGCAGTGTTCACTTGTTTAATAAATGATTCTATTTTAAAAAGGCAATAGTAAACCTCATCTGGGACATCTTCGGTCATTTCAATTGCAGTTTGCAATATTTCAATTGCGTTTTCAATATCTTTCTTTTCTGGCATATGGTTGATTATTGTTTCGCCATACTCTTCTTCAGCTCCACTCTCATCGTCATCAACATCAGCAGAACGAACTATTCCTTCCACAATTGTTTCAGGATCCAGTACTTCTGTGGCTACGATACCGTCATCGATTTCAAGATAATCCAACAAATTCACGCCTTCGACATTATATTCTGTTTCAATAAGTCTGTTCCAGATGCCTTCAATTCCATTGGCGTCATCGTTTGTACATCTCATTAAGTTTAACGGCATTTCGTCTTCATCATCCCATGTCTCAGTTCCAGCCTTTCTAAAACAATTTGCAATTGTCATCGGTGTTACATCTTGTACCCACGCCTTTGAAATTTCACGCACACAGTCCAGCAATGATATCTTGTAGTCCACTTTATTAGTTTCCCAAACACTTAAAATCTTGTTAAGTATACGGCGCTTATAATTAACTTTTAAACTTTGAATTATGCCGTTATCCATTGGCTGGACTATTGAGGTCATGTTAGGAGGGAAGTACTCAAGCTTAATAAACTTCAATTTGTCCTTTATTTGTTTTGGATGAGCTGGACAGTTATCGATTAAGAACAATACCTTGCGTTTAGATCTTCCGAACTTTTTATCCAGCTTCAAAAGCCAACTCGTAAAAAGATCTCCCGTCATCCAAGATCGTTGGTTGGCTACGTAGTCCACCGGCAATGATTTTATTTTTTTAAAGCAGCGAGGACTTTTGCTCTTTCCGATTATTAATAGCTTTAGCTTTTCTGAGCCAGTCATATTAGATCCCACAAGGCATGTTACTCTTTCTTTACTGTGCTTGCCTCCAAAACATTTTTCCCCTTTAAAAGCCAATGTACGTGTCGGCAAACATTTAAAAAAAAGTCCAGTTTCATCAACATTGAAAATGTCGTCCGGTTTGAATCCTGAGACAACTTCTGGGAGCTGTTGTTTCCATTCATTGGCTTTTGTCTTATCAACAGAAGCGCTTTCGCCAGACAAAATTTTGCCAAGAATACTGTGCCTAGTTTTAAATCTGCTCAGCCAACCGTCACTTGCCTTGAAGTTAGAAAAATGTAAGCTCTTTGCAAATCTTAGAGCTTGTTTTTTTAAGATTGGACCACTGACTAGTAAATTATTGCCACGTGCACTTTCAAACCATTTTAAAACAGCCTTGTCAACGTTTTCGTATTGACACACCTTGTTTCTCTTTACCCGGCCACTAACACTAGCACTACCATGTCGAAGCCTTAATTGTTCTCTCTCAGCCCATATCGACGAAAGAGTACTTCTGGGAATTCCAAAATCTTGAGCAATTTTCATTTTCTTCTGAAGTCCCTTCTCAATTTCCTCAACCAGATGGATCTTTGTTGCAAGATCTAATGTTTTTAGTTTTCTCTTGGCCATCATTTATCTAAAAAATTGTTATTATTCTCTAAGAAATTCGGTCACATGCATTACAAACCTAGTCTTTTAAAAATTAAATTGTTTGCTTTTATTCAATTTTCGGTCTCAACTTGTCGTAATGTACCTTGAAAACAATACAATTTTAATAAAGCTAACCGAAAAACCATGCAACTTTCTACACAAACTTACTTATTAACGAACGATCTACGATTGACTGTACAAGCTACTCGTTTTGAAGAAGATTTCTGTACAATGAAGCAAGAGAACTTTACTGTTAAAAATCATAATTGTTTTCAAATTAGCTTCCCAACAACACAAATGTTGGGTACCTGTAAATTTTTAGTTTTTTTTTTGCACCTGCATATTTTTCTCTCGAACAACACAAGTGTTGTGCACCTGCAAATGTTTCACTTTTTTACCCCTTTTTCTATGGAATAATTTTTTAAGCAGAAGTATGTAGATGTATATGTAGAAACACAACGTATCGTCGCGACGCAACACTTGCCGGAGGAAGACCTTTTTTTTGTTGATTCTGTTTTCTTCAGAAGAAAAATTCGACTTAGAGGAATTGTAATAGGTCAAGAATCGAAAGAATATGTTCGAGTTAGAGGGATTTTCGACTAAGAGGGATTTCGACTTAGAGGATGACTTTTCTATGGTAAATTGAAGGGAATGCAAAAATAGGGTCGAAAAATTCGAGTTAGAGGGAAATTCGAGTTAAAGGAGGTTTGACTTAGAGGGATTCGACTGTATTTTTGATCAGCATAGGATGCTAAAATTTGGAACATATACTCCCTAGGGTCCCGAATGGTAGAGTGTAGAATTTTTTTTGATACGTCCACTGAAGCCCGTAATTGAGCTAAAGCACTAAGACCTTCAGAAAATAATTAGATCCTGACCTCCTCAACAAATTTACCATACAAAATTTTTTGCCACACCTGCTTTTTGGGGGCGTTTTTTAACAAAATGTTGTTTTCTGTGAAAATTTCTTTAGAAAACAAAAAAAAATTATAACAAATTATTAAAACAATACAATTCGCAACATTCTACCTATATAAAGTTTTTAGCCATGAACAAGGCTTTTTTTTAAAAAAAAAAAAAATGTTTTGATTATTTCATTACAAAAAAAAAAAAACAAATAAAATGTCATCCAACGTGTTTTCTATGCATTTTTTACCGGGAGGGATATATATAGCGTATCATACCGTTCGCCCCAAGCGGACTGCAGCCTTTCTTTATGTTTTGAAATTGTACTTGAATTAAAATGCAATATGCTATACCTAAAACGAAAACTGTGGTATAGAAATTCAAATATACAAGTTTTCAGCCCTTCATTCAGTTCTCGAACGCCATATTGTTCCCGTTCTTTGTATTTTTTGTGTACATTTTGTTATTTTATTAAAGTAGTATTTTGTTAAATTCTTCACTAACATGCATGCCAAATTTCCACCGTTAATATCTTGGTGACAACTTTTCAAGGCAAGCAACCACTTTCAGCTCCCACTGCCATAGGGATTGTATAAATGGAATGCGTTTCATTTCTTCTTCATAAAATGCCACCTAATCATCAATAGAATAGTGTTGCACTACACCAAGAATAAAATTCTGCGATAAAGTCACAGACAGTCCTTCAGGAAGCTTCATTTCCTCTTCATAAAATGCCACATCATCATCAATAGAGTAGTGTTGCACTACACCAAGAATAAAATTCTGCGATAAAGTCACAGACAGTCCTTCAGGAAGCTAATGGTGAAACCATTCGCTGCAGCAATTTACTCGCTGAAAAAAATTGGGTTCTGTGTTTTAAGTCATTGCTGTCGAAATGAACGTGGGACGTGAACATGCAATTGCCATTCTTATAATTCTTATAAAAGGCATTACGCTGCGACTTTTGCCTCAAGGACATAAAATATAAGAACTGGTGCTCTACTCTAAATTCATATGGGAATGCGTTCATAGTTGCAATATACAAACATATAATTAAGAGTAATGGCACTCGTTTTGATGTTGAAGTCATTGTCCGCATTATAAAATGAAAATAAGAGTTTTTACTACAACATGTAACCCTGAAATTTTGAATGAATGAAAATTACATAAAAGTTGAACTCTACTGAACCAAATTAATCCAATTTTCATAGACTTGCAAATCAACGACCGGCAAAAGCCAAAATCATCTATCATACGCCCACAAAGGAGGCTTCTAGTCCTCGACCACAAAGGGTGGTAATTAAATTGTTCACTGATTTTTACACATAATTACATTATTATCAAATGATCCTACGTAGATGTAGAAAAATGTAGCTTCACAAAATATTCTTTCAGTTCGTTTAGTTTGATTTTACTCAATAATCTCGGAAGATCAATTACAAATCTTTAATATTTTTGATATAATTAAGTATCTGTCAAAGGTTAATGATAAGGAGGAACACAATTCGAATAAAGTTGTTTTTTTACAGCAGTAGCCAGTTTTATTTTTTACTGAAATTTTTGTTTGCACTGATTATAAAAGAACCTTATATGTGACCCTCAGTTATTCCCTCAGCTAATCAAATTCACATGAGTGGTTTTTACAAACAAAAAAAGGTAAAAAAAACCGCACAACGAGACACTCTTACTCATGATATATCATCGGGATGACCCTTCCTTTGTTTTTTTTTTTTGCTGGAAACACACACATCGTTCAAACCAACTGGCAACAAGGACATAATTTGAAAATAATACACACATTGTTGTAGAATGATAGTGTCCATCTTATTGTTTTATGTGTAGCCCGAGGGAACAACAGCACATGTCCATATACAGAATAATATTCCCTGTGAGTTTGAAAATTGAAAAACTTATAGTAAGGAATCTTACAGTTAGATATTTTTTTTATCAAATCAAAACACATTGTGAATATATCAGAAACATGCATATGGCATGTCAATGTGTAAAATTGAATATCAAATAAATGCCATACATGAAAATGCTGGATATTGTGTGTTTGTTTTTATTTTCGGTAAAAATGAATTTCATTAATTTTGCTTACCCTATCCTAAATGCATATTAACTTCGACACAGCGGTGTCGAAACCTATAAGAACCTAGGCAATAGAGCAATTTAAAGTTTTCTACCGAAAACAAAAAAAAATTAATGAATTTTTTTCATTATACAAATTTAATTTAAAACCTCCGCAACGTTCCTTGTCAACGAGATATGGCGGTTTAAAGATTTGTACTAAAAAGTTTTAATATGCGACCTTGTGTCAAAAAAATTAATTTTCGCAGCCACAATGGTTGAAAAAGCTAAAGCTTACAGCCTAGCGCCTTTTTACGTCTAATATTTTTTTTATTCTATCATAGAATACAAAACCGCTTTGGGTATGTCAAACGATTTCGAACATTATTTAAATTTTCTCCACGCACATCTATCTACAAAAAAAGTTGAAACTTCGCCAGACCCTGTTTCTCATGTTTTCTCAGTTATTCTCGAGAAACTTGAAGAACAAAGCAAAATAAATAAAATTATTCTCGATCGGTTGGTTAAGCTCGAAAATAATTCAAGGAAAACGCGTACTTCAAATGTAATATGAATGAAAAACCAATGTTAAAAATATGTACTTGGAATGCAAACGGACTTTTGCAAAAACTTGACGAATTGGAAGTATTCATGCGCGAAAAAGATATTGACATTTGCTTGATTACTGAAACCCACGTAAAAGAGCGATCAATTTTGAAAATAAAAGGCTATAATGATTTCCACGCTTGTCACCCTTCGGGAAACGCGAGAGGTGGATCATCATTGTTTATTAAAGACTGTATTGAACAATACGAAGACTTGAAGATAGAGCTTGAAACTATGCAACTATGCACGATTCGAGTAAAAAATAATCAGCGTACTCTTAGAATTTCATCTATATACTGTCCACCACGCTCCGCGCTTGAAAAAAGTGATTATACTAACTTGCTTAAATCGCTCAAACCAAATTTCATTATTGGCGGTGATTTTAATGCGAAACACACGTTCTGGGGTTCTAGATACATCTCGCGAAAAGGCAGAATGCTCTATGGGGCAGGTATGGAGTACAGTTGTGATTTCCACTCGACGGGCAAACCGACCTACTGGCCAACTGATACCTCAAAAATACCTGATCTGATAGATTTTTTCGTCGTGAAAGGAATATCTACCAACCACATTAAAGTTGAAGAGAGCTTTGATCTGTCATCTGATCATTCACCGGTTATTTTAACATTGAGTGTAAAACTAGTCAACAACCTAGAGCCAGCGAGATTAACTGGTAAAACAACTAACTGGGAAGGCTTTAGGAACGAAATTGAAGAGAATGTTGAACTGAGCGTTCCACTTACGACACCTTATGAACTTGAAGCTGAAGTTGATCGCTTCGTTGAGGTCGTTCAGCTCGCCTCCTGGAATAATACGTCTAACCCAAGGAAAACGCCGGCCAAATACGGTTTACGATATCCGCCCGAAATAAAAGAATTGGTCAGCGAAAAACGGAAGGCGCGTTAAAAATGGCAACAGAGTCGCGCTCCGCAACATAAAGCACATTTTAATTATTTGTGCAATTTGTTGAAGACAGTTATTAAGGATTTTAAAAATCGTGCGATAGGTTCTTACCTTGAAAGTCTAACAGCGAAAAAAGATTCCAATTATTCACTTTGGAAAGCTGTAAAAGGCGCCAAAAGGCCTAAAATCCCCGCGCCGCCAATAAGAATAAATCAAAATGAATGGGCAAGGGAAGACAAAGAAAAAGCGGACGTTTTTGCAGCCCATCTCGAAGAAACCTTTAAACCGTATGATGGTCAAGCGGCTCACGACTCACGAATTACTATTTGACGAATTTACACTCACGAATGCAACACTAAGGGAACTAAAACGTGAAATCGAATCTCTAAAACCTAAGAAAGCTCCTGGTTATGATTTGATCATCGGAGAAGTTCTCAAAGTTCTGCCTAGAAAAGCATTAATTAAGCTTCTATATATTATAAATGCTGCGCTCAGATTAAAACAAGTGCCGAGCCAATGGAAAGTTGCGGAAGTCATTATGGTTTTAAAACCAGGAAAACCGCCAAATGAAGTAAAATCGTATAGACCAATTTCGCTTCTCCCAGTCATATCCAAAGTTTTCGAGAGGATATTACTAAGGCGTCTACAACCGGTTATAGAAGATAATAATCTCATCCCTGACCACCAGTTTGGGTTCAGAACCAAGCATTCGACAATTGACCAAGTGCATAGAATTACTGACGTAATCGAGAAAGCATTTGAGGAAAAAAAGATATGCTCAAGCGTATTCCTTGACGTCTCACAAGCCTTTGATAAGGTGTGGCACGACGGCTTAAAATTTAAATTACGACAAGTTCTCCTCGTTCGGCTATATGATATTTTAGAATCATATCTCGGAAATAGACTCTTCCGTGTTAGGCATGGAAGCGAATACTCGGAGCTTAAAGAAATTTCGGCTGGCGTACCGCCGCTTCTCTATCTGTTATATACTCGCGATATACCAAGAGAAGATTGCACTATCCTCGCTACGTTCGCCGACGACACCGCTATCCTTGCAGTCGGTAATACTATCGAAGAAACGACTGCAAAACTGCAAACCGCACTGAATAAAGTAAATGAATGGACGAGGGACTGGCGGATCGCCCTCAACGAAACTAAATCTGTTCACGTGAATTTCACGTATAAGAAAACTAATGACTTGCCAATTTTTCTAAACATGGCCCGAATACCCTTTGCAAACGAGGCCAAATACTTGGGAATGACACTCGACGCAAAGCTGAAATGGAATTCGCACGTGAAAATGAAACGTAAAGAACTCGATATCAAATATAGAGAAATTTACTGGTTACTCGGAAAACATTCCCAGCTCAGTACCGAGAACAAACTGCTTTTATACAAGCAAGTGCTAAAGCCGGTGTGGACCTACGGTATACAACTTTGGGGTTGTACCAAGAAAACAAATGCCAACATTTTACAAACTTTTCAAAATAGAGTGATTAGAGAAATTGTCCACGCTCCGTGGTATATTAGAAACGACGATATCCACTGGGATCTCGGAATTCCTACAATCGAAGCTGAAACTAGAAGCATCGCGCGAAAGCATAGAAACCGACTAATCGGACATATCAATAATACAGTCCGACACATTTTGGATGAGAATAATTTATTACGCCGACTACAAAGAACGAAACCTTTCGACTTGGTAAGATAAGGATTAACCGCGTCCTAATTGCGGAACATGCAGGATCTTTCAGTGGAAAGTAACCTGTCAAATGTTTTTTTATTTCGCGATAGAAAAATTGCTTGATAAGTTATATCTTAGTTGCAGTATCTAACATTCTATAGAAGGGTGGTGTTTTTAGTCAGTAAAAATCTGACACTACTATGAGCACGCGCTTGCTATCCTCATAGTGTCTTTGGAAGATTTTCACCTACACTCGGGAGAAAAAAAAAAAAAAAAAAAAAATCTATCTACAGAATAAAAAATTCTGCTATCACTCTTCGTAGTATTATTGCTGTCCTCTTCAAATATAAGCACGTACACAATCTCTTTAAGGAATGTCCTTTGTTACACTTGCGCCACCCATTCTATATGAAAATAATTACAATATTTGACGTGAGACTGGTGCCGATGTCGACCAACTATGAATCGCATCGTTCCACTCTTCCATTTACAATGCTGTCAGCGAGTGGTAATTCGTCGATTGTGAACGTGTCCGATTTGTTCCCTTGTTCTTGTCTTTGGTGAGGCAAACAATCCGAATACCCAAACCTTTTCCATATTTAATAGCAAACTCACCATTCATACAATGCTCATAGCTTTGTATATGAACCAAATTTACTCAATTGCAGAACTATAGCATTCATATAAATACATGCACTCTCTTTCTTTTTAAATTGCTCTTACTTACTAACGAATTCCACTCAAAATTACATAGAAACGACAACGCCACCGTGTGGTAGGATGTCATGGCTAAAAAAAACCACCTAATCGAAGTACCTCAGTTTTCAGATATAACATTCATGAACATACAGTGACACCACGATGTCAAACATAGTACCATGGGGAACAAGTTTAGTTCTCCTATTGACGAATGATGGCTGGAGGTCAAATTTCGCATCGGTTGGTCAATTTTACAATTGAAACAACAAAGTGCAGTGGAAAGACAGATATTTCACTAAGTAAATAATGATATGAAGTTAAAATTTATACAAAAACATATATTTTTGGAGTGTTCGAAATAATTATTACCAAAAAGTTAATATTAAGTATAGATTTTTTCAGAAAATTCAAAAAGTAAATTATTAATAAGCTAAGTATTGCATCTCATCACATGAAAATCTAAGCATCATATTTAGAACTCATTATAAAAAATATAATAGTAAGGCAGCCACATAATTATTTCAGCAAAACTTGTAGTATTTGTTTTAAAATTCTCAACCACATTCCACATTTTGTTGAGACTGTTTTCTTTTTATTTCTATTACTGTTGCCGATCTGCCACCCGACGCGTGCACACACTTTTTAAAATCGCTCCGCGGTCAGTTTGCACACACAAAAAAAACAACAACAAACAAGTGTGCAAAAGCATAAAAACAAAAAAAAAATAAAACGCTAATCGCGTGCGCGCTGTGCAAAAACAAAAACAGTGCATTGTACAGTGCAGTGAAAAAAAAGTGTATTGTGTTTGGGCACTCCATCTGGTCCCACTCCCTATCGTTTGCTGCTGCTTTGCTTGGATATAGCAAGTGCCGTATGTTTTTGCGTACACTTGCTATGGCTGGGTAGAGTATCATTTGGCGAATAGCGGGTCGCGTTGTGTAGATTTTGTTGGCAGACCAAAGCAATTCATTGTATGGGCATAACACCTGCAGTGATTTGTTTTGGAATGCTGACGTCAGGATCTACACGGTGCGGCCTAGCTTAGTCTGCGTCGGAGTTGAGTTTTTTGAGTTTGTTTTTTTTGTTATGCGTGGGAATTTTAGAGTGGACGTGAGTAACATTCGTGGGTTGAGATCCAATTTTTTTTCATTGTACGTCCATGCGATTCACAATAAACCAGCTGTTTTGGCACTAAGTGAAACACAGGTCAGAATTGATTCCGATTTAACGGAGTTTAGTCTGCCTGGATATAACTTGGTGCCATTATTCTTTTCCAATCGTGGTATCGCCGTTTATATACGTAGTGATGTAGCCTACCAACTTCTACCTCAATATGGCCAATGTTCCAATCCGGAATTTAACTATATTTGGCTAAAATTCCATGTCCGTAGGCAATTAATCCACTACTGTTTTATTTACAGAAGCCCTAACCAAGACAGGCATTCAACTTATAATGAGTTTGATGCACTGTCTGATTCCATAACCAGAATTGTTACCCTTTATCCTCATACTGAAATCGTCATTGCGGGCGATTTTAATATACACAATTCAAGTTGGCTTCGACATTCTGGACAGACAACACCCGAAGGAAGGTATGTTGAGATATTTGCTGAGGTTAATAGTTTAACCCAGATTGTAAATGAGCCGACACGGATACCGGACATTAGCGGTCAAAACGCCAACACTCTGGACTTGTTTCTTACCTCTCACCCTGATAAATACACTTTAAATGTATTATCGCCTCTAGGTTCGTCTGACCATTGTATCATATCGGCGAATTTCTCGTACTCCAGCCACACAGTTAAAGAACAAGATCCTAAAAGAACCGTATGGCAATACGAGAAAGGCAATTGGGAAGCTTTAAACGGTTTCTTTAGGAGTTTTAACTGGTCGTTGTGCTTCCTCAACAACGACGTGTATGCCGCTGCCGATATGATTACAAATTTAATTCACCTGGGTATGAAACGCTTTATCCCTAACAGGATAAAGTGTATCAGACCTAAGGAAAACGCTTGGTGTGACTTGAGCTGTAAAGAAGCTATCAGGGCTAAAGAGGCAACTTTTCGGTCATTTAAGGCCAACCCAACTGAGGAAAACCGAAAAAAGTTCAAACGAGCTAGAAATGACTGCAATGCCCATATTAATCGTGTCAAATTCTCCTACGACCAAAAGTTGAGGCAAAAAATACTACAAAGTCCCTCCGGTAGTAAAAACTTTTGGTCGTTTGTTAAGAATATTAAAAATTCGGCCTCGTCATCTATCCCGACACTCATTTACAATGGCACTCCAGCTGTCAGCTCTTCGGATAAAGCCAATCTGCTCGCTGCTCATTTTGCAGCTAGCTCAACGCTCCCAGATTGTGCTTTATCTCCCCCAGTACTCGAGCGCATAGAACACTCCATGGGACAAATCCACTTTCGCACCCGTACTGTGGCAAGAGTACTTCAAGATCTCAACATTCACAAATCCGCTGGCCCAGATGGTATTTTCCCCATAGTTCTGAAGAGGTGTTCTTCCACGCTGGCAAAACCACTGCGTAAGCTTTTCTATCTGTCCTATTCTTCAGGGCTCTTTCCGAGAAGATGGAAAACAGCATTTGTCCAGCCCGTCCCAAAAAAAGGCGAATCTTCCTCTCCCTCCTCTTACCGACCAATTGCACTTACGTCCCTTCTTTCCAAGGTCATGGAAACGCTGATAAATCGTCAGCTTATGAAATATCTCGAATCCCGAAAACTTCTTAATGACCGGCAGTACGGTTTTCGCAGCAACAGATCCACTGGTGATTTGATGACATATCTAACCGAAAAGTAGAACCAATCTATTCACCATGGTGGTGAAAGCAAGGTCGTTGCGCTTGATATTTCAAAGGCATTTGACAGAGTTTGGCATCAAGCTCTCTTGTCGAAATTGCGTGCATTTGGGATCGATGTTACCCTTCTTCAATGGATTAGAAATTACCTTTCGGACCGTTCAATACAAGTTGTTTTGGACGGTTTTAAGTCTGCAACTCACCAAATAAATGCTGGTGTCCCTCAAGGCTCTGTTTTGTCTCCGACTCTCTTTCTCATTTTTATCAATGACCTCCTGTCTGTCACTTCTAATCCAATCCATTCCTTTGCTGATGACAGTACCCTCAGCTTTACATATTCGTTTCCTGGGCAACGCCCCTCATCTTCGGGCGTTGAACTGCAACGGCAACGTATGTTAAGCTCATTGAATTCCGATCTTGACAGCATTCTTAAATGGGGTAAAACCAACAGAGTGGAATTTAATGCTTCCAAAACGCAATGCTGTCTGCTGTCATTGAAGCGAACCCCTAATTCTCTGCCATTATCCATGAATGGCACTTGCATCGCTGAAACCGAAAGACTTTCCATTCTCGGTATGTGTGTTAATGACAACCTTCGTTGGAATGACCACATATTTGATGTCGCCAAGAACGCTGCGAAATGTCTAGGCTTCCTAAAGCGATGCAAGAAATATTTCACCCCTTCTGATCTGGCTAGAATCTACAAGGCGTTTATTCTGGTGCACCAATAACATATTTGGAGCTACTTGACAGGATCCAAAAACGTGCGGTAAAACTTATTGGCGATCGAGACATCGCGAAATCACTTGACTCTCTTAGTCATCGTCGTAATGTCTCCTGCCTGTCATTGTTTTATCGGTATTTCCACCACAAGTGCTCAAATGAAATAGCCAGTTGCATTCCACCCCTACAGCAATTCAACCGCAATACTCGCCTTGCGAGGAATGCACATCAGTTTACCCTTAAGCCTGTTTTCGGACGTACTGTGAAATATAAAGATTCCTTTCTCAACCGTACAATACGAATGTGGAATGCTCTACCACGCTCTGTTTTTCCTTTGCATTATAATTTACAAACATTTAAAACCAACGTGCATCGGTTTCTCCCTTTCTCTAATCCTTCATTTCCCTAATGCCCGCACTGTGTCCCTTTAGTGCGCGTACATTATAAAAAAAAAAAAAAAAAAAATTTACTATTTTAAGCCCTTAAATATGTGACGATATGTGCTTGTGCTCGCTAAAATAATTTATGAACTGGATATGCAAATCGAAAAGCCGTTAGATTTATATAGGTCTCCACATATTCATTTTTGGTCTAACAGGTGTAACAGAAAAACTTTTCCATTCTTCAATCGTAAATTTTAAAGTCATCCGAAATCCATGGACGTGCATATACATAGAGGGGCAGGTAGTAGAGTACTGTCACCAAATAAAATAATAGTGAAGTGTAGCATTATTATAAGTAACATTATTATGACGAAACAAAAAAAATATACGTCGTATCCAGCTTCTACAGGACTTAAGCAAGCCAATGCGTGTGCAAAGTTAAAAGAATTTGCACACTTAACCTTTCCGGGACCATCAAAACAATGGGGCCTTCTAATTTTGTTATTTTCGATTTTATTTATTTTTTTATAAAATGACAAAAGTGCATAGTCGACTCGATTCTCCTGTATTCATTTAAAATTCTATATTTTTTTCATTGTGATATCTCAAGTGGTTTAAAAGTGAAAGCTGAGTGAATCTGACACAAATCAAAAATGTGTCCTCTGAAAAATAACAAAGAGTGTCGCATGCTATTTTTCCTTTATGAAAAATATCTAAAATAATTTTAAGAAGCTTCTCACGACACTGATCACACCATTAATGTTAAAGAATGGCCAAGTTCTCTTATGCAAAAAATATGTCTCCACAAAAAGTACTGAGACTTAAAAAAGAACTCCAAGTTGGTTTTCAAATTATTGAAAATCTCACAAATAGTATTTATGTTTTTATACTTGGCAAGTTTTCCAATTTGAAGTTTTGAAGATATATCTACATGTGCATAAGAGAACTTGGCCATTCGTTAATATTTATGTTTTTGGAGTGACTTCAACACTTTTTGCAAGTTTTTTTTTATATTTACATAGAAATTTGTAAAACTGTAGCAATTTTGACCCAACGTAAGCGCCATTTATAGCATGTAAAATTGCATAACTGTAGAATGAATTGGATATGGGGTCGATTGCCACGCCTCTTTTTAACTTCCTCGTATACATTTGTATACTAAAGAGAAAGTTATTGCGATTGTGAGGAAATTTCGAACTCAAACTAAGTATGAAGGATGATATTACGACTATAGAGAAGTCAAAAAAGTCGGTCCGTCGTTCTGTCTGCTTGTCTATCTGTCTGTCCGGGTGCCGTATGGCGAAACGATTCGACGGATTCACTTCAAAATTCGTATGTAAAGTTTTTGGGCTAACACCTAAGCAAAAAAAATCTTATCAAATCTTATCACTAATTGACTCAAAAATTGTTTTTTAGTTTTGTACTTTGAGAGGGGCGAGAATACTGCATATTAAGTTTGTTGAATAAATTTCGAATAACGGTAATTTATAAAATCGAAAATATCTCAAAACTTTTATTTATTCTTCATACTGTTAAGTTCAACAAATCTGCGAACTTCAATTTTTTTTCGTATATCTAGCCATTTTCTAAAACTTAAATTGAATATAGTAAGGATTTTGATCAATATTTTTATTTAAAACAAGGCTAACGGTGTCGCCCAAATTAACATAAAGATCGTTAGAACCGTTTTTAAGAAAATTTAAGTTATTAATATATTTAATTACTTATTCTTATTTAGCAAAGACTATTTTATTGTTCGATAAGTTACTTTTACCTAATTGTTTTTCATTTATCTGCTGAGTTATTTATTATGTAAAAACATATAAGTATGTCTCTTTTTCTAATTTCTTAATTCATTTAGTGTTTTATTTGTATATCGCCCCTTTCATGCCAGTAGCATGTACGTGAAAAGTTTCCAATTTTGAGTTACTTAGTCGGTTTAACTAACCTTTGGTAGTTCTATTTTATAACAAAATTTAGAATGGCATGTCCACAAGAAATCCATAATATTCCATAATGTTTTAAAAACCAAACCTTCCAATTTTATATATTCTACATATCTAGCCTAAGGGGGCGATATTGTATTCAAGTTGAGTATTTATTTTTACTGTTTATCAGTAGAGTAAAGGAAGAAGATAACGCTTAAATGTTTACCAAGGAGGAAGTCTCAAGTGTATTTTTGAACGTAAGTCGAGCATCGCAAGCACGCCTCGGCTTCAAAAATTATAATATATACGTATTTTTTAATACGTAGCATTATTTCTTAATTTGTTAAATTAAATTCGGTAATAATGTTAAGCTATTCTCTTCAGACTTGAACAAATATCAAATGCATCAGCAACAAAATTGACTTTTATCCGTTATGACGTTCGTGCATTTATAATGTGTGAGTGTTTCTGATTTTGATTCTGAAGCCAAGTATCTTCTTTCCAGCTGAGGAATTTACATTTAAGTACCAAACGAACACTTTCAGAAGAGTCCGAAAGTCTTCCGGATTACCAACGAAAACGACACAGAGTAAGCCCTCAACCAGTAGTCGGCCATTTTTGCACTTTTTGCCTCCGAATAGTTGTATATGCGACAATTTCAACCACAAATAAAAGTAATTTTATTAGCAATTTGAATGCAGTAAAACATACATTCAAATTCGTTAAATTCGACAGAAAAACCCATTCAAAAACAGTGGTAACGTGAACGTGTGCAGATGTGAAGAACCCTCTAGTTTTTTATATACATACGAAACAAAATCAATAAAAGATTTTGTTTACTGTTTTGACAACTCAGTGTAGGATTTTATTTATTACGAAAAATTTGACTTTGATTGTTTAAAAATAAACATTTGTGTGAACAAGTTCGACAATAATTAGAAGGCTGACTACTGGGATATGTTTTTAAGTGTCAGCACCTAACGGCTGGTATTTTCGCAAATTTCCAAAATATCATTAAAATTTGTGGTACAAGTCAATTCGGTAATTGTATAGCACTCATTTCAGATCCATTTATTTCAGTTTACCCAGTAGTCGGCCTCCCTTAAAAGTTGTTGCGTACAACCCCAAAAAACTTTATGCGGGAAACTTGTATATGAGTTCAATGTCTATATACAGTATTATGCAAAACCTAAGCAACTTTTCCTACTCTCATGTAAAAAGTTGTCTCCCACTTTTAAAAATAGTTCCCGGTAAATTGTAAATATATTTATTTACATATTTGCATGTGTCCTCAAAATTACCCAAACAAAGTTTTTAATTTTCATTTATTAACAGTTAATAAAAAAAAATAAATCAAAATCAGTTCAAAAAACAGCTGTGCAAAACCTAAGCAACTCTTTTAATATTTTGTATAATATCCGTTATTTTTTAAGATGTTAATGTGCTGAACATCTACGAGGCATCGACTCAATTAAATTAGATATAATAGCTGCTGGTATGTTTTCCCACTGTATTTTCAATAAATTTATCAACTCCATTTGGTTTTTGCACCGTATTGTTCCAACGCGATGTTTAAGAATCCCGAATAAATTTTCAATCGGATTCAAATTCGGCGACTGTGCAGTCCAATCAAGAACTTCAATCCGATGGTCTGTTAGCCACTCCTTAACCATTTTTGAAGTATGCTTCGGGTCGTTGTCATGTTGGAATACCCAAGAAAGTGGAATATTCCATTCGGCATACGGCAGCATCACATTTTCCAAAATATCCTTGTAAACAAAACGATCCATTATGCCCCCTATTTCATGAAAAGGACCAACACCATAACCAGAAAAGCATGTCCATATCATAACACTTCCACCCCCATGCTTCAGTGTACTTTTACAGAAGCGTGGATTAAGTCTTTGCTTGGGGGTACGCCTAACGTATTGTATGCCATCAGTGTTCCACAGGTTAAATTTACATTCATCACTGAATAACACACTTTTCCACTTGCCGACTGACCAATTAATATATTTTTTAGCAAAATTCAACCTATAAAGTGTTTTAAAGAAAAGATTATTTCAATTCAAAAAAACAATTTTATCAATAAACCTTTTCTGTACATGCTTCTTCGTAAGCATATGTTTCTTCAACACTGAATAACTTTTAAGATCAGCTTCAAGAGCCCGTCTACGAACCGTACTGGAGTCAACGTTCAAATTCAAAGTCAACAATATTTCCCGAGAGGAAATAAAGGGATTTGATTTGAATCATCTCGTTATTTTCCTATCCTCCCGGTTAATTATTTTTAATTTGAAAATGACTGTGAATGACTACCCGATCGCAATCTCTACCCACAATTGAGCAAAATTAACTTTACACATTGCGTCATGGAAAAACCCACTTTAAAAAATGCCGTTAAATTTGTTGTAATAACAAGAACTGTTTTAGCAAACTCGAAGTTGCTTAGGTTTTGCACAGCTGTTTTTTGAACTGATTTTGATTTGCTTTTTTTATTTACTGTTAATAAATGAAAATTAAAAACTTTGTTTGGGTAATTTTGAGGACACATGCAAATATGTAAGTAAATATATTTACAGTTTACCGGGAAGTATTTTTAAAAGTGGTAGACAACTTTTTACATGAGAGTAGGAAAAGTTGCTTAGGTTTTGCACAATACTGTATTTTCTAAGTGTTCAACTACAGCTTTAAAAAGATTTTTTAAAGGCTTTTTGCCCACGTGGCACTGGGCTTATTTAAAAAAATGTTAACACTTTTCCATTTCGGCTTCCTAGGGATCCAAATTTCAGCATCGTAGCCTAAATTGAAAGGCTTTAAAAGCTGATAGGGACGTACGGACTTACGGACATTGCTAAATAGTCTTAGCATGTGGTTCTGATCGTATATCTACGTTCAGAACCACATCGTCTACGACGACTATTAAGGGGTGTTACAAATTATCTGTCAAAATTAATACACCCTTAGGATAGGGTATACAATTATTTAGTTGGGGCGTGCGTACCTGAATTTACCTTTGATACGGATTTATTTATAGCACGCTGTACACACTGCCAGCCTGTCTACGAAAGTTAAAAACAAATTATTGCACTCGCCACCAGTCGACTGTTTTTTATAATCACTTGCACCATCATAACGTAATAACCTCTCCTCCATTCCCCTACTTTGACATGAACATATTTTTTTTTCGCTTATGCAATGTTCTTTAACTTTAGTCATACGTCATTTTCGCAAGACATTTTGGGGCTAATAACGCATATATGTACACACATTTCATATCGTAAAATCTATCCTCTGACATTTGTTATTCATAACACGTATCCATATACAGACGTTTTCATGGCGTGTTAATCAGCGTTTTACTTTTATTCAAATTAACTATAATAAATACATTAAATAAAATATCTCAAATATTGCCTCCTAGAGGGTGGCAAAAGTAAATAAACCAAATTAGTTCCCATTCAGGGCGGTACCGTTCCATCCGTCTACCAATGACTAATAAAATTATCGAATCAAAGATCAGCAAACTGTTTTTAGAAAGAAATGGAATACCGCTGTGTGTCATCATCATCACTCACCGTACATTATAATTTTTACTCGCTAAGTTCAAGTTCGAACTTCCTCGCAAACTAATTGGGCAAAACGCACATAATCATGCATATACACCACACGAAAAGAACAATAATTTTAAATTTGATATGTGCGTGCCACTCAGTTTGATGTCGCAAGGAGACAATTCAATCAAAGCTCGAGCAGAAGCCTCAAATATGTAAGCATGTCACGAAAAGAATAGATACCTTGCGTGTGTGTATGTGTGTGTGTGTGGAAAAGGGAGCAATATAAAAACGACTTTTATATGTACGTTCGTATATAATGTAGGTCTGTATGAACGAGCCGAGCGAGGCAATAAATTGAACATTTAAAATGAACTGTTTTCCATTTCCAAAATTGCGCTCGCTGGTAAAGACATCAAAGTGGTACGAAGCTCGTTCTCGTACACTACTGTTGGCAGTTACAATGGTGACTGACCTTACGTGAGGTATGCCGTACATACTCATACTGTATGACAAATCCTCTTATGGAATTCCCATCAGCGTTAACGCTAAGAGACTAAGGTTGCTGGTTGCCACCTTTTTTTTAAGTAACAGCCTTTTTGAAATATCAGCGCCGGGGTGTTTTTGCATATTTTGTTATGAATGATTTAAATGTTTTCACATATTTCAACTTTCAGAATAATAGTCAATACTAATTGATAATCATTTAATTTTGTGTAGTCTGTTTGTATATGTTATTTGGTTTTTAGCTTAATTCAAAATGACTGAAACACATAAATTTTTGTTTAAAGTTTGCTTGGATGAGATCTCAATACAAAAATAAATGATTGTGGATATTTAAAATTAGTATTTCTATGTTAAAGATTTTTTTTATTGTACTACAAGCTATTCCAACAAATAATGTCCTTTAATAAATTGTCATCGTACTCAAAGAAGACGAGCGTTATCGGAATATTTAACATGATTTATTTTAAATAATTTGCAATATCGACTATTTTTTCCCAAAAGCGACTTATTCTACCACCTTTTGAAAATTTAAAGCGGTAACACTGATTCTCATCCGGCGAACAATATCGTTTCACAGCTAAAATATTCACAGGTGCCGCTGCCGCCCAAGGGAAGTCATTAAAAACGGTGTCTGAGTGACCTAAATTTGGTTCCGAAAGTTTGTCAAATCCGAGTTAATTGCTTCCGACTGATGAAGTGCAGAGCGGAATGCAGTTGGGACCACATCAGAATAAGCAATATGAGCGAAGTGAATGGTAAAACGTGTGTTAACGTATGGTACGGTTCTATCTTGTGTGGCCGAAATAATGTTTTATTTTATTTCATTTTTTTTCTCTCTTTTGGGTTTTGACATTTTCTAATTTTAGAGTGTTACGGATTAATTGTATAGAATTTGGAACTTAAGGTGAAGGTGAACCTTCGTGGTCGTATAACCACAGAGATGGGTTTAAATTTTAAATGAATGCAGCAGTATAGTTGATAATTTATATTTGTGAGAGCGTAGCGGGCCAGGAAGCGGTGATTAGCCGTTCGTGCTAATTTCATTTGTTTGAAAAATATCTTAATAGAGTATTATGAATGTACTTGGATAAACTGAATTCCCGAGATTGCGAATTTCTCCTCATCACAAAACCCAGAAAAATTAACGTGCAATATTTAAAATCATACCTTAGGTTTAGTTTGAAACAGATTTAGGTAGTTAATTTGAAATAAGTTCAATGTGCATTTACTATTTACTTTATAGCTAATTCCTTAACAAAACAAAACTTTACAAGCGCCTCCAGAAAAGGCGTTGAAAATACGATGCATTAATTCACAAACACGTCCTGGGATTAGTCTCATTCTTGCCACACTCGGGCGCCTGTGGACCCATTGTGACACCTCTCAGAGGGAGATAAGCCAAGATAAAGGTGCGATCAGACGGTCATCCAAACTTGTCATCCGGATGATATGCTGACGTCAGAAAACTTGTTTATTTCAGACGGGATGTCGACTTTAGGATAAATTCTACGTCATAGTGATGTCAGGATGTCATCGGGATGACAAGTTTGGATGACCGTCTGATCTCACCTTAAGTGTTTTGGCATACCTTGTGGTTCCCTCCTTTCGCTCGCGGCTACTCACTCTGTCAAACCAACCGGATTTCGCCCAAAACCTATTAATATTAGAGAGTAAGATATCTGACAGTTCTTTAATGTCTTGGAAGAAGAAGCTTCCAAGCATTCTGTTCCTCAAGTGATAGGGACTCTGTGACAGAGATAGATCCGCGTGGAACTGTGTTCTTCATTGATATAAATTTTCATCATGTGGTTTCTTAGGAAATTATGCAAGTTAAAGCACCTGTCACCGTAGACAGCAATGTCGTGTCACTCATACTCATTAGTTCAGTTTTTATTATATTCTGTCCATAGTTTTCGTGATATAACACAAGAGATTATAACTATTTCCTTCTATTTCATTCAGAATCCAGATAGTATATTCCACATGTTTTCTGAGATTGCAGAGTGGGGGTTTGTGTTTCGACTGAACATTGCTGGTGGTTCTGATCGACCTAGTGGGCTACAAAACTTTAGGGCACAACCCAGTGTGGTACCTACTTCTCTTTGCCTTAATGATTCATCAAACAACTTCTGCCACACACAGAAGGAAATATTAACCTCTGATACAACAAATTCTCTCTCACCCTTTCCTAAGCAATGCATACAAGCAGCTGCATTAATGCATATCAAACATATCACAAATATAACTATTTCTGGCATTTTCCTTCATATCTATGCCCATGTACCTACTTGGATCCAGATACACATTTATATATCCACTTCTTGAGTTGTAAACCATATCACTACATCTACAAGAGATAAGACAAATTAACCGAGTTCACTGACGTCTTCCCAGTAGTTGGTCGTTAAAATTCGTGTGCCAAGTATTCCTCAATAATATTTGCTGCATACAATTTGTACTAAATCAGATCTACAATTGGTCCCCTCGTCGTAACGTAACGGGATAATGTAAGGAAATTCATAAATATCCGGATAGGAAACTCAACTTTACGGAGGAGTTTTCTTCGCTTTCGTCCGTCATCTGGTGCTGTAATGTGATGTACCGGGAAACCCACCCCTCGTTTGACTTCTGCATCCTAAGCCATGCAAGATTGGTCGTCCTTGTCACCACTATGATGGAGATAGACTCTCAACTGTACACATTGCGGTGAACTAACACATTTGACACGAAAAATGTCATCCCCGTCATTCAGGAAAACAACGTCACACAGACACAGTACCGCACCGCAAGGCGGTGACCACTCAAGCGTTTTATTCAAAATTTAAATTTGCTCTTAGAACGATGTGACCACTTTCCACTTCACTCTTCTTCTTCTTCTTTTTCTTCTGAGCGCACTGATGAGTGGTTGTGGTTTAATAGGAGGGAAACGAAAGCGGCTGGTGGGAGGAATTAAATTCCAAGTTCTACTGCTCTCGCCATACTAAAGAAAAGAAAAACTGTCTCATCGCAAGGTCGTTGATTGCCCAAATAGCTGGAACTGTGGCGACGACGACGACGCTCAATATCTATTCAAATGGAATAAAAAAATTTATTCAGCTTTAGATGCAAAACGCTGAAGAGAGCGGAGCTGGTGGATGCTAGAATCACTTTAGATCTTTCTTCCCATTTAAAGTTGTTTTGGTTGCTTTTGATACTCTTTTGATGCCCAATTATACTGTCCAGTTTAATTTAATATTTTCTTCTACGTTTTATTTTATTTATGATCCAGAAGTGGGTCGTCTCATCGAGCTTAAATTGGGGAGAACTTCGAATTCGTTTTTTATTTTCTTTCTTTGCTCGTTTTTGGTTTTGCATTGTTATGACTAAGGAATGAAGGTGGTTTTGCTCTTTTATGTGGTTTCACGATGGAATGCGGTTAGTTGAAAGTAGTTTCTACAATGTATTTATAATTGCACTTAGAGTTGGAAAATTTCTTCGTTTCTGTATTAACATCATTTACAAATGGAATTTACATATACAAGTTTAATAAATGTTAATTATATATTTTTAAAGGTCAGAGAAATGACAGTCAAGGACCATTTGTTCCCAAAATGAGAAAAAGAAAGCATTTTCAAACTCGTTAGGACGTGATAACTGTACTCGTATCGAAAAACGTATAGAACTGCGTCACGTAGTAGTGTATTCCATCAACATATTTGCAAATTTAAAAATATAAATAAATCCATCGGTCTGTCCGCCCGTCATTAGATTAGAGATCTTTGATTTTTACGTAGAATGGCAAATCCATGGAATATAATATATATTTACTTCTTGCAGGCCCCGAAAGAAGATTTTTCAAATAAGTCCACTGCCACGCAACAACTAAGGTAATTAAGGTCCTAAGGTCTTAAGGCCTTTACAAAATTTGTACAGACTAGGGTAACCACACGAAAGGATATGGCCCTTAATTATTTCTTACATTAATTAATTTTCTCTTACAACGATAGCATTACTAAGCCATTTTTACGCTGGATTACTGATTGTGAAGTCTATGTTCTTAACTTTCTCGTATACATAAGTATACTAGAGAGAAAGTTATTGCGATCGTGCGGAAATTTCGAACTCACACTGAGTATGAGGGATGATATTACGACTATAGAGAAGTCCAAAAAAAGTGGGTCCGTCAATGCCCCCCGTTGGTCTGTTTGTCTGTCTGTCTGTCCGGGCGCCGTATGGCGAAACGGTTGGACGAATTTGCTTCAAAGTTCGTATTTAAGATTATTGGAGTAACATCTCGGGGAATCTCTTTAGTTTTTGCTTTATCGTTTGAAATAACGGTACCTGCCATACAATTTTTGTTGTGAAAATAATTTATCACCAATTTTCTCGAAGATGGTTCCAAGAATTTCGGTCTTCTCTTGTACTAACGATATTTGGGATCGCATAAAAAATTCTGCATACTCAGTTTTTGGAAAAAAATCGATTTTTAAAACCGCCAATATCTCGAAAACTAACAAAGAGAACTTCAAAAAATGTTACTGATTTTTTTATGCTATTATTATGTCGAACAAATTTGCATACTTCGATTTTGGATATAATTTTTTTTAAATTTTTTTTTTCATATAACGATTTTCTTTAACTAAAATTAAATTCGTTTTCTCAAAAACAGCTTTAACGATTTGAATAATTTTTGTTCTATTGATTACATCAGAATTGTAGGTATCGTTTTTGAAATTTTTTTTTTCAAAACCTAAATAGTGATATAAATAAAATTATATCCATTCATTTTCGATTCATTTTGCGATTCAAAAATGCATCTCGTGTACAGAGAAAGTTTCGTACTACGCAGTCGTGCATTTTATATATAATACACCGAGTGCCACCGAAAAAATTGCTTACAACCTCTGGCGAAAGTATGACACTTAATAAACAATAATAACTTCGTCACTTGTCGGGTATAAATTATGCATACGGATAAAGGGATCGCATGCTATTAAGCGATTTTCGCATTAAAGCAAAACCCCTATACTCTGCCATTAGAGCTGAATAGCACTTGCATCGCTGAAACCAATGAAAAATTTGTTTGGTATGACCACAAATTCGACGTCGCTAAGAACGCTGCGGAACTCTTGAGGAGGAGGACATGTCATTGCCTTTGGCTTTCTCAAGCGATCCTAGTAAAACTTTACCCCTTCTGATCTGGCTTCAATTTTCAATGCGTTTATTTGCCCAAAACTTGAGTATAAAGCTCATATCTAGTCTAGTCACAATCGCAGAGTCTACTGCCTATCGTTACTTCCTTCACAAGTGCGCGAACGAAAAAGCCAGTTGCATTTCACCCCTACAAAAATTCAATATCGCCATGCTAGGAATGCTTATCAATCAACCTTGAAGGCTCAAATACAAAGACTTCTTCCTTAACCGCACAATACGAATGTGGAATGCAGTTTTCCTTCACATTATAGTTTACAGTCTTCTAAAACAAACGCGCATCGTTATCTCCCATTCTCTAATCCTCTACTTTTGTAATGCAAAGTCTCTTTAGGACACGTTAATTATAAACAAAAAAATCCACAGACGATTCGGCCACTTGAAAACAATATTGGTCGAGCTATTTGAGAAATAGAGTCCGAAACGAGGCAATCATTTGAATGAATTAATATATCATATTTAATCGAAGGTCGTTGAATAATGTTAAAGTGTTCTTTTAAAGCTTTATAAAAAGTTTTGAGGCAAAATTTTTACATCTTCTGAATACTTTTAAATATATATGAGTTTCCGACCACTGCCTCACGTATAACATTTACGAAATAGGCACATAATGAAAACAAAAACAGATAAAACAGCATAAAATATCAAACTATTAATATACTTTTTAACCTAGCACACCATTTTTTTATAGCAGTAAAGTAGGCATGAAATAACTCCCGTGATATGTAAATCCAAGTCAAAAACTCAAGTCTATTTGTCAAAAAAAAAAATACTTATACGTTATACTTAACACAACCTAAGACAATATTTAACTGTCGACTTCTCCAACTTTATTTTATAGATATTGGGATATGTCGACACTATCGAAAAGAAAGTACACACGGATAAGCAATGATCAACATCTCAAAGACAACATATAGACCAGCTGCAAACAAATGTATATTGTCTTTTACAATATCATACTATGCTTGTTAACATTTAACTCTGGAATAGAAGAGATAAAGGATAAATTGCGTACTCCACGCCGAACTTGCTAACATGTTAAGTTAAACTTTATTTGAAGCGTCAAGGGTCACGTCTCTAGGCTTTATACATTAAGACATGTAATATTTTAAGTGTCTCCTTTCTACTCAACCTACTAACTCCTCCATTATTTCATAAAAATGATATTCACCAAAAAATGCCCACTTGACCTCTATTGTGTTTCACTTGACCTCAATATAAATAAAACTCATACCGTAAATACACCCCTTGTCGTGGAAATAGCCGTCTATCACGGGCAGCGACTGAAAACAAAATCCACCCCAATATTACCCCAAGTTAAACCACACTTCATCATCTTGCCATTCAACACTATTTAATTGGAAAACATTTTTCTTTCTTGTGTACGCCTTGGAACGAGACTACCTATCCACCTTACCTTACCAATCATATGCTTGGCACAAATTACTTCGATAAGAAAGTTGCATTTTTTTTACAAAAATTAAAATCGCAACCATTAAATAAGGACGCGCATATCCAAGGGAGTTATCCGTCGTAGCTATAGCGGATATTACCATGACTGTTGCACGTGCGTTCTATTTCGAGATGGCTATTTGATAGGCAACAATTTTATGTTTTTGTGTAAAACCATATTTCTACTCGGAAGACCAAACCCAACCAACAAACACACTAGACAAGTCAACTCAACCCCTGTATCCCCCCAGTTGGTAACAACACCCAGTTGCTATTGCCTTGCCACCCCTGTTTATTTGGACAGGGAGGTGAGTTTGGAAAACCTAAAAGCATTCACTTGGATTATTTTTGTACCCTTGCGAAGCGAAAAAGGGAAGTTTGTGTTGTCTATAAAACACGGCCGCTGTTACTGTGATATGGAAATTAATTTTTTTCTTTGAGTGAAGCATTTTAATTGCTTTAAAAATAATTCATTTGAATTAAAGCAGAAAATCAATACTCTTTGATGGGATAATAAAAAGGAAGTTAAGATTTAATCATGAAGAAGAAGAAGACCGACAAGACTTGGGTTGTTTGTGGAAATACTGATTTGAATATGTAACAGCGGATATTTTGTGACTTTACAATGAAAGTTCCTGATTTTTGATTTGAAATTATTTTTTTTAAAAAATACGGTTAATGGAGGTATTGTGGAGAAAGTGCAAGTCCACAATTTTTAAATATAAGAAACTTTCCAGAGATATTTGTGGAGTTTAGTATCGCTTGGTAACTAAAGTTATAGCCGTCGCTTTAAGAGTTGAAACGTCGCTAAGTCGAAAATAAACTTACTCAAACAGGTCTGGTCAACTCATACACCCACGATATTCATTTGATACTTTTGAGCGTCAATTTTACGTAAATGTTCGGTCGTACCAACAATCAACTTTAGTCTGGCAGCCAACGTAAAGTCTATAGGTACACTTTCTTAAAATCTAGGTTTAAATGTTAATGGTCAGAAAGCCATGTTAATGCCTTATATTAACTCTAATTTTCATTCTGTCATAATTCATTCTGCAAAGGGATGTTGCCGTGCACTCATTTATTTTTGTATCAAATCAACGTATAGCAATATGTTTTGAAGTAAATAGTGTTAGCACGCATTTAGGTACGCTTTTTGTTGTTCAAATAAAAATTGTACTAGGAAAATACAAAGGTTAAACAAATAGTCCAATTGGCGCAGAAAAAGGATACAAATTGTGAATTTTCACAACAAATTTAAATAGTTTCCTTTTTTTACAAATTAGTGTTTAACTGGATGTATATTAAAGTAACTCGAAGTGTATACACTTAAAATTGACAAGATATATATAAGCATACTTAATGCGATCAGAACTTCTGGTAGACCTTCCGCATATGAGGCAACATTTGTTTTCTACACAAAACCAAGCAGAGTGTCACATATATTTCGAAAATAATAAATAGTACTTAAGGGTTTGAACAAAATGAATTCACTTAAAGCACAATGGTAACACTAGTCACATTGACAGTATCATATTTTAAAAATGGGTCGATTGGTTTTTTACAATTCTTCCTTCTTCGAGATGTTGCCGATTCGTCAACCAGCATCAAATCCATTAAAATGTCCTAAATTTTTAAAAATAAAATAAACAAATTAATTTTTCAATGATGAATGCATTTGAGATATTTGCAAGGTTGGGAATTTCTCATAGTATTCGAAACCGAATCTGGTGGCAAGATCCTGCCGGAATAAAACTAGCTCTGACATATTTTAATATCCTTTGGTTTTGGTTTGCCGTGCGCCCGGTTGTATGAGGCTTGTATCCCAGAATGCAAATCAATTTGGCTATAATCATGCTGCTAGCATCATCTCTCACATTTTATTGGTTGCGCTGCCGCTGGCTTCTTCTTCTATATTTCCGACGATGTTACGATCAGAAGTGAGAGATCATAACGTTCCACTTTTTTGACTGCATCTTTACTGATTGCTTTGTGGGGTACACTTGTTTTAATTCTACAAATTTCGTCAGGCCTCCAATTTTGACTTAGGTCAATCAAAATTTCTTTAAGCTGCCTTCATGCATTTAGAATGTTCAGAATTTGCATCATTAATAATTAAACTCCTGCGGGGTCCTTTTTTCCTTAATTCTTCTATTGAGGATGTTAAGGTGGTTGTATGTCATTCAAAATATGTATATCCAAAAATGTTTGGAAAGTCGTGCAAACCATTAAAAAATATATACAGAGTTTTTGGTGACAGCGATCACTTTGCCGTCATGTTCAATAAGTGCGCTTTAGAACAAGCACCTAAAAGTGAGAGGCACAGGAAAATCATTATATCTGCTCCATACCATTTTGTTGCCCACGTCACTGTAATAAAGCAGTTTGCAGTAGATTTAAAAATATAAATTAATCAATTTTAGGCGAAATCGGCCCATACATAACCTAAAGTCTGGCTTCTCCACCCATTGCATGTGCGAAGATATATTTTTGACAAGAATGGGGGGACGTACATTTTAATGACGATTCCGAACGGAAACTTTGTTTTTGCGAAGATTCTCATGAGAAACTACTCTTGGATGTTTGTCAGACGTTCGCAAGAGGTGGGGCAATGAATAAAAACTTTAACTAAGAATTACTAAGAATTCAAAAACTAATAAGTTAGTTATCTTGTTCCACTTATTTTGTAACTCTTATCTGAGGCACATATCCACCCAATAGCTGCATTCCAAATCACAATACGAAATCTCACTTTCTTACTTAACTTAGCATAATATTTTATTTATCAGCTTAAATTCCATAACTACTCGTATAATAATTACTTACTGTTCAACTTCCTCTCATTATCCATTCATTACAGCACATCAAGGTCATAAAATTCTACGCGACTGTACGCCACTGTCGCTGACTTTCTTTCTTCTGTTTCGCAGTAGTTTGTTGCCATCGTGCATCCGGTCGGTCTTCGTTAAATGTTGTTGTTTTCCTTTCTAACAATCGAACCAAAAATAACAGGATCAATTGCATGTTTTAAATACCCTATCAGCCGACCCAAAATTTTGGGGTGGCAATGGCCATCACCCAATTATAGTGTTGCCATTGCCCTTCTTATGTTTATGCACCCGAGGGTAGATATTCGCATCAACACAAACCACACTATACCCCGCTGATTTGCAGTACTCATCCACATCCTCTACAATAATCATCATTATCATCATCACAGTGATGGTGAAGACGATGACGACTACCATACCGAGCTCATGCGCACAGCTGGCATGCGCTTTTCTGTGGGGGTGGAAAGCTTTCCGCATACACTCGGCTTCTTCCCCTCGTGACGGTCGACTTCAAATTCTATCGCATCCAACACAGTATAGTGCTTGTAGATACATTGTTTGTACGTGTATATTCCGTATTTGGGTGGGCAAGGCAGCTTGCTTACTGCTCGCAACTTTTCACAGAATTTTTTTTCAATTTTCAACATAACACATATAAAGTTCTCTTAGTCTACTGAGTGTCGCGATAAAGTGCGTTTCGATAAGGGCAGCCAGCAGTTTTAAATAATATTATTCGCCTGTTGTAATCAAAAACAAATAAGTGGTTAAAAAAAATTGTTTCTAATGCAAACAATTGAAAGAAAAATTGAATTCCCCTCATTGGGCGCCACCTAGAATCTGAAGTGTAATTAATATTCGCCCCAAAACGGTTTTCTTCAACCAAAAAAGTGTGTGTATATTTTTTTTCTTCATCCCGAATAGGTATGTGTAAATAAACAAGGGTTGGAGGGAAGAAAATCAAAATTTCTTTTAACCTCTCAGTGGTTAGTAATTGAGTTTCGCGTTTTTGTTCGCCTTTGATGAGTTGAAGATGGAAATTGTGGTCGCGAATCAATCTTTACAAAGCTACACAGATATATTTCCTCCACGCGTATAGTATAGAATTTCAATCGATTTGTGTGCGCACTGAGTTTGGTGTCAGAATGGGCCGCCACCTCCGATGTGAAGTGGAATAAATTGAATAACAAAAATCTTATTTATGCCATTCTCGTAATATACCTTGCCGTGAATTATTTTTTTGTGTGGTGACGTATTTTTTGGGTTTGTTTGTTCTCACCCACGGCCACTACCATTACACCCGGGTGGAAACTCATCCTGATTTTGTGTGTGTATGCAAGTGTATGTGCCTTTGTGAATTCTTTATTCCTTTTGCCGGAGAAGGGAAATTAGAGAGAGAGAGAGGAAATAATAATACGAGAAAAAAAGTGCAAACACTACACAGAGAGAGAAAGGCTGCAAAAAGTACAACAACGTCCACACTTACGTGCATAGATACATTTGGTATACCGTAAACAGCACCAACAACCCCTTACAAAGCGTATGGCATGATGGGTGTGTGAACGAAGAGAGAAAGCAGCAGCCCACAACTATATCACCCCAGGTCATTTTATGTGGATTACCAACATTTATTTTTTTTGCATTTTAACATTTTACACACCAAAGGACGACGAGGAGCAAATTTTTCAAATGCTATTCTGAATGATGTAAGTGTGGATATAGTACTTAGTTATTATGTTTTTTTTTTGTCAATTTTTTCAGAACTTTGTTTGTTTTTTTTTGCTGTCGTTTTGCTTAAACATGATATAAAGTGCGACAAATTAATTAATTAACATGAAAGTTAAAATTTATTTTTGTGTAAGTTGGTTTTTAATTCTGTGAACAGCAGACAAGGGGCGGTTTTTTTTTTACTTTGTACTGACGGTGGGGTTTGTTTTATTAATTTTAATTGAGTAAGGTATGTGCTGGTTGTGCGTGTTGGCTTATCTGACCAGTAACAGACTGACTATGTGCGGTTTTATTTTTGGGATCGCCGTGAGTCAGATTAATTTTTGCCATTATAGGCATTTTTCTCGATTGCTTACAGGTTGGTGTTAGACATTAAGTGTGGAGATTCGGTTATAGTTCGTGCAAATGGGGAGACCAGGCTAATATGAATGATGGAGCTATTTCTAAATTTTGTGGACATTATTGTAAGTGGATGGTAATTTGGTAAGAATTAGATTTTGAGTGGGAATATTACGAAAATTATTGTTAGGTGTGGCGTTTATTGTTATTCTGGTGGCGATTTGTCAGTATGAAATCAGTAGATCAGGACATATTTTAAGGATCAACGAGCTTAATTGAGGATTTTATTTAATTATAATAAATACGACTGATTTGAGATTTGAAGGGACCCTAAAGAAATACATACCGACATTATTTTGAATTTTTATTATGAAACGAATTATTTCGAAGACTGATCAATATCTCAATTTCTGCCAAAATCTAAACTTTTCATTTAATTTTGTTATGTCAAATACATCCTACTTCTCTGAGAACATTTAAAAAAATATTTTACACAAACTCGACATAAAATAAAAGCCAGGGAGCACATTGACGATCAGCTTTTGGAAATTGTGACTGTGACTACGAAAATCAGAAAAAAAACAATGTTTGTTATTTCTCGATGGAAATGGAAACATATTTAGGTACATCAAATCCACACACAGACTTACGTAATTTTGTTGCACTGATTGGGATTCACGGGCAGGTGCCTATGACTACAGTTTTCGTTATCAAAGGTCCAAAATAAAGTTCTCAAAAAATACTCTTTTTGTTAATTTTTTATGCTGGAGTCCAAGCGTAACACACACATACATATACCAATGTTTCTTTTTCCAATCGTGACTTGTCATTAAAATTTAAATTCTCCGAATAGCCCATAATTTGAGTGTGAATGTAGCGTGTAAAAGGCAAGTCCTCCCCACTCCACATGCACGTGCACGTGTCGAGTCATCAGCCATCCACATTGCATTTGAAGAACAATGACATTCAAATGCCCATCCCATTCATAACATTGTTTCCACTCTAGACAGGCTTCCGATTTGGCCTTACTATCGAAAAGCAAAACCACGATCAATATTTACTAACATATTTTGATTTGCAAAGCTCAACTTCTGAATAGAGCAGAAAACTTATTGATGCCCTAAACTTTTAAGACTTAGATTGGTTAAGAAAATCTCAAGAACTAGTTGGACAATGCCAAGTTAAAGCAAGTGAAATAAGATAAAAAATAATTTCAGCCTTATGTATTGGGATAGGCAACATACATACGTCTAAAAAATCCATTTCCAGAAAATAATCATTCATCTTCGCAATCACATATTCACAGCCTTTTTGATAAAATAAGCAATTAAACGTAATAGTAATACAGTGGCTCAGTATAAGAATAAGAATAATCATGATAAATAATCATGAGAAATATCATGAGAGGCTTCTCAAATACGCTATACAAAATCGGCATTAAACTGGGCGACATGCCGATGCTAATATATATAAATATATCTTCGAAGCACATTGATTGTAAAAGCTTGGCTTCGAGTCCAGTATGGGCAGTTAACGACTAATATTTATTTATTTTTTAAATAACGGGTGATTTTTTAAGAGGTTTAGAACGTTTTTTAAAAAAAAAACACAAAAAATTCGAAAAAATGAATGAAATATTTATTTGAATCGATAGTTTGAACCTTGCAATTTAATGTTTAAAGATAATTTCATGCAAATGTTGACCGCGGCTGCGTCTCAGGTAGCCCATCCGCTGAGTCCAATTTTGGCATACTCTTTCACACATATCGGCCGGTATCTCACGAATGAATGCATGGATGTTGGCTTCCAGTGCGTCAATCGAAGCGGGCTTGTCCCTATACACATTAGCCTTGGCATACCCCCACAAAAAATAATCTAATGGTGTCAAATCGCACGATCTAGGCGGCCAATTGACCGGCCCGAAACGTGAAATTAACTGTTCACCAAACTCGCCTCGCAATTGCGCCATTGTTCGCGTGCTGTGTGGCATGTGGCACCGTCTTGTTGAAACCACATATCATGCAAGTCAAGAACTTCCATTTCGGGCAAAAAAAAGTTTGTTATCATCGCTCGGTAGCGTTCACCATTGACAGTAACGCTGCGATTCGCATCATCTTTGAAGAAATATGGCCCAATAATGCCGCCGGCCCATAAACCGCACCAAACAGTGGCTTTTTCGGGATGCATTGGTAGCTGTTGCAATGCTTCTGGCTGATCTTCACTCCAAATGCGGCAATTTTGCTTATTTACGTACCCATTCAACCAAAAATGAGCCTCATCGCTGAACACAATTTTTCGATAAAAAAGCGGATTTTCACATTTTTCACAGAGCACGAGATTCGATAGTAAAATTCAATAATTTGCAAGCGTTGTTCATTTGTAAGACGATCCATGGTTAAATTGCAAACCAAACTGAAGCTGTTTGACAGTGACACAAGGTACTAAACACACGTCAGCTGTCAAAACCAGTGTTGCCAAAACCAAACCAGCTAAAAAATCACCCTTTACAAAACAACATAATAACATAAAAAAAGTTCAAGGCATCTACTTTAATTTAAGCAAAAAAAAAATATATGTACAAAGTTATATAAGATATACATCTGTCTTTGGTGAACATATCGTCCGCATTCTACTAGATTTGCTCATACAAGTCTGTTTTTTTGGTATGGATTAATCTTTTAGGTCTAAAATTCGATGGCATTGCGTCGGTGGACGGTGATCGAATTATGTACACACATAACATATTCATGTCTCATTCTGCTCCAGAAAACGACACAGAATTTGTTGTACCTTGTTTGCCCACTATGACCTCAGAGCAAGATTTACATGAAAGAAAAAATGAAAATTTAAAGGAAGCGAAGGAAGAAAGTGGAAAAAAAGTTTTGTTACTGCTTTTTTAAAACCATTGATTATGTATTTTCAAAAAAACCATTCCTGTCTCAGTAAATAACGCATCTCAGTTCCAAGTCTCAAGTTTCTTTGTTCAAGGCCTACCGGCGAACCTAACGTAAGTGAACAAAACCATGCTTAGAATCAAAAGAACATAAAAAATAGGAAATTTTTTATTAAAATTTTTATTAATTTTTATTTAAATTTATATGCATTTAGTGCGCCGATTATTTTATGTGTTGAAAATATGGGTGCGTCCAAAAACTGTCAGCCCCAAATCTATAGTGAATTTTGTTTGGTAAATATTTCGTTAACACACAACTTTGCATATTTTTATTTAACACTTTGCAAGTATTTTTAAATACCATGGGTTGAACTAAAATTTAAGCTTTCTATTTAAACGAACGTTGAGGAATACGTTCGGTTCAAGGCTTCGGTTTATCTGTCTGCAAAACGATTTCTTTTGATGTTCAAATTAAGCAAATGTTACGTGAGTACCTAGCGAAATGTATTTACGTTGAAATTCTTTATTCTGACCCACCATTTCACAAATGCTAGTATCTCGTTGATAAGAGAAGTTGGCAAATAATATCCCAAGAACTGATTCATTTTGCAGTGAGTTGTCAGCGGCAATGTTCAAACACATATGTTTGTTGCAGAAATAATGAACATTTTGTAAATTTGACGAATATTATTTTTGATTTGTATAGATATTATGTAGTTATATGTACTCAAAGTAAACTAACTACGGAAATTGAACACTCTAGTACCTGGCCTTAGCAATAACATTGCTCAGTACAACAATAAAGCTCAGAAAATCAATTCGATAGGTTTGTATGCGTCCCGTGTGGGAGTGTAATGGGATCAGTAGAGATGCAGTGCGTAATATCAATCGATTAATAAAAACAAAAATATTAGGCTTAAACGGCCCATACAGGACCTAAAGCCTAGCTTCTCCAACCATTGTGTGTGCGTGTGCGTTATAAGTTATATTTTTGATACGAATGGAGCGCCCTACAGTTTAATGCCGATTCCAAACGGCAATTTATTTTTGAGAAGCTTCTCATGACATTTCTGACTCCTGGATGTTTGTCAGACGTTCGCAAGAGGTGGGGCAGCGAATAAAAACTTTCAGGTGGTACAGGTCGCGATTTGAACCAGCGACCTCTCGCTCAGTGGTCCAACGCACATAACCACTAAGCCACTACACCCATTCAATCGAATAATATCGTGGAATTATCAAAATAAATATCATATCCATATTACATAAAAAATTATCACGAAGGCATCAAGGCGGCAGTTACCTATCATTAACTTATTATGCAATCACTTACAAATATAATAAAAATATAAAACAAAAAACGAAATAGGTTGCCTTTTATTTCATGACTTTAAACGTTTCATGATACAAAAATTTACTTTGCAAAATAAATAAACACAGCGTGCTTAGCGCAAACAACAAATATTTTTTGTTTGTTTAACAATTTTGTTGTTATCTTTGCGACGTCAGCAGAGTTTTTACATGATGACACATACATATAGGTAATTTTTTTTGTTATACTACCTATCTAGCGAATATTTATGGTTGATTTTGGGAATACGAATATCATGGTATAAGTATAGCTAACGATAACGAATTTTGAGAATTCCATAACAGAAGGTTTAAAAGCGCCAAAATTCGGTTGGGTTTAAATGTAGACTGCTGAATTGCTGACCCTCTGTGTGTTTATAAGATTCCACTATGTACTTATTCCCCATCTTAAAAGTTTAAGATTCGGCAGGTCAAAGCTTTTATTAGAGTAGACTCCCTGTATAAAATATATTACTACTCCATTTAAGCATTTGAGAATAATTAGATGGTCAAAAAACTTAATTTGAAATAAGATTTTGCCAGAAGATCCACATATATTTTTGCAAACTCTTAAAACATTATCTAAATATAAATTTTGAAAATTTATCAAACAACCAATTTCTTATCACTATCACTTTAATAGCTAATTCTGTAGCCTCATGCGGGCGCTCTAATTTATCGTTATGTCGTAATCCTAATATATTACGGCCTTAAGACTATTTAAGTCAGTCAAGACTTAAAACCAAACATAAGAAAAGGCTACAGTCCGCTTGGGGCGAACAGTATGATACCCTATCCATATCCCTATATGCCCCAAAGAAAAATGCATTAAGAAGATAATGGATAGCATTTTATTTCATTCTATTAAATTTACAAAAAACACCCCCAAAAAGTGGGCGTGGCCAAAAACTTTGTAAGGACGATATGTTGGCTAAATATCTTGTTAAACATTTTTTTTCGCTTTCTATGAAAATTTTCGAAGAAAACAGCATTTTAGTGAAAAACGCCCACAAAAAGTAGGCGTGGCAAAAAACTTTATATGACAAACTTATAAAGTAAGGCAGTGCCTACATATCTTGTGAAGGTTGTAACACTCTATCTCTCTAAGTTCAGCTCTAAAACGGTTTTTTCTAAATTGTGGGCGTGGAAGTGGGCGTATTAAAAAAAACTGTACACTTAACCATTTCGGAGCCCTAGGGAGTATGTGGTCGAAATTTCAGCTTCCTAGCTTAATTTTAAAGGCCTAAAAATTGCGTACGGACGGACGGACGTCTCAGGATTTGGTCCTGATCATAAATATATATTCTTTTATGGGTCTACGATGAATATTAAAGGGTGTTACAAACTATGTGTCAAAATTAATATACCCTTAGGATAGGGTATAATAACCCGAAACTACACATTATCAATTTTCAACATTGAGAAGCTGATTCTCCTAAACCTATCAATTCGTTCCCGTTCGAATACAGTCCTACTGAACCGAAGACACTCATCTCCGCCTAGTGCGATGATGTCTCGATCGTAGAGGAGCCGCCTATCTACGCCCGACGTGGTAGATTAGCGGAACGCCCAAACTATTCTCTTTGGGCCCCCGACCAGCACACGGCTTTAAAGTATTCATCAACAGCGTAATAAGCACCTTCGGTTTATTACGACCGAGTTCGCAGGTCTCAACTCAGCTAATATCGATATAAACCTATAATATAAATATAAAGTAAGCCGTTATATTAAGTTGAATAGTAAAACTAATTTCTATTAACACGGGCTATGCCGGGCAATCAGCTAGTTATACCCTATCCTAAGGGTATATTAATTTTGACACATAGTTTGTAACACCCCTTAATATTCGTCGTAGACCCATAAAAGTATATATATTTATGATCAGGACCAAATCCTAAGACTATTTAGCAATGTCCGTCCGTCCGTCCGTCCGTCCGTCCGTCCGTACGCAATTTTTAGGCCTTTAAATTCAAGCTAGAAAGCTGAAATTTGGACCACATACTCCCTAGGGCTCCGAAATGGTTAAGTGTAAAATTTTTTTGAATACGCCTACTGCCACGCCCACAATTTAGAAAAAACCGATTTAAAGCTACAGATGGACAGATAGAGGGTTATAACCTTCACAAGATATATAGGCACTGCCCTACTTTATAAGTTTGTCATATAAAGTTTTTTGCCACGCCTACTTTTAGTGGGCGTTTTTCACTAAAATGCTGTTTTCTTCGATAATTTTCATAGAAACCGAAAAAAAGTGTTTAACAAGATATTTAGCCAATATTTTTTCCAATATATCGCCCATACAAAGTTTTTGGCCACGCCCACTTTTTGGGGGCGTTTTTTTCAAAAAATGTTTTTCTTTTTTCTAAATTTTATAGAATGAAATAAAATGCTATCCATCATCTTCTTAAGGTTTTTTTTGGGGCATATAGGGATAGGGAAAGGGTATCATACTGTTCGCTCCAAGCGGACTGTAGCCTTTCCTTATGTTTTTTCAATATTTTCGAAGTCCTTGAAGTTTTTAAAGCAATTCTCTTGAGACTTATATGTGTTCAACCTTCTGCTTTGTACAACATATGTATTTAGATTTACTACTTACTCCTAATACCATTTCGTACAGACATTATGTGCGACTCCCCCTTAAGATTAAATACACACATAGTTCACATATCCACATGTTATGTACAATGAAAGAATTGAAGAAAATTTTAATCTCTTTCATATTTATAATCGCATTAGAGCAGATTACAAAAAAAATGATTCTATGCTTACAAAGTAGGTGCGTTTAATTTGCAAAAGTTTTTAGGAGAATTTTTTCCACCCCCCATTAGAATGTTCCAAGCTTTTGCATCTATTCAGATGGATAGTCCTGAAAATGGAATAATGTAATCAAATTATCCTTACTTCATCTCAATCTTTTCGAAGGTGTGTAAAACCATCCATTTAGCGGCTCATTTCACTAATGGTTTCTATCAGTTGAAAGGATTCTCATGTTTCACCACACCTTGCCCATTCGATTGGCAAAATGCGATATTTGATTATCTAATGTGAATGATTACAAGGTTAATTAAGTTGGTAGCTAGCTGCTAGAAGAGTGCTAACGATAACGACTGCTTCAAATGAAAATAAAAAAATTTATAACTAAATATATACGAGTGCAATTAGTAATGCGAAGCCAAACCCTGAGGATATGAAGTTAAAGTGGAAATTCAAAGCAATTAATATTATGTCAGCACAGGAATGTAATTGAGTAATCGACGAAACGCATAAATATGTTGCTAATATGTAGCTCTTCCGGAGCTAAGGCAAAACTTTTCTTAATAGTGCAGCAATGTGAAGGGAAGATACTTTTGGTTTTATTTTGTGTTGAAAATACACGACACATTCAAAAGTAGGCTAAAACACTATCGCTGTAAAGTTGTTTAATTTTATTTTATATGCTTCGATAGATTTTATTTTGTACTCTTTGAAATTTGCTCTTTGGGCAACTGCAGATACTAAGGCGTTTGGAAAACTTTTCAAAAAACAAGTTAAAACATTTAAAATTTTATTATAAAACCAATTTTAACACTATTTGTTGGTTGTGGACAAAACGAAAAAAGAGGAAAACAAAAACTTTATGTATATAATATGTACATACATAATTCCTGAGCTATTTGTAGGTTATACGGGTGGAAATAAAATCACGTTTCTTTGTGTTGAAGACTTTTTTGTGGAGCAAATTGTGCGTAATAAAAAGGTTTAGGTGACTGAAAGTAGATGGGTATACAAAAATATGAGCATACCTACTTTGGTTTCTGGTACTTTTGGGTTTCCAATTTTGATTTAATATAACTTCAGAAATATTAAATATAGCTGCGAAAATAACTTAATACGTTTTGTAGATATAATTTAATAATTTAAGATAAGTTCATAACGTCGCGTCATCTCATTTTAAAAGTCATAACGTTCTAAGTAAAATTTAAGAACAAATCACCATTTTACAGCTAATCATTTCAAATGTTGTTTTCTTTATTAATTACTTGGTTTTTTTGATACATATTTCAAAATTTATATCTAGTAAATGTTTTTTTTAAAAAATGTAAAGAGACTCTATAAAAGCTCAAATTTCTGCTATAAGAATATGCATAACTTTGTTAAAACTAGAAAAATAAACAATGACAATGTTGTTACAAGCGATTTTGGCTGAATTGAAAATTTAAACCAAAACCCTGTTTGCCGTATCTACTCTGGCATTACAAGTTTTTTTTTGGCAGTGGTGTAACCATCCCGAATCTCCCAAAAACAAAAACATTCTCATATCTGTACTACATTTTGCAATTTAAATCTGGCAAAAATATAAAATTTTTCTGTTCCTACAGCAACTTCAACATTTCAAATGATTAAATTATTTATAAGATCTGAAACTCAACATTTCGAAATGTTGAACATTTGGCCTGATATCACGCATCTTAGCTCTATGCTAACGTACAATTATATGTATCCATAGAACGGAATATAATTTATATAGTTATTTAACATTGCATTTGTTGTTCTCCCTCGTTGAACAAAGAAGTAAATTTTGATTAAAGGGAGATGAGTAATTCTTCTCAACAATTTTATAATGAATTCTTCTTTGTAGAGAGGACGCTAATAATCGAAAACATATATCAACAACATATTATTACTAATTGACTCGTATTTGAAATGATAAAACGTTATTCTCTCTAACTAACCTTAATTTACTCATTTGGCTCAATTACTCCTGGAGTATTGTAACTATTTACTTGTAACGTAACAAAAATCTTTTCATCATTAATTGTGCAAAATACTTCACAACCAATTGGACAAATTGAGATCCCACTAATTTCCAATATCATTGTTTTATTTTTCTCCAACCTTTTGTACTTCGTTTATTACTGTTTAGAAATCAAAAATATTGCGCCGCTTTTCAAGCGACTCAGGTGTCTCTACCCCGATCTAGATGGTGCTATATTCTATGTGTAACTTCGATTTATGTCACAACTATTATGGTTCATGAGCAATCCATTCTCCAATCTAGATGGCGCTGGAAACATAAAGTGGTTGTAAGTTGCCTCAAAAAGATACTCGTGCACCTTTTTAGTCTATGACCTACCTATATTCCAAATTTCAGCTTCGTAGGCCTTACAGTTTCCGACTAATTTTGGGTCGGACAGATACGCAGTGAAGAGAAAATAAGTCTACATCGAATAATGCAGAGCTGGAAGGAATGTAACTATTGCTTTGTAATGGGATCATTTGAAGAACAGTTGTTGTTATGACTCAAGTTTTAAATCTTAAATCTTTTTTTGGTGATCTAGACCAGTTTGTATTATATGTGTTTCCTTTACTTATCACAAAACCTTGGTGCGTATGTGTGTTATATTATAAGGGCCAAATCCCTGCACTGCTTGACTTCACATTAACAAAATATTGTTAGTTAGGTAGCGAGTAAGATTAAAAATAATTTGTGGCCCCGGTAGGTTGAGCCTCATTTTAACTTCTATAGGTACCGGTGCGATAATTGAGTCACATGTAAGCACAATCTGAAAGTTATATTAAGATAGGTGCTGTGCTGCTCGGGTAAAAAATTACAAAACATACAATTACCATTTGCTTAACAATATCATTTTATCACTTTTTGGAGGAAATGTGAAAGCCGTGGTATTGGCTTTGATTTGTATCGGGAAATAAAATCATGATGCTAAATATAATCACAGCTAAACTATACTAATGTGTCAGAAGATTGCAATAAATGTTGAAGATAACATAACATCTTAACTTCTAAACGAATAGACCTGTTTAGTGAATATTGACATCATATGTGATAATTTGCGAAATAGACTTAAAGGCAGGCTCCGTCTCGCTTTTAATTGTATAAAACGATGGACTTTTAAGAGCCACGGTAGTGCCTAGCTAAGTTCTTTAGCAACTTTGGCACTACACCCTTATTTACACAAACCAACTCAGGTTCTCAATTCGCTTACAACAAAGCTAGAGACATAAAAAATGCCAATTATAAAAATGTAAATTCTAGCGCTGAAATTTTTACTAATTACAATACAAACTTTTTTGTGGCTGACTTGAAAGGCAAAAGCGATTTTAGTATATGAGAACTTGGCTATTCTGTAACATTTATGTTTTTGGTGTGATAAACATATAACTATAGCAAAACAACGTTTGGTTGGTTTCGCCAGTATATGTTAATAGCTATTCTAGTTAATTTTTGCCTATGTTATTATTTGGTTTATAAAATAAAACAATCAAAATGGCATGTTAATTATACATTTTTTGAAGAAAGTAAGCAGCAAGTCGAAAATTTGCATGGGCAAGAAAACTGCAAGTGGCTTAAAAAAGTCATATCCCAAAACTAAAATAAGATATTTACATAATTTAAAGGCAGTTGCAAGGAACATTATTTCTTCCAAAAATAAAGCCTACATGATGTGTGTGATGCAACTATTATCGCTTTCCTTGAATCCCCGGAAAGTGGGGTAAAAATTGGTTGGAACTATTTTTTTCTTAGAATATTTCCAAATTGATCATGAAGTCGGTAACACCATGTAAAGAACGCCGCGTGCAATCGTCACACGCTACGCTGGTGACTAATGAGGGAGAAAACCAGATTCATTTTCTTTGTGGGCATGACTTTTTGAGTTTGCGGGCTAAGCTTCTCTGATGACTTCTCGTACATCTCAGGCATACAATTCAACAACTTTCACAGGCTGGCTATGAGCTATATTTCCATATTCCCTTATTTTGACACACAAAAGCCTTGAGTAACAAAACTGCACTTCCTGACATGAATATCCAAAGAGAAACATCCACTTACCTACCTACTAAGTCTCAAGGATATTGACGCTCTTCACTATCACATTTAAACAAAAAAACCAACAAATTGTTTCGACTTCTTATCATACACATTTGAGGTAAAACTAACCTAGAAGAAGGTAGTGCAAGTGTCCTTATGAGGTTGACAGTGTTCTATTACCGACCTCAATTCCCACAGGCATTAATGCCAGAAATAAAATATCTCCATCGCAAGCATGTCACACACGCAAGGCAAACTTCTTAAAATATGAATTCCTCAAGACTAATTTTTTTGACAAAATTACGTCAAAAAATTCTTATACAATGTATTATATTCCAGAATGAAAGAATCCCACTTTGTGTGTGTGTGCCATTTAGAAAAGGACATTCCACTTGATATAGAAAAAATATATCGAAAATTCATGACAAAAAACTACAACTCAATTAAACATCGCTAGTTCCTAGGCTTCAACAAAATATACCAAAGTCCGGTGAAACTTCCTTTAAACAAAATTGCTTCTAAACAAATTAAGTTTCATCATTCCACTTTGAGGATTTATTCAATTAGAAGCTGCAGTGCACGAACTATGATGCTCTATGGACTATGAAAAAGCACACATCACTACATGGTACGATCCCGTCTAGGTAAATATGTATACGGCTAGCAGGGAGCTGAAAATTATTGTGGACAATCCACATTCACTGGACACAACACCATATGGGGTGCTGCTGCTCTGGTATGTACATGTACGGTGGGCGGCGCTGAGGGGGTATGCGTTCACGATTGCAAGTACTTTTGTAATGGAAATTAAGTCAAGTGAGCTGAAAATTACTCCTACACTCCTGTGTGTATCTACATATATATTACATTATGATAACGCAAATTATGATGGAATGCCTGCTCTGCATTTCGACGAGTGCCAGTGCATTCATTCATTCACTGACAACGATGATGACGACCTCGTTGTTGTTTATAATATACATATTTTTGTTGTTGTTGCTGCTATTGCTTCTGTTGTCGTATAGTTGCACAGCATTTGTAATGAAATTACACTCAATATGTCTGAGGGTGTGTATTGGTGCGTGGAATAATTCCAATTTCAATTCCTCTAGCTCTAGCCGTAGTGCTCAGTGCACTTTTGATTGCTTCTGGGTTGGCGACCGATGAGTACTAATTTAATTGCACACATTGTGTAAAAGAGAATTGCCTCGGAAAACATCATTAAAAGTGTCAATCAGAATTTTGTTTATACGGCTATTTGGAGAACAAATATTTATTCCTGGGCCTTTAAATAATACACTCGAGCTTTCTGTTGCTAGTTTGTAGATTTCAAGTCTTAACTCATTTTGCAACAGGTACTCTTATAAAAGGTCCTAGGCATTCAATTTTAAGGCTTTCATTATTTTGACGAAATTTGTCATCATAGTTTTGCAAACTTGCGGCTGCATTTTGCGAATATAAGCGCCATTTTTTTTTTAGTGCTTAAACCGTTAGTTACGCAAAGCACTTTATTTTTGCGTGGACTTTATGTTTAACAAAACAAATATTTTTTTAAGGGTGTGGCAGTGTGCATGCCATAATGCGGAACAAAAATAATCGCTTAATGAATCAATTTTAAGACACAAGTCGGTAGGTAATGCAAGTCATTCGCTGAATTCGTCGGACCAGCATCATAGAGGGAAAGGAATATGGGGCAATGACACCGCCAGCCCAAATACGGCAAAAAAATAGTGAATGGAGAGGCTTTTCCATTATCCTCTCAGAAGTGACACTTTTGCTTCTTAACGTATGGACAAACGTAAATGAGCCTTACTTAATTAACTGTTTTTTCCTGCTTATCGTCCAGATATTAGCACAACTAGCAGGGTATAGGTTATATAAATTATTCATTCACAGATGCTTAGTTCCGGCGGCTCCGTTGCTTTCAAGCTTCTTTTTGTATAGCTATACAGGGTGCCTAAACCTCCTTGAGCTGAGAGACAGACATACGTACTCTCTTTTCTTTCTACGCAAGATGTTGTTCTCCTCAATTCTCCCTGGCTCGGTATGCGTGTGCATATTCTGTCACAATTTTCCCATACTATGTTGGATGGTAACCTAGGGTGGTCTTGGGTAATTCTTTGAAGATATCGCGATACTGCAACCCCGATTATTGGAGTTTATGGTATTTAAATGGGCGGTGTAGAGTTTTCCACTAGGTGCTTCTTAAAGACTCTGCCTACTCGTCAGGTGTACTTAGGAAGATTGTCCACAATTATTCGCTGAATCTGAATCTATAGTCAAAAGATGGAAAAGGTCAAAGTCGTGAGCATGTCGTAGTTATAATCCGATGCTCATTGTGTCTCTGTTATAACAATATGTTTTCTTTTTCATTACCCTGATTAGTCCTGAAAAGAAGTTTTTTCGAAGAAGCTCACGTAAGCTATTATAACCGCTGACGATACCGTGGATCCAATCTCGCGAATTTATCTGTGTCCGTCCTCCTTATAGGTGCTCGTAATGACTTATTAAATAAACACAGCTGGGCATCTATCTAATCTTAAACAGCCCATCACCAAAAACAAAAACCAAAAACAGCTTTTGTCCAATTCCCATCAAAGTTTTCTTTATGGCCTTAAACCAATAATAAAGAAAAAAACTCAAGGATTATGTAGCCAATGACCACAAAACAAACTTCCAACATATGACTGTGATAGTGACATTTAGCGACTTGACCAAGTTCATTCTCGTGACACCCAATTGTAACGTAATTAAAACTTTTAGAGTCATCACCACATGCCAAGTGGTTTTCAGCAATTATTCGAGTCCCTTTGTATATCTACAGACCGTATATTTCTTATCGCTATTATGTTCGGTTTATGGTCGTTATAACTAATATGTTTTTGTTTTGTTGTAAAAGTCTTTGATAAAGAAGAATGCTGTTAATGTCCTTGATCTATGCTTGCAGGGAACATGTGTTACCACACAATAAAAGGGTTATTTCATTTTGGAAGAATATTAGAAAGTACGAGTAAAAACATTTCTATGGAAGAACATTTGTCATGAGAGAAATAATTCGAAAAAGGCAGAGACAATTTAATTGTGCCTAGAAAGAAAGACTCACATTCTGGCCTCTCGAAAAATGAAGCAAAAACCACCCATCTATGACAGCCAATTCTCAAATTGAACTTATATCCGCAAACACATTAGTATTTGTCAGTTCAATATAGCACTATTCCAATCCACAGCTCTGTTTATATTGTCCTCCATCAATGAGAGAAAGTTGTAATTATTTCCTTCTTTTGACAGTAAATGAGTCATCCCTTAAGCAATGTTTATTTATTCTGGGCATTTCTTAATGCTACAATGGCGGCAGTAAAGCCCACCACCCACTCGAACAACAGATAAAATAACCCAATATTTGCAGTTGTTTCGAGGATTTCATTGAAGGAAAGGCAAAACGATGCGCCCGGCGCAAGGGTGTAATTGTGGATCCCGTTCAGTTCAGTTGATGGGATCAACAAGAATCCTACCAAAATGAATGCCAATATATTTTATTAAAGCGTCATGCACTTTCATCCCTTCAGAGTTATACTCTCTATATACATTTGTATATATGTGTATATATACTTAGATTCGAGCATTTATATCGCTTCTATGCGCTATGCTGCACGAAACAAAATTGATTACTCAAAAGTATTCTTTTTTCACCGGGCAAGGATGTCACTGCTGAAGGTATATCTATGTAATGTAATGAGTTTGATCACGGAATCTTTGTGGATGTGGGTGAGCTTAAATTATTCCACTATCCGAATCCGGAGAAGTCGCCGGGATAATAGAGAAATTATATGAGTATCCAAGGTAACAGCGTCGATGTTATCCTTCTTTATTTATTCAACAGCTTTATATTGTGAGGGCACACTACGGTTAAGTGTTGTATAACGTTTTTTTTTATTGTGTTTCCTTTTCTCTTGTCCATTTCATTATTATCCTTACTGTTGAGAATGACGTTGAAAAGGGCTTCAGGTTTTCTTCGCAACCATGAAACGGAGGTACTGTAGATGTATATTTAAAATGCAGTAAAATTTGTTGCTCGTCGTTGTTTTTTATTTGGCAAATTGTTTCCGATGGCGGATTCCTGGTTATTTTGTGAGGAACAACAAAATTACTGCAGTGCAATTTGCAGTACAATCTAATCAAGTGGAAGTGTATTCCTTGTAACGAGGGGTTATTTTTCTTGTGTCTTTTTTTTGTGGAATTTTTCCTTGCAGGCGATAATGCATGAATAAAGTACTACTCACGTGCTGCTTTTTATTTTAATTTTAGGTAAGAATCAGGGCATATTTAAGTTGGCATGATTTAAATTGCATGCATCGCACAAAACGTGCCATCGCCAAGGGCGTTAGTTGCAAAATTTGCAGTTTACGGGATCCTTTGCCTAGTGAGAAAATTAAAATTGGCATACAACTAATGTCGAGGGGCGTTGCTAAATTAATAAGTAATAAGAACTCTATTCTTCAAAATTTACATATTGGTTTATTGGGCGCACAAAACGACCAAGGAAATTGCTTGTACAACTCCAGATCAAGATATGTAAGACGATTTTTTTTTCTTGTGATATCATAGTTAATTTCTTTTAAGGCAGAATTTAAGATGTTTCAGACTATGGTGCTTTCTTATGAAATAGAAAACGAAAGTTTAAATGCGCCGTCCCTCCTAAACAAACATAAAAACAAAACTTAACTGCCATGAGCAGTTCCTCATATACGGCATTTGCAGTCGTCATCATATTGTAAGTTCATTTTATTAGTAGCGAATAAAGATCTTTGCATACACATAGTTCTTTCGAAAAGCTATGTTTCTTGTCTTAAATGACCGTTAATGACCAAAATTTTGATTTCGATTTTGATCATCATATTCTTCCCATTTTCCCTATGATGATCATATGAAAACTCACGTGTGCATCTGTGCTAACTTACTCACTTTTACTGTATCCCAACTACGCCTTGTGCCTGCGGGGTCCTCAAAAGGCTAATCCTTCACCGAGTCCAATTGAATACTGGTGTTATATTTGTGTGATGCAGGCCTATAGACGGCCTACTCTTCCGCGATTTTGTCTTCAGTCATCTACGTGAAGGGACTAGTATGTACTCAGCAATAACATGTTATAATGTGTTGCTAGACCCGTATTTTAAATTTGCTCAAAAAGTGGGCGTAGCATTGGGTTAATTAAATAAGCATTAATTATAAAACGGGTGCAGTGGCTTGGTTGTTAAGTGCGTGTGACTACTAAGCGTATGCAGAAATCCATTGATTAAATTTAAAAGGAAAGAACAATTTTTCGGAAAGAAGGTCAATACGTACCTAAGTCCGATGATGAGAGAGCCAAATATTGGTAACTTAAGGACACTGTTGTTTATGGTAAATGGTAAATAACTGGTAAATTTCGCTGAATAAAGCAGCTTTTCATTACTTTTGTAATTTACTATGCATACCTTCCACTAGTTGTTTTTTTTTTGGTTTTATTCAATGATTCTTCCAGCTATCAGGCAAATTAAAATTGCTTTTCGTCCATTTGTGTTGACACTTTTATGGCAAATGACGAATTCACGAAAATCGCTTCCATACAATTGGAGCTGAACATCGCAACTTTTCCGACTTTTTCTAAGGTTGATAAATTTATCTTCTACGTATGTATTTTCCTGATGACATACAAAACAAAAACTTCGAATGTGATTGATTGAAATAAATTGTCAATTTAGAAGTTAAAAACAAAAATCTAAAATATGTCTTGATTTGAAATCAACCACCGTCCGATGTTTTAATGTTAGAGCCCTGCATTGTAATTAAAAAAGCGCACATATTAACGTAGATATTTACAAAGCAATAATGAATTGAATATAAAATTAAGCATAAGTAAATGCTTGGAAGAACAATGTTTGCCGAAGAATGACTTCAATGTTGATTGAACAAAAGGTTCTTCGTTGCACAGCAAACAGTCAGATGTACATATATGTGTGTGGGCAAATAAAGGTCACCATCCATTACTCTCTAAAACTTAAATAAGCACAAAACCTCCGCCCATTGAGATGTCTTACCAACTAGAGAAGGTCATGAAGTGAGGTTCAATTTGCAGAATCAAAGCAGGGTACTTACGTCTTGCTTACTTTATAGGTTGGATGCATGTTAGTTCTCTTCCATTCCATGGAATACACTGATATAGGCCAGAGTTTTGTATGCACATGCCTACCCACAACCTTGTTCCTAAAAAAAGTGGATCCTTTCATAACACTCGATTTCAATTCCAACCGACGATGGCAGGACGATATTTGAAATTCAATGCAGACAAACTGCAAGCGCTTCAGAAGTGTATTTCTACATATCTATCCCAGTCACATTGAATATGTGCTATGAATTGGAATTCAATATGTATGACTGTTAAGGATTTTATTTGTGCTTGTCTGGTATGAAATATAAAATATTGGTTTCCCCAAACAGCAAATAATGTATTTGCTTTTTATATCTGATAGTAAGAGACTTATCGTGTATGTAAGCACTTGCGAATCAAGTACTTAAGATTGTATGAAGTTAATTAAGGAGATAAACAAGATGCATATTAAGATAATAACAAAACATGCTTTGCCGTAATTGGCTTAGTTTTGTCTAAGGGTTTTGGTTTGGGAGGGTTAAAGTTAATTAATGGTATGTATTGTTAAGATCTGTGTTCTCTGTGTATAGTGCATAAACTATCATGCGTAAGGATCGTAAGCTTGAACATGGGGTGCGGGTAAGTGTGGGTTCCTCTGTGCTTTATGTGTAGTCTTATGTTTAAATCGCCTTTACCCATTAGCTTCTGTTATATTATGTGTTCACTTTTGCATTCTTAAGTAGTTGAGTTTTCCTTTCAAGTATTTATATATTATACTATACTTGACTTTCAAAAAAAATAGATAGAAAAACTGTAAGAACTGGGTGCTCTCCAGTTGACGCATGTATCTACATTTTTGCCATGTTGAGCTGTCTTGATGTCGAAACTATTCAGCCTTGTATACTTTAGATATATCTCCACTATATGGGCGCAATGAAGAATATTTGGTGAATATATGGTGAAGAATATTTGGTTTGCTATTGACCCACATTAAAATTGTCTAAGTGTGGATCTGACTTCTTAAAAAAAGGAAAAACATTGAGTACAGCGGTGTTTCAAAACAAACACTAAGATTTAAAAGCTAATAACTCTTCAAAGCATAATCTTGAGATAAGGTGAAATCACAGGTGAATATATGGCATATGTGACACATAGCAAGGCTTTAAACACATCAAGGGCCACGAGAGTTGGAAGTTAAAACAATTTAAGGTGGAATTCGGTTATTCTTAATTTGAGAAGTCACAGCTATTAGCCCAACGCACTAAGCACTGTTGCACTGATAGTTAACATATCGTATTTGATAAATGTGAAAATCCATGATGAACTTCTTTCTCAGGCAAAATCAACAGATTTAAATAAAAAATCAAATTTCCAGTTTTCAAGCTTCCACTGATTGCTTTGCTTTTCTAAATATCAACCCAAAATTGACTTGATTATTAATTAAAACATTCATTTTGAAACAAATAAATCTTGAGTTCCTTAATTGTCCCTCTATATCCTTTTTTTCCAGCTTCGTTGGCCCGCAATTACTTGAGTCGATTTTGTTTAACAACCCTATATCCATTAAACTTTAAAATGGACCGGCAGAATTGCTGTATACATATGTATATTTATCTGTTATACATATCATATAAGTGTTACCGCTCCACAGTATTACAATAATATATACAAATTGATATGTATCTAGGTAATTCAATTTAAACTGCTTAGCCGTATACAGCCCAACAAGATTCATCGCCAGTATCTGCAAGGTAAAAGAGAAGTAAATAGAAAATTATGTCAACGAATCCACTGGCGTCGTCGTAGAATATCTTACTTCGCTCTAACTGGGTGCGTTATCCTTAAATGTAATCTATATTGGGTGCCACAAATTTTCGAAGCGCGACACCCAGAGGGCATATAAAATACAAATGAGAAGGGTATATTCGTTGTTTGCCGTCTGCCAGAAAAGTTTATGCTTTCCCCCAAAAAGGGAGAAGAAAACTTAAATTAAAACTGATTATAATTAACGGTTTTTGCGAGCAGAAATAATAAATATAAACATAGCCTTGGGGCTTAAGTCAAATTAGTTGGCTAAATTGAAATTGCAATGACGACGGTTCGGTTTTCTTGGCAAACATATTTTTAAAGCGAAGAGGAGCAGATGTTTTTTTATTCATGTTTAAATATTTGGGTCAGTTTTATTTAAAAGTTTTAAGTGTGAAGTGATATGAACGTGGCCAGTTAATCGGCATTGAAACAAGGAGCAACTCTGAAAAGGTTTCAGGAAACTCAGAAAGATGGCTCGTCTTTATTATAGGTAATGGTATAAATCAAATTAAATTAGTGAATAATGACTTGTTATCAAGTGCAGGCGGCTGTTGAGCATTATCTACATATGTATATCCCTCATAAGGTTCCTTCTGTGTTGATTTCTTTTATCAGAGATGAAGATGTTTGGTACATCTGGATCACTTCTAATCATTGTAGAACCTTGAAATTTGGCACAGTAATAGGGTTTGCGTGATTTTCCATCCAGGGGGCGTGGCAACCGATCACTTCTCTAAACGCAGCTCCCAAAAGACCTATAATTATTATTTTTTAAATGAGGTTTGGATTCTAAGAACAAACTTGGAAAAAAATAAAATATTATTTATATTCCATTTAGGGGCGTGGTGGCCGCCTTTTTTCTTTAACTCAGCCCCCAAAGGACTTACAATTGCGATTTTTTACATGAGATTTGGATTTTAGGAACAAACACGGGAAAAAATAAAATATTGTTTATTTTCCATTTTGGGGGCGTGCTAGCCGCCCCTTTTTTAACTATGCACCCAAACGACTTACAGCTGTGAAATTATACTTGGAGGAAGAATTTTAAAGAACAGAGACAAACTTTGTGTATATTCCAAAAAAGAAGCGTGGCAACCGCCCTTATATCCAACTCATTCTATAGTTATGAATGTGTTAAAATGTCGGTAATTCTTTTAAGCAAACAAGGAAGAGGGCGTTTACGTTCGGTCGAAATCCCTACAATTTTAAAATTTAACAAAATTTAAATTTAAAAAAATGCATGGAAATGCATAAAAAAATCTTTGCAAAAAGTATTGAAATCACACCAAAAACATAAATGTAAATGAATAGCCAAGTTCTTTTATACAAAAATCGCTTTTGCCTTACAAGTCAGCCACAAAAAGTACTGAGATCTAAAAAAGAACGCCAAGTTTGTATTGTAATTATTAAAAATTTTACAAATAGTATTTTATACTTGGCAAGTTTTTAAAACTGTGAAAATTACCGCTCTATACACATGTGTTTTATATATCTATATGTATATATCTTCAAAACTTAAGATTGGAAAACTTGACAAGGAGCGTTTGTTATGAAAGTTGACAGTTATGAAAGGTCCTCAAACTCCTTCTCTGACCTTCTTTCTGTGTTGATCTATATCTAATTTAGTAATTATGAAGTGCAATTCACAGGTAAGAGTTAATTGTTGCCTATTAATCGTTTAAAACTGATTCATGAAGCACGTGGTAAATGTTAAATTACAAGTTACTAGGAAATTTAAGTGATTATTCGTAGTCTCCCCATATATTTCTCGATAACCTGCGATACCTACGTTTGTATATTTTTTTCTCGACACCCTAGTAAAAAATGTCCAAATGTCTGAACGCCAAAAATTATAAAAATTAAAATTTTTAGCTAGTACTCATGTTTATCTTTTGATGTGTTGAAAACAATATCTCGAATTTCCTAAGCACTACTTGGGAAGATTGGAAATCATTATGCGTCAATTTTCTTTGTTCTGGCTCCGTTGCCAATGTTACCAGGCAGCAGATTGAGGCATTTGGCTTCCTGCTTAATTAATTTTTTTAACATTATATGACCCATAAATGTGAAGACAGTTTCCCTTGAAATCACCTGTAGGTCGAATTTAGGGAAATGCAAGACTATGTGTTTCATTATTATTACTCTCTCAAAAGGGCAAAGGTGCTCGCCAACAAATTTCTCAGACACCTACATACCTATCAATGGGCACAATTTCAAATCAATTTGGCTGGCTGATCGTGAAGTATCTTATTTTTGTAGGTTTATTATGTGTGCGAATTCGATGTTTTCCCTTTTTTCAATTTGTAAAAGGTAGAAATCGGGTGAAATACCCCGTCCTACATACCTATCTACTTGGCTGAAAGAATGAGGGTATGTTCTGTCGACGGCGCAGCGGTTTGTTTTTCTTTTTTTTTCATCTCATTCTTATATCCAAACAACCAGACAGTTTTATTTTAATATACAATTGAAAAGAGATAATTCACATTTGAGCTTCATGTTCTGGTAGTACACACACTTACTGTTTACTAAGAACCACCAAATTCCATTCACTGATTCAACAACCGTTGGAAATTTAATATTACCGCAGAATTCGACAACAAAATCTCAGTCTATTTTTGTGGTGAGAATAATCGCAAAAATTAAATTTAAACTTTGAATTACCAGCGATTTCCTATATAAGACGCTCAAGTTATTGCAGTAAAGGAAAAACTCAATTCCCAGTTCACAGTCTTTTACACCCAAATGGAACATGGGCAAGAAAATTCAAACGAAAAAATTGGCTCGTTGCTCTCTATTGCCTCCACCTTCATTAAGAAAGTTTCGGAAGAAACTTTTAAAATACCATTTTGATTTAAACTTTTAAAATACTATAATGGCAATATCGGTCCATAACGAAAGCTGTGAACAAAATCAATATAAGTACCTACCTAGGCGTACCGACGACAGACAAAAAAAAAGTCATCAAACATATTAACTCCATTACACCCCCATAATTTGCCCGCCCAATTCTCATTCCAATCGGCCATTTTTGATTTAAACTTGTTCACTCATTCGATGAAGGAATTTCAAATTCTATGCTAATATTCAGGAGGATAATATATACAGGGCCATCCAATTTCTATAATGTGATCCTTCTGGAGTGTTTTCGCCACGCATCATCACATCCATATCCATAGACCACTTCATGACAATTCGGCACTATCAAAAGGCTACATACATTTTTCTCGAAACTTAGTAGATACATATCTATGTATATATTTTAGTGAACATGGCTTTCCCAACACTCTTCTGAATAATATTTCATTTTAACCAAAAAATAAATTGAACGAGAGACGCTTACGCAAAATGTACGTACGTATATTGGAATCGTCTTCATGGAGCATTTTCAAGTCTAATATTGAATTATGCATGCAATCTCTCTTTCGTTAACGTTGCGCACGAAATTTAATATATAGAGCGTAATGTGTACGTGCTACTGATGTAGGACTTAGGTCGTAGGTCGTAGCTGAAGAAAACCATTCAACGGTTCCAGGATACATAACTAATAGCTCCTCATCCTCAAGCAAAAAAATAGTCCACCAAACGACGACAACTTTTTTTTCCCGATTCCAAACATTTCTATGGGGAAAGAGTTTTGTATCTTCGTCTCCACATCACAATGCGTTTACTGGTGACGTGGCATGGAACTGAATTGAATGCAATTATATCGCGATTATTTGTTTAGTTATTATATTTGTTTTAGTTATTAGATTTAGACATAAAAAAACAATTACTGCCAATGAATAGAAGAGAAAAAAGGATTTCCTAAAACCCACAATAGGATCCGATACGGATCAATTCGAGCGTAAAAGGTTTAATACGGATATGCGTGTGCTCATTTGTGCCAAACCAAACCCAAAGTTTAAAAATAATCGCGAGGGTGTTGGTTTCTGTTGTCCTAAAATAGCAATCATAGCTGGTTTCTATTGTCATAGGCCGCACCTTCTACATCGATTTTTCGAAGCACTTGACGTTGCCACTTTAACACACTCCACCACGGCATTGCCACCCCTAAATTATATGGTGATAGAACAAGAAAAGTAAGGGTGGTTGATTTGATTTTCATCGAGCTAAATGCAGGGTAGGTATATTATAATAAGACAGAGAAAAACTTTCAAGTTTTTAATGGATGGAAGGGTCGCCATCGTAAAGTTAGTAGCCTTCAAAAGTTTATAAAATAATTTTTTTTTTGTTTTGGATAATTATGAGAATGTCCGTACAAGGTGAAATGAGTTGACATAAATTCTGAAATGCAACTTGCCGAAGCCATGTCTTAAAAATAAATGACTACTTTGGGAATTGGAGAAGGACAATCAACCATTCCTTAGAATTCTGGCTCTTGGAATAATGATTAAATTCATCTAACTGGAATAAATGATACTTTTCATAATGACGGCGCAATGGAGGACTACAAATTAAGTAAAGCGGTGATTTGAGTACGTAGTTTGTCGGACAAAATGCTACAAATGCTTTCGACAGCATTATGAGTTGAAAGCTTGTGTATTTTTGTCGCTCGGAAATAGAAAATATATATATATTTTCCTAATAAAATATTTTAAGTATCAGCTTTTAAAAATAGGAACAACAATTTTAATTGTATATATTTATTGAAAAAAATAACACGAAAACTTTCTTAGATCTTGCATATTCTACTTATTTGTACCTATCTAATTTCTTCCGCCTACCCAAATTGGTACTTAGAGAAGCAGGTTGGATAACTATGACTAAATCAATATACAAATAAAACATTGCCATTTTTGTAAACAGCCAGGCTGCGATTGGGGCTCATCTCTACATCAAGGTCAGTTGAAGACTGTAGGGGGATATTTGCTCGGGCTAGTCGTAGATTTATTATCTCTCTCTTCTGTGTTCCTGGGCATACGAATTGTCTAGACGTGGCTCTTCTCATCCTTGGAGGAAGTTTATCTACTGCTGGGCTTCGTTAAGAAGAATATCTTCCTGCACTTTACCTCCAAAGCGGAAACTATGTGGTCAAAGTTAACCAACTGTGTCATTTCGAGGAAGATATTGCTTATATGCAAAAAACAGAATCTCATTCAGAGAACATGAGCGGAGGTCGCGAGATTGATCGCTATTTACGTTTATCTGAGGTTTGACGACCTTTTTAGATCTCAGGCATCGATTTCGAAAGCATGATTGTTTTCCTCAATACCACAGAGTGGTTTTGAGCTTTAACTCAATCTTCTTCTAACTTCCCTTTTAGATCTTTTTTATGTGGTTCTAAAACGGCCCAAGTGCTAATTGGCTGTTTCTGACTTTGATGTTCGCAACTGGCCACTTTACCTACCTATGTACCTATTTATAACCAATATTTCGAATTCTGTCGATATCGTTTGCGTTAGTATTTCGTGCACCAATAAATAGCTCTTGCCGTAAAAGGTGAATAAAAGTGGGAACATTTTAACTTGTAGGTTTGGCTTGCAAAACATTTCACATGCGAGAAAATATTGCGGAGGAATGACAGGCATTTGATTGGCTTCAGTGATTTATCATCAAAATCCGATACGTCCATGTGCCCTGGAGGAATATAGCAAGGATTAATTTTATGCTGTGAGGCAAGAACATTGAGTTTTTTTTTTTCGCAGTGGCGAAACAAGATAGGACTAGGGTCCAACCGAACATTCGGCTTCGGCTTCGGCTAGATTCGGCCAAATTTTGCAACTTAGGCGAAAAAAGGCCAAAGGCTTAGGCCGAAGCCGAATATTGAATTTCGAGCAAGTCATTTCTTGTTTGTTTCATTTCTATAGTGGAAGTTGCATCTGAATGAATGTTAGTTTGCTTTTATAGTTATTCACAGGCAATCATACGGATTCATTTACTGGCTATTTATACCCTATCCTAAGGGTATATTAATTTTGACTCATAGTTTGTAACACCCCTTAATATTCGTCATAGACCCGCAAAAGTATATACATTTATGATCAGGACCAAAACCTAAGACTATTTAGCATTGTCCGTCCGTCACCAATTTATAGGCCTTTATATTAAAGCTAGAAAGCTGAAATTTGGAACATATACTACCTAGGGTCCCGAAAAGGTAGAGTGTAAAATTTTCTTTGATACGCCCACTGCCACGCCCACAATTTAGAAAAAAAAGTTTTAAAGCTAAAGTTAGAGATATAGAGTGTTGTAATCTTTACGAGATATGTTGGTAATGCCCACCTTTACAAGTTTGTCGTATAAAGTTTTTTGCCACGCCTACATTTTGTGGGCGTTTTTCACTAAAATGCTGTTTTATTCGAAAATTTTTATAGAAACCGAAAAAAAATGTTTAACAATATATTTAGCCAATATTTTTTCCAATATATCGCCTATACCAAGTTTTTGGCCACGCCCACTTTTTGGAGGCGTTTTTTCAAAAAATATGTTTTTTTTTTATAAAATTTATAGAATGAAATAAAATTCTACCCATCATCTTCTTAACGCTTTTTTCTTTGCGGCATATAGGGATATGGATAGGGTATCATACTGTTCGCCCCACGCGGACTGTAGCCTTTCCTTGTGTTTATTTAATAAATTGTATACAAGTCAAATTAATTTAACGGACGATTTATTTTAAGTTCCTTGGTATTTCATGTTATATAACGTTCTGCTTCGGCCAAAAAATATACCTTCGGCCGGACTTTAAATAGTGCTTTATTTCAATAACATATACTGCCCATATTGCAGCCTTTGATATTACCATCATTGACACCATACTTAATACCTCCGTAATTGCTAGGTCTTCTGCTTCGAATACATATGTACCGTGGTTAGAGCAGTGATCATTGAGTTTTACCCAGCACCTGTTCCACAGGCCATATTATATCCGAGTTACTTACGACTGGATTCAGTCGTATGCCATTCTTCCATGATCGGAAACGAGCAAAAGAATGGTCTTGCAAAGTCAGAATCGATAGTGTTTGTAACATATTTATTTAGAATTCATACATAATAATAGCAAGCATATACTGTCTTCTTAGCTTGTTCATTGTAAATTTCCATCCTTTTCATCCTTTAAAAAACGATATCGAATTAATTTGTCATGCTCCATATTAATCTATGTAATTCGGTCAAGAGGAACGCTTTTTTCTATTTTTTACAAGTTGTTCTCATTACAAAAAGTCAAACAACATTCAGTACCTACTGCAAGCAGCAGTAGCACGACCAGCAACCCTTTACTGCGCTAACAATGTGCAGATTTCTTTTAAGGACTCACTCTTGTCAACATCTGTTTTATGAAAGCTAGCACAAGTTACAGGCAGTTCAACTACCCCTCCAGGTGAACAAACAATTGAAATAGTCCTTAAAGGAGATTTACTCATCTTCCTGTAGCCTCTGTACGGCCAACCGAAGATGGGAAAAAAGAGCAAAAACAACGAGGCTAAGTCCGGAGAGGGTTAAGTAGTTTTTATGGAGCACACTTTTGCTTTAGTCTCAATAAGACACACATCACAATCCACAAAAGGATGCCACATACATGTGTACGTACATACATACATTCGAACAGACATGAGACGATATTTTCATAAAGCAAATGCATAATAGCAACAGCATCACTCCCAAAGATAAACCATTCATTCAACTGGTACATCACCATCGCGACAGGGAGAGGCGAAGTGACACTTTCCCGAGCCAAGCCCACTCATGAAACAAACCTGCCACGAGGCAACATCCTTCAATAGACGGTAGAGTGGGGGAAAAGGGTTGGAAATTGAAAACAAAAATGAGAAAATGAGAAGAAAAAGGAATTTTGTGGCTGTTTTTTTTTTTTTTTTGTTTTGCTTTGTCGTTGAACGTTGGAGAGAAACATGGTGCCCTTGTCCTGCTTCCAAAACTCGGGGCAAACACATATAGTGAGAGAAGACCCAGTCATCAGGGGCCGCAGCAGCGGCAAAAGAGAAGTCATAAATGTATTGTGCACTCTCATTGTAAGCCCCCAGGGTGGTTTTTCATTATCGCTGAACTTGTTCGTTATATGTTTGTTTGTTGCCTACATACAAGGCAGCCACTGTGATGGGTAGGGCTGCTGGGCTGGCTGATGTACATATATTATGAACACAACACATAGAAGGATGTTGCTGCGGCTGTACTACTTTTATTCCTTGCGTGTCCTTTTTCGCGTATACACTCTCATACACCCACACACGTATTTAGTTAGCATAGCATACTAACTAAGTTGCCTCTAGCATTAAAACAATAGCAGCAACCAGCCATTCAGCCATACCAGCAACAAGGGGTTAAGTGGAATCCAACAGCTAAGGCTTTGCAATGCACGGCACTGCGACTGAGAATTTTCTCCCGGAGGGGAGAGGGCGGCTGACATTCCTTTGGAAAGTTTATTAGGTGTGCCTCTTGTTAAAGATAAAAATTGCCTGCTCTAAATCAACAGTATAGTATAGCGGGATGTATATAATTATAGCATGGCAATAGTGGATGCCTTATAACAAAATATAAATAAGATTCCATTGAAAAATGTCGGTTAGTTGAACGATTTAAGAAGGTTCTCGCTTCTTGGCAGTGTTGCAGTACCGTTATTCAGTGTTGCGCGCCACCCGCCTCGAGCTGCAATCGTGGCATGACATTCTTTCAAATCCAATAAGGAGCGAGGACAATGCACGCGGTCGGCCATGCCATTCCGTAATTTAATATTATTTCACTCTGTCATATCTTAAGAGGTTGTATGACAAATTCTCATTGTTCTCGTGTGACATCTCGGCGGAGTAGACGCGGGGTAGTAATTTGATATTCCTATTGGGAAAGTTTTTCGCGTGGTGGAAAACCATGTTGGTTGAGTAACAGGAGCTATAAGTTGTATTGGGCATTTTGGTTTTGCTACAGTGATGGAAAATGGAAGTTTTGTTGTCAATTTTCTATGAAAGACGAATGCAAATAATGACAAATATTTTGTTTACAAATTATAGTTTATTAATTGACGTGGTTGCTGCGATTAGTATGGTATGAATTTTTATTTTTTTTTGTTGTAATATAATTTGACAGACTTTTCCATAATGGCAATTTAGGGTAGAATCGAGAAGATGCGAATTAACAAGAAATTTTCCTTTGAAGTTTTTTGAAACTTGAATGGGCATTCAGCAATGCAGTAGTTCTTCAAGTTAAAAAGGTAAAAGGAGTAACTATTGTGTCGAATCTGTATATCAGCAATCATTTTGTCAGATCAAGAATACAATTAAAATATTTTCTTTTAAGAGGTAATTATTTTAAAGGACATCAATTACGTATCGCAACCAAACCTAATTCGGCGACACAATTACCTGCTGCGATTGCTTAAAATTTGCAATTACAATAGAACCGTTACCTTTTTTTTACTAATTAACTGCGGTCTATAAAGTAGGCAAAAATACGCAAGAGGAGCTCAGAATCAACAGTCCGGGTTTTGTTCCACCACAACACTGGCTGTCGATAAGTCTAGATGTCAATCCATTGCATTACTTTTGGTGGTCAGATTTGGAGAACAAGCTTTGTGAGACTCCACACAACAAATTTCGACAGCTTTTTAAAAGTGGTCATCGTTCCAGCGTCAGTAATGAAAACCGAAAGTCAACCATTCACAACTGTTTAGACATTGAAAAGTAATTAATCCTAGGCAATTGCATAGGCAATTAGGTTAAAAATTGGACATAAATCCTTACTCTAGAAAAATTTGTTTGAATATATCTACGAATCGTATCACAAAGTACTAAACATTAAGTCGATAACACCTTATTAACGAGTATATGTTTGTCACCACAGAACAAAAGCTTTCTTAGACATTAAAGAATAATTTGTACAAAAATATGTGTATAGTCACAGGTATAGACCAAATAATTATGACTGAAAACCATCAAGTAATTTTCTCTCTATAAAATTTATTAAATTTTAGAATTTAAATTATATGACAAAATTGAACTGTTTATTGAGGGCAGTTTGAGAGTGAGATATTTTTTGAAAAACGAGTGCATAGAAAATCGATTTATAAAACATTCATGTTGAGAAGGCAAAGAATATCCGAAGAATAAATAGATTCCTACTATTAAAACTCTATGAACAGATAAAATTCGTTGGAGGTAAACTGTTGAGATCAAAGAAGTCCTCTAACAGTAAATATAGGAAATCTTTTTTTATATTACCTCAATTCTGTTGACTTGAACTGTATAGTACGGCCAAAACAGAACCTTACGCCGATCTTCTGCGACCATTGTGGGTGCGAAGATATATTTTTGGCACGAATAGGAGGGATATACAGTTTAATACCAATTTTAAAATGCAATTAATTTGTTGCGAAGATTTTCATGACACTTCTTAAACTTGGATGTTTTCCAGACTTTCGCAAAAGGTGGGGCATCAAATAAAAACTTTCTAGTCGTACGGGTCGGATTTATATCTCAGACCCCTCGCTTTTAACCACTAAACCAATGCACTTACTGGGACATGTAACGTTAAAATAACCTGTATGTTAGAAAACTCGCATGAAAAGCGCCTTCACATACCCCATTTGTGATGGAATCGACATGGTTATTTATAAGTATCTATTAATTCACCCAAATTGTTGACTACTTAAATACGGGAAATGGCTGACACCATCAGAAGAATATATATGTTGAAGAAATTAAGTTGTCACATAACATTTGCTAATATTTACCATTTTAAGTTCACCACAGATCAAATTTCTAAAGATGCCAAATTAAACGGCTACGCTACATACATACGCTACATACAAATTTTAATGTCATCCGCAAACATTAACAAAGAGAAATCAGGTAGATATTAAACAATTTCATTTATAAATAAAATAAAAATCGGGGGGCCTATGTGACTGCCTTGGGGAACACCAGAGGTCAAGATATTGTACCAGAAATAATATTGTGAGATATGACGTGCTGATGCAAATTACTATGGAACAAAGTTCCCCGTTTTAAAAAGAAAATAGGAAAGTTAAAATTTATTCAGTTACATTTTATGATGTATTCTATCAAAATTTAAAAGTATCAAATTCGTTTATAGTGGACCTTCTTACATTAGTACAAATAAGGGTTTAACAAAGAAAACTTAATATTATTGTATCTAAAGAGTGCAACAATTTAGGAAGAGAAATAATCGATTAATATAACAACATGTTCAAAATGTACCCATATTTATTTGCATCCAAGAGTAAACACTGTCGTGAGAACTCCTGAAAAATAAATTGCCTTTCGGTCCGTTCCATTCGTGTCAAAAAATATATTTTCGCACCACAATCGTATGGGCTATTAACATTTTTATTTTATTTTAGTTATATAGATAACGCACTCCATGCAATGCTTGTAACTTTTTTCGCGTAGTGAAAATGAATGGAAACTCTACCGTTTGGTAGAACACCAACGAAATTACTGCTTAATTGTTAAAAAAGTTATTCTTGAGATTCGTGCAGCTAAGGCGCTATTGTATTCCAATCGGCTCAATGTGTCACTTGGCGGTAAAATTGTATGGCAAAACTTGCGTAACATTGGGTTGGGTAAACCGAAATGTCCTCGTCTAGATGGTATTAATCCTAATATATATTATAATCATCAGATTGTATCCTTTCTCGCCAATAACAACATTCATCACTTACCTCAAACATCTGACAGCCCTTCAATCTTTGCTCGTTGCCCAACACAGTTTACAGCTGTAAGCTCCGTTGATGTACTCTAAAGTAATTTAGCATCAAATCGAAGGCAGTGGGACTCGATGACATACATCCATCGTTTTTAAAAATTTTTCTCCTATACTCCTTCCGTACCTAAATTATGCTTTTCATTCCATTTTGACTACAAGCTTGTTTTCCTCCCAGTGGAAATCCGTCAAAGTTATACCCTTTCCCAATACTTCCAAGGGAAACGAGTTCAGACCGATCTCCAACCTTCCGTTCTTATACCCTATCCTAAGGGTATATAAATTTTTACACATAGTTTGTAACACCCCTTAATATTCGTCGTAGACCCATAAAAGTATATATATTTATGATTAGGACCAAATCCTAAGACTATCTAGCAATGTCCGTCCGTTCGTCCGTCCGTCCGTCCGTACGCAATTTTTAGGCCTTTAAAATTAAGCTAGAAAGCTGAAATTCGGACCACATATTCCCTAGTGCTCCGAAATGGTTAAGTGTAAAAATGTTTTGGAATACGCCCACTGCCACGCCCACAATTTAGAAAAAATCGTTTTAAAGCTAAAGTTAGAGAGATAGAGTGTTACAACCTTCGCAAGATATGTAGGCACTGCCCTGCTTTATAAGTTTGTCATATAAAGTTTTTTGCCACGCCTACTTTTTGTGGGCGTTTTTTACTAAAATGCTGTTTTCTTCGAAAATTTTCATAGAAAGCGAAAAAAAATTTTTAACAAGATATTTATCCTATATTTTTTCCAACATATCGCCCCTACAAAGTTTTTGGCCATGCCCACTTTTTGGGGGCGTTTTTTCAAAAAAACTTTGTTTTTTCTAATTAATAGAATGAAATAAAATGCTAGCCATCATCTTCTTAATGCTTTTTTCTTTGGGGCATATAGGGATATGGATAGGGTATCATACTGTTCGCCCCAAGCGGACTGTAGCCTTTCCTTATGTTTATCTAAAGTTTTTGAAAAGAATTTACAAACGCAAATAAACCATCACCTTTGTATGCATTGTATGCAAGTGCTGTGAGGCTCATGTCGTACTACTTGAGTGGCAGATATAAATGGTAATTTATCTGATTTCTTATCTACTGTCAGGGGTGTTGCACAGGGTACGGGTCCCCTTTCTTTTCTCTCTCTTTATATTTATGAACTTCTAGCCCTTAATAAACACGGTTCAACAAACATGTACGCTGATGACGTTCAACTGGTTCTGAGCTGTCCCTTGGCCTTAATCCGGAATTATACTGCCTGTATAAATGAAGATCTTACTGATATAGTGCGTTGGTCAAATCTTAATGGCCTTATTTTGAACCGTAAGAAATCCATTAGCTTTGTGATATCTAAAAAATCGTTGTCTTCTAGATAAAGCACTCGCTGTACCAACCCTTACATTCGGTTATGAAATTTTTAACAATTATAGCTACTCCTCCAAGCTGAAACTTAATGTAGAATATAAAAGCATTGTACGCTATGTATTTGGATTGCGACGTTTTGATTTAATTGCTCTACGTATTTGTAAAACATGTCGTTTGAACATTTTCTTAACGTTCGTACTTTGAGCTTCCTTGCAAACGTTATTTTAACACATCAACCTGCATGGCTCTATGAAAAAATATTTTTACATTTTCCAACAGATCTGCTCAGTTGATTCCTCTTCGGTGTTCTTGTTTGACTTTGAAACGTCAGTTTTTTGCTAGCTCTGCTCGCTTGTGGAAACTCTTTACCGCATCAAATTAGAAAAATTTTGAAATAAGCTGAAAGCACATCTTTCTTCTTTACATTGTACATTTGTCTTTATCTCACCTTTTTGTTATTATCATTCAAAAAAAAAAATTTGATTAATTAAATCTCCTAATTTTCTTTTTCGTTTATATTTATTGTTTTTATTTTTTCTTCCGTTTTAATATAACTCGCGAAGCCTTTATTTAATTTGTATCATATTGTATCTTACTGTGTTTTGAACTAAATAATTGAAATAAATAAATTTTAACTTGTGCCAGAACACAGAGACAACATTTTGCATATTCAGAATACATACTTGAACTTCAGATTCATTCAAATGTTGAAAACTCCAATGATAATGAAATATTTCTCCCAACCATATCTCAATAACTTACTAACACCGCTTCACTTTATCTGTTTGTTTTCAATCGGTCAAAATTGATATTCTGAGCTTGTTTCTATGGAATTATCCCAGCTACATAATAACCTAAATCCATTCAAATAAACATGGCAGGGACATATTGCAATCAATACTCGGAGTTATTCCAAATTACAAGCGTACAATGGAATGGAAAACCCCACTCATTCGTAATCCCAAACCCTAACCCTAAAGTCGTAATGCATTCATTTAATTCTCCATTTCATTCTCGTGTAGGTAGAGTTCAATCCGGTTTGATTACTTTTAACCATAAATTACAAATGAAAATATAAACACGATTAGAGCAAACAGTAATACACTGACTCAGCATGCATCAGCTTGCTGGTATTAATCAACACTAAAACCTAAAATTTGGTTCAATTTCTCCTGATTAGGTTAAATGCAGATTTCTTGTGCAAATTAATTCAGGAAGTGGTATACTTTACGCAGGAATTCAATTTTCGCATCAAGTCGTGCTTACAAATATCGGTTTTAATTTCACTCACCCATGCGCACGTCAATTGATATTGACTACGAATATTGAATGTCCATCTGGATAAAAAAAACCAACCATCATACCAAATTAGTTTCGAATTCATCGGCAGCTTGACTTTGGAAGAATAAATGCTAAAAAGCCAACCCATATGCTGCTCCCGGGCTTTTTATCTCTTCGGTCTTCTCGAAAATAGAATTAAATTTCATTCTGTCAAATAAAATCAGAATCAGATATTGAAAATAGTGACCGCACGGGCAAATTAAAAAACGAACGTGATTCACTCATTTATTCCGAGAAAAGGACCTTCATATCCATCCGCATGTTATCGATCCAACACTTTCCTACATGAATGCAAATTGGCAGAATCCTCGGTTCGGCTAGCTGCACATTTTTTTTTGTCCACAAGCAATGACAATCATTTGAGGCTAGAGGACCACAAAAAAATGTCAACGCAGAACAAATACAATTTTGCTTTTGCGCCTAAACCAAATCGAGGAAACAAAAATATCAAGGATAATGACCGGAACAGTATGTCCATTCTTCGAATAGAATATGTATTTGATGACAACTAGGATGACATTTTTGTTTGCTCCCCTCCTGACCCGTAAACGAGAAAGGATAAAAGTAAAAGAAACGGAAAATTACAAAATGGGAAAGCGGACCGGACAGGGAAACAAACAAGAAAAATCATCCGAAGGAAGTATGCCTTAAAAGCAGAGGATTACCAATTTTCAATGTGTTCCTCTCTCTCTTTCTAGCACACGGACGACGATAATTTGTGTGCTCTGTTTTTTGTTTTTTTTTTTTCTGAAGTCTCCTGCTGAACTCAACCGAAATGGGGTGTTTCAGATTGAATTCATCCGAGTAAAAGAAGTATCTGCATATGAAGTGCCTAGCTGTTTTATTTTTATTTTTTCTGGCGTGCAATCAAAATTTTGTCCGAAATCACCCAGAATTTTTACCATGGATTATGTGTGGTAGTATGTTTGAAAGGCTTATTGCATGTAGAATTTTGTTGGGGTTGTATGCAGTTAAATTAGTTGTGGGAATGCAATAACCTATTTAACCCCTTTTGGGGATTTGCATGATAAATTAAAAAATATTTTAGGTAGGTACTTGCAAACATAACCATGTATTTCAAATATGTTTCAGATTAGTTTCTAATCCTTTGGGGTTCGAACTAAAAAGTTCAAACATCGATTCCTACCTATGTTGTTTTAAGTGCACTAAAGAAAGTTTTCCAAAATTGCATTTTAATACTTACAAATACGGCTTTGTAAGAAGATGCTAGGGAGTTGTGGAATGAATTATTATAAATGGAATGCAATCTTATGAATAGTAAGGTCAATATAGCATTTAGGTTAACGGGTCGGCATAGAAGGTCTGTCCCGCTATGCCCCACTTAGGTCCTCGTGGACCCACTGTGATACGGAGTCAATATAGCATTTACTTTAGGAGTCTGCTTAAATTCGAGATATTTATTACAGAAAAACAGACCAATACTTAATTTTGAATTTCACAGGCTCCAGACACGTCAATAGTGTTTGTCTGAGGGACGATCTTTCCATCTTTAACGGGGTCGATGGCCTGGATTTTTGGTCTTCCTTGTCTTCTCGAACTGCGACTTAGGACTAGGACTCGAAGATACTCTTTGGCTGCCTATGTAGACAAAGTGTTTTCGGTTTTCATGAGTGCACGCACCCTATCAAAACATTCTCACCCTGTTTAAAGAGTTCCGATGCGGCCACTATACCAACCTCTTCGGAACTGGTATATGAAATTTCTTCTACCTTGACTGCATCGTTCTCTTCTTGTCCCACCATTCTTTCGAAATGATGTCTATTAAGCTATTGCAGAAAATGCTTCTTAAACTCCTCTACAACACTCTGCTCTTTGGTGACTAGGTTTGAGCTGTGGAAACCTTAAGGTATGGTGTTGTCAGGATTTGAACCTAAGAATTGGCGCACAGGTACCAACCACTGAATTAATCAGATACAGCAGAAAAAACACCATATTTTGAGTTGATGACTTACATATAGAGATTATCATGCACAGGGGAACTGCACGCAACTGGGTGAACTCCTGTGGAACCATGAAAATCTTAGCTCGGACTAAGTACATTTAACCCTACATGGACTTTGACAAACTATTCCCCTTCTTCTTCCAAAGTAGACAGCAATAGACATTAGACAGTGTCTTCTAAGCACTGTTGTTGTGTCAATATTGGCAATGCCCAGTCATGATTCAGTTTGCACAAAATTTTTCTAGCTCAGCAGCCATCTCATTGTCTTCAATGTTCCAATTTCCAGGTACGAAGCAAAAGTGTGGTTTTTACTGTCAGTCAAGTATCTTCAGCGATAAAAGAAGGCGACACTTGACGCCCCTCTGCAATTTCAGAGAAAGAGTGGAATGGAAGATCAGAAGAAGACCAATAACATGTGAAAATCGTCCACAAATTGTGCACAAACAGTGCGCTTACGCAGCTTTCAAAGCTCTACAGGTTTCTAAGAACATCGATATGGATTGGGTACCTGAGTGTGCCGAGACCCCTCTGTCATGTACAGACAAATATATATACAAAAGTCTTTGTCAATCCTTATATCTATAATATCAATAAATTAGATTACCTACCTTTCAATGAAATCCATTTTTCCAATTAGGTTGACTTCTAGATAAACAAACCTTGCTTTGTCGTTTAGCTGCAAACAAAGTGCCATACTGTAATACACTCCTTGCTAAAAAAAACACTCTGTTTTATCATGAGCACTTCGAGTAAAAAAGATAGTTCGTCTGGTGTAAAAGAAGCACTATCCCTGCAAATATTTTTTTTATGTATTTAAACAATTTATAATCAGCATGACATTATGCAGCGAGTCGTCCTGTTTTTTTTTTCTTCTTTCTCTCTAGTCTCTAAATACAGGCATATTAAAATAAATGCTGTTCCGAATTCAGACTTCAACTAGTGCTGCTGAATATAAAGGCAGGGCTTGCTTTCCTCTCTGTTAAGCATTGAAAACAAACTAGTTTAATTAAAATTAAAAAAAAAGGAGATGATGGAAACATGTTTTTGCCCCGCTTGCCTTCTCTCGAATGCAAATCTGCATTTGATATCACTGATTTGTATATTTTCCTAAAAGAGAAATATAAAGTAGCTACATATATGAGTGCCCTTATGTTTGAATGGATCAGCATAAAAATTATAAAACAGTTGAATAACATACATCAGTATAACAACCTAAACCGAAGTTGCTGATAAATTTAAAAGTTTGACTTGTGCATAAAATTAAATGTTGTTGCAATATACACGGAGCATAATTTAAATACAAATTTTCTTACTTATCAAAAGATTAACCAGAGACTAGAAATCTCAAACTACATATAAAAATAAATAAGTTGCATGCATATACATATACATATGTACATATATGCAGTACATGCATATATGTAAGCAGTTGCCTATCATGGTGTTAATAAAAACTTAAAGCGCTTTTCTTAAGATGACAATACCACAGTTTTCAATTCTAGAGAAAGACAGAAGTTTGAATCATTTAACCCGAGGAAAGCAACGGCGAGAACAGGGACCAGTTTCTAACTGTTGCCGATCAATTAGTGCCAGTCGGTATCATAACATTTACTTGTGGTGAGCATTCTATATTTGTGCTATACGGCTGCCTCCATGCCAGGGAATACCGATCAAACAACGAGGTCCAGGAGATATTGCGCCAAATACAAAGAGAGTTAAATGTAAGCCACAATCGACAATAAGTTTTATCGCACGTTTTTGAATACAGTCAATAAGCATATTAAAAAGTCACTGGATTACACCGGACCAGATATGAACACCGAACCAGATCAACAGGGTTAAAAATATTGTTATATTTATCTTCATATTACGTAGCGTCTACGACCAAATATATTAGGATGGTTAGATAAGTAACATTTTCTCAAATTTCAAGATATTTCGTAAGCTGATGACTTAAAGGAATCTCCATAACCTTGGAAAGAAGCGAATAAAGTGCAGTTGGTCGGTAGGTGGAAGGATGGGTTGGACGAATGATGCTGTTATCCATCATGACCATCATCTAGACAACGATAAGAGAAATACCATCTGGACCAGAAGATTAGCGATTGTAAAAATCTTGTTTGTGCAATGTATTCAACATGCTTAAGGGGAAAAAATAAGGTAGCTACAAAGTGCGCAGTGACCAGATTTACTTGATTTTGGTCGTAGGAGAAATCCACACGATTCATTTCAGTTCTTTCTGGCTATTTTGATACCTTCCAATTATCCTCAGATTGTTTAACCATGAATTTCCAAAAATTTACCCTTTTAAGACATCAGTCACGCGGCGCGTTTTCCTTGGGATAGTTACTCATCATCCAAAATGGTCATCCCGATGACATCCTGACGTTACTATGACGTAGGATTTGTACTAAAGTTGTCATCCAGTACAAATTCTACAGTGACGTCAGGTTGTCATCCGGATGACCTTCTGATCGCATCTTTACTTTAGGTAAGAACCAAGTCAGAACGTTGGCTGTTTGACTGCTAATGTATTTATGTTGGTTCATTTACCGCTTGGTCACAATATTGATCTTAGCGTTGACAAAAAACCTAAATATTTAATTTTACAAATTTAAACTTGATCCACGACATGCTAAGTATAAGGATTGCACCTTATCCATTTAATGCAAATTATACACAGATTTCAAAATCTATTTTTATCTTTAACCTATTAAACCCTTTTGCAAAAGCAGCCCTCACTATAGCCATTTCAATATTTTGTCCAATTAAGAAACATCACATTCCCAAAATGTTCATTAAATTATATCCATTTTAAGAACAAAACTACTTTTTAATGACTTATAATTTTCAATTTTGATGATGAGCCCAACTATATGAGTTATTTAATTAAACATTCCTCTCATCGTTAAAGGAACACGTCGCGCGCAGATGTTTTTAAATTAATTGGGCATAAACAAGTACGAATCGAAGGATTTCATTAGGAATATCATTCATTATGCAAATTATGATTGAGTTGAGGCTGTATTTCTTCAAATTCTTCTTTCACAGTTGAGCACAGGAGCATTTAATATGTATATACATCAATATAAGCTACCTACTTTTGCCTCCTCAAAATGATATGTTTACTACAAAGTTAAGATAAGATATTTTTATGTCGGTTGGTCACGAACAAGCCACCCGAAAATGGCCTACGTGTCTATCTCTTTGCTACAAGGATAATATTTATTTGTGATACGATGTGGCACTGGCAAGGAAATATCTCTCACTACATAAAGAAACTAAATTTCGTTAGCACCACTTAAAATCGATTCATCGCGATCATATCGTCTCGAATATACATGTCTATGAAGATTTTTAGGGAAATGCTCTATACATACGTATTTTTAAGTAATTTTAAAACGAAGAGACTTTTTTCTTTGGCCCAAATGGATGGCTATGTTCGTGCAGTTCGCTGTCAACACGATGGATACAGCAAACGAGCATTTCATTCCTCGGCAAAAGAAGGAAATGTCAGTGTGGACGTCAGAATATATTTCCGAATGCTATGTGCAATCGACTACTCACATCATAACCGGATAAAGTTTGACGTACAAATACTGTAGAATGACTGTGCACAGAACTCGATAGCAACAAGGATATTCCTTTATTTTTTTTTCTTTTGAATGTGGGTAGGTAGGTACCTACTCTTATTTCTCGTTTAGGTGCAAAAATTGAAGCTTTTTTTCAATGAGGACGGGGGCGTTTTTTTTTTTTTTCTTGATTTGCTGGGAATATAAATTTTCTATTTTCACTTTTGATATGTAAATGGACTACAACATGTCCACATTTTATAATGAATTATTTTATTAGCGATGTTTGAAACTTGTATATATAGTGAATTGAATAATTTAATTTAAAAATATTAAGATATTTTACATAATGAAGATTGTCAAAAAACTGCTCCTTACAATCAAGAACAAGGACCGAGTATTTAGAGACATAAATGGTAGACAATTATTTTATAAATAATAGATCTTAGGTACCTAATGAGGTGATGGGTATAATTACAACGAAAATATAGCAGCTAACAGTTGACAACTGCTATGTAATAGTTAAGACATGACAAATGTAGACGATTAGCGTATTTTGGGGTTAGGGTAATTACAGTTATTATTTTTTCAAATTACGTGTTTGCTGGACTTGTGAAAGGGTGTTGGTTATACAGTCTTCTCCAAAGCATTCGATCGGGTTTATCATAATATATTACTTATGAAGTTGAATAAACTAGGATTCTACTCTAACTTCTTAAACGAGATAAGTATGTAAATACTTAAAAAGTCATATATAATGCATAACATTATTTCAATTTTACCTCGGATTTAACGCGGGTCAAGCTCCTTTTTTTCTTGTTATTTATCAATCACTTCACAAAGTATTTTTTTATACTTAAGGCGTATAGCGGTGGAAAAACTGGATTGATTGTAAAAAATCCTTTAGCATTCTAATGAAGACCTCCTCCGGATCAGTGTAGGTTAGTTAAGGTTATTGTTCAAAGTTTTATGCAATACAAAGCTATAATTGCATTGGCTAATAAATACGTCCATGTTTACAGCTTTCAATCTGCTACTCGAGTCGAAATATGTTTTCTTATGGTAGCTGGCATTCTGCCGCGTATAGCGGTTGCCATAAGAACCCATGCTTCTTAAATCTCCGACACCATCGCAGCTCCTAAAGAAAAGGTGATTTCTTCTTGCAACTCAGTATGCGAACTGCCATAAGGCAACATGTATGTGTTCGCGCATCTCGACGTCGTCTATCGCTAATCACCAATATGATTTTAGGTAAGTTAAAGGCTTAAACATCGTAAAGGTATCGGGGACGCGAAAAATGTAATCCAAAGCTCGGTAGTGTGCAGTCAAGTGCTCCATTTTCCCTTGTCCATTTCCACCAATCATCCTATTTTCGCTACTCAGACTTCCGGCAAAAGAGTCCCCTCCTAACTACATATAAAAGCAATCCTTGTAAAAATTAACCTCAACTTTCTTTCTTTTTTTTCCAATCAAAGTAACTTAAACTAAACACACTTTCGCAAACTGGTCATTGACTTCAAAACCCTGTTTCCCTCCAGTATCCTCTAACAATCTGGTGGTCAAAGCTCCATGTAAGTTGAAATGTCCAGGTAAAGTTTCTCTTTGCAGATTCCATTTGGTTATTTTTATCGACCTGCAGATGCTTCCGTCGCATCGTCAAATCTCTCCGTTTCTCCGTATGTGGGCATTGTAAAAAAAACGATCTCATTTTGTGTTTTTTTTTTCCAACATACTCCGACAGACATCCGGACCGGACTTATAACAAAGTTGGACTCTACACGATGAGAGTACAACGTTACTCAGAACAACAGTAGAGATATGACTTTTATGATTTTTTTTCAAATGATTTATGGAGAAAGGTGTTCCTGCAACACGTCGAGACTATATCCTTTCGACAGTATCCTTTATTTTACTATACGAAATGTGAATGCTTTTAGAGTCATCTCCGTTTTCTGAAATCATCTTTATCGCGCACACAGCCAGCAACGCTACTTCCCATTTAGATGTTGATTATTATTATTTTTCATTTTCTTCATTTTACCCATAGCCTTACTGTCTGCCAGAGTTGATTTGCTTTAAAGTGCTTTTGGCGTTTTCCGGCATAATGGTAGTTCCTGCTGTACCTGAAATGAAAAGTTTGCAAAGATATGCATTTCCGGTGGCGGGACAAAATACTCGGAGCGTTTTCTCTAAAATATGTCAAGTGCAGACACTGCATCGAGCCAAATAACAATTTAAGAAATTTTTAACGCTGTTGTTGAATTTTAAGTGAATTTTTTTTAACGGGCAGAAACACATTAGTGACATTATGATGTATGAAAAGATTATGGGCACTGTTGATATAATTAACCGACCGATCTATTAAGTTTAAAAAAAATATTGAAATAGCATAATATCAAGTCAATTGAATGTGCGTTTTTACGAATGAAAACGAGAAAGGTCATCACACTAATTTGGCAGCACTTTAATTCTTCCAATTAGTTTTCAAGCAACAAAATTCTAAATCGTTTTTCTTATTGGCAGCATATTGTTAATTATAAACTCTTATGAAATATTAAATTCATCAAGTTCACCTGATCTTCGCCTTTGCAAAGTCATTTAAGTGTTAAAGAATAATTGTAAATAGTAATTTTCTTACCAAAAAAAAAATAAAGTGCATAATTGTGTCAATGAAACTTTCTCAGTACAAGAGATGCGTTGTTTTTATTGCTTCAAACAAAATGGTAGCAATTGATTACATACTAAATTTAAGTGATTCACATATATCAACTTTTGAAAAAATAAATGTTAATATTGGTAATATTGGGCACTTTTTACTTGGTTGTTCAAGATAGAAAAATGAATCGAAATCGTTCGAGCCGATCTTGAAAAAACAAATCAAAGAAATGAGTTTGAATTCTTTAAAATCATTATACGAAAAAAAAAATTCCAAAAATAACCTACAGAGGGACGGACGGCATAATTACTTCAAAAATAAATTTAATACATTTCCTTGTTCATTTTTAAGCCGTAGGCCTAGACAATTGGATACAAAAAGACAATATTGAGGTGAAGAGACTTGCATTTCAATACTTGCCCATGATGCAAGGTTCCATCTGAAGTGGTTGATCTGATTTCAAAAAAATACAAATTATATGGCAATCTGACAGTTATACTTTTCGCTCAACAAATTAAGAAGCTCATAATTTTGGAATTAAATAAAATGCTGGTTTAGAAGTTAAGAAGAAATCTGTAAAATGTTCCATAAAACATTTAGGATAACATTACTATGCAAATCGACACAATTTTATTTCATTCTATTAATTAAAAAAAAAAAGTGGGCGTGGCCAAAAACTTTGTATGGGCGACATGTTGGAAAAAATATTGGGTAAATATCTTGTTAAACATTTTTTTTTGATTTCTATGAAAATTTTCGAAGAAAACAGCATTTTATTGAAAAACGCCCACAAAAAGTAGGCGTGGCAAACTTATAAAGGAGGGCAGTGCCTACATATCTTGTGAAGGTTAGAACACTGTATCTCTCTAACTTTAGCTTTAAAACGGTTTTTTCTAAATTGTGGGCGTGGCAGTGGGCGTATTCAAAAAAATTTACACTTAACCATTTCGGAGCCCTAGGGAATATGTGGTCCAAATTTCAGCTTCCTCGCTTGATTTTAAACGCCTAAAAATTGCGTACGGACGGACGGACGGACATTGCTAGATAGTCTTAGGATTTGGTTCTGATCATAAATATATATACTTTTATGGGTCTACGACGAATATTAAGGGGTGTTACAAACTATGTGTCAGAATTAATATACCCTTAGGATAGGGTATAAAAATCACTTCATATTTTCTGCAAAACTCTTATTTCTAAAGTATTTTTTTTTTGAAATAGGATTTTTTAAAAATCTATAATTATAATCTAATAGGAAATTAAAATTTACTTATATTACGTATTTACCTACATCTCTTGTGTTTTATTACTATCAAAATAATTATTTTTCTTAAAGTGATTTAAAGTGAATAAAGGGGCGACACTATTGCCAGAACTGCAAGCTAATAATTATTATTTATTTTTAATTAAATAAAACGTAGTACCATGCGCAAAAGCCTCTAGATACATGGCAATATTTATCGCTTGTCAAAATGCGCTGCTGTATATTGCCAGCAATAATGTTGCCGCAGTCAGCAAGTTGCTTTAATGTGAGACCTCGAATTTAATTCTATGTAGAATAATATTGTTAGCGATAATGTGTTTATATAGTGTTTCCAATTGCCAGTTCAACGGCTCTCCTGAAAATCACTCAATTTCGGCTTATGTCACTTTGCCGAAAAAGCAAAGATATAGTAGCTGCATTTCGAATCATTTTAATCAGCGTTTGAATAGCTTCAGTCGAAGTAGCAAAAGTTGTATAAATTTTGCTTTTCACAGCTTTGACTGCTTTCAACTTTTGAAAATCAAATATTGCTTCTGCTTATGAACTGTCGTTCCGATGTGAGAAATGCGACTCGATGGTGAACAAGTTCTTGGGATCTATTTGAGAAACAATTTATTAAAAAGGTAACTTGGCTGATGTGTCTGTACCACGTTAGATAACAAGACAAGTGAACGATAGTCAAGTAAATTGTCAAGTGTCATGTTTTAATGTGATTAGAATATATTGAAACACTATCGAAAGATTTAATTTGTATATATAATAAATTGTCAGATATTAACATCAATTTTCAGTGAATTTAACCGGTTGTGACGTGCCCAGAAGCGGCTTCTGCAGATATGTACATCTAGGGGAAAGTCGGTGATAAGAGCCTTGCTAGAAGTTGTACTCATTTGTCAATTCACTTCTATTAGAACCTGATAGCTACAGCTATCCAATGCATCTTACGTTTATAGCATATCCTTGTAACTAAGCAACGTCTGAATATGAATTGAATATTAAATGTAATGCCACACTGGATGTAATTAACCACTTCAAAAAAGCAATGTTGACATCTTCAAACAATTCACCAGGAAGCCATTTACATGCATTTTATTACAAATGTATTTCAATTGCTACCTTTCTCCATACAAAATGAATTCCGTTTCCGTTCAAAATCTAGGACAACCATCACCGAACCATCGCTCTGACAGTTTTGCGCAAAAAGTAAAGAAACATACTAACCACAGCAACTCCAAGTGTATAGTCGAGTTACACAAAAAAAATCTAAAAAATTTCTATTCACTCGATTTGAAAGTGACAAGTGTGATACGAATTAAATTACAACAGAACTTCTCCAGGTGAAGTGCTTGTCACCGTCTGACAAAGTAAAATCTGTCAGTTCCACTAATGGAATACGTGTGAATTGCATGGCGGTTAACTAATGTTTGTTGGTATCAAATAATGTATTTGCCCTTTGCGATCTGTCGAAAATGTCTTAAAGACTAATGTACACCATAGCCATGAATTAAACGTTTTTTTGGATGTAAATATCTCCTCGAACTTGAGATAACAATCGTTGGATAATCGCTGCTTCCTTCCAACGTGTTCGAATAAGCGCAAAAACAAATTAATCCTTGATGTGGGTTCGCATGAATTGCGATGCGATGATGGCTTACATATATAAATACAAAATTTAAATTTATTTCTGTCGCTTGTAACATTTTGTGATTGACGTTATTTCAGGCAGCAAATAAAGCTATAACATATAGAATGAAATGTTCTACATCAGCGAGTACAACGTAATGTGGTTTAAATATGCCCTGCTCAACTGTCAACACGATATCGTAGACAAGTTTTCTGTTCACCGCCAATAACTTTATTATTCATACATACATTATGTATGTAGGTATAATATATGTAAATATATTTTTAAATCAAGATAACAACTTTCCCATTCTATCCTTGGTACCCAACTACACTTTAGTAGAACAAAGCAAAATAATTAAAAACGAAATTTTCATGATATTAAGTTAACTTGGAGCAAGAATTTTTGTGTGCGACCGACGATCGAGTATTGTCAGTAGTTGCCGCAGGACCTTTAATAAATTTTCCGTGATTTAAGAAGTCATTTTTTTATTTGCTACATGTGAAGAATACCTTTGATTATTATGAGTTTTAATAGCGTAAAATAATTTATTTTTCGAAGGTAACTGAATTATAACCTGAATATCCTCAAGGGAGTTTATTATTCGAATTAATATTTTATGAATTGTTTAGTAATACATATTTCTCTTGTTTCTGTTTGCTTTCAGATGCTGATAAATTGAAAAGCAGTCAATCTGTAAGTACGTATAAATAGATACTTAAAAACCAAAAAGCAATATTCAAATGTTAAGGACCTCGAAAGCAGGAAAGTTGTTCGCATACATTGTTCGATCGCGAAAGATTCTGCTTCAACTAATTAAACAAAAATGTATACATATAATTTCTCTGTTTTATTTACTTTTTAACGAGAACCTATTGGAAAATCAGAAAGCATCCTTGAGTTCTGCTTTATTCCTTTATTACCGCTACAAGTGAGGGATAATAGGATGTATTTGTTAATATATTTGTGCACTTATTATCTCAACCTTACTCTTTCGTTGAAATTTTCAATTACAAATTACGTTGAACTAAATTTTTTTAAAAATATATGCAAGTTTTACCTCAATCCATTTTTATGTTGTTGATAGTTTCGGGATCTGGTATTCTTATGGGATGCTCATCTTTTGCAAATTTTTCGATGGTGTTTTCGATTTTGTTGTCATTTCTTTGGTTGCAGTGTCAGTAATGGAATTGATTTGACCTTTGTCGAGCATAGATGGTTATGGTAATGGTTGCCGTCAGAAGCAAGGTTGCCATACGAGTTGCTTAATGTTTAGACTCCAATATCACAATATCGTATGCTTTGTGTTTTGGTAATATGGAGTTGCTTTAACACTTCTATAGATAGAAGTTCCTCAACGTTATGATTAGCGGCTATGGGTTGTGCAATAGCGAGTAATGGCTTGAGTGTGAAAATTTTGCTGGAGGTTACTGTTTTGTTGTTAATGGTTACTAAAGAGTTCTCATGGTTGATGATAAAAGTACTTGTAAGGTTTAAGAGTAGTAGAATCACAGTCGGTGTTGAAGATGTTGAAGATATGGAAAATAAACTTCTGCGGACTGTTAAACGGGGAAGACAACCAAAATTACGCTCTCAGGCAGATCGAACTATTCAATTTGGACAATGAAAGCCAAGATTTCATTCCACCCGACCAAAATGAGGTGAGGATAGCAATGTCTAAACTCAAGTCCAACAAGGCTGCTGGACCGGACGACCTACCAGCAGAGCTATTTAAAGCAGCGGAATAGGACATGGTGGAGAGCATATACCAACTCATCTACAAGATTTAGTCGGAAGAAAGTATGTCTGATGAATGGAACCTCAGTATCCATTGTCCGGTACACAAGAAAGGAGACCCTCCAAACTGCGCAACTACAGAGGTATCAGTCTGCTTAACATCGAATACAATATCCTGTCTGCCGTACTGTGTGAAAGCCTGAAACCATATGTCAACGAACTGCTTGGACCCTATCAGTGCGGTTTTAGGCCTGGAAAGTCCACAACCGATCAAATATTCACACTACTGCAGATCCTGAAGAAAACCTAAGAAGTCCTGATCGATGCCCGCCATCTGTTTATCGATTTTAAGGCCGCATATGACAGCATCTATAGAGACGAGCTATATGGAGCCATGTCTTGTTTTGGCATCCCTGCCCAACTCGTCAGATTGTGCAAAATGGCAATGGAGAAATCTTGCTGCGCCATTAAGGTAGGAAACAATCTCAATGAGACCTTCGATGTCAGAAAAGGATTTAGACAAGGTCTGGCACTGTCATGTAACTTCTTTAACATCATACTTGAGAAAATTGTGCGAAACTCACAAGCCAACACCAGATGCACAATCTTTCTCAAGTCTGTTCAATTACTTGCTTAAGCAGATGGCATTGACATACTTAGTAGAACACAGCGAGCTGTAACTGGTGCGTTTGCTTTTGTAGAAACATAAGGCAAAATGGGTTTCGCGGTTAACGAGGGCATAACCAAATATATGCTGTCGACCTGAAGGGACATACAACATCGACGAATTGGACAGAACGTCACAATCGACAGGTATAACTTCGAGGTAGTAAAGGACTTTATCTACCTTGGTTCTGCCATAAACTCTGTAAATAATAACACGGCAGAGATCAAGCGAAGAATTACACTTGCAAATCGCTGTTTCTTTGACTTAAGAAGGCAATTGAAAAGTAAGCCTTGTCAAGAAACACCAAGGAGACCCTGTATAAGAGCCTAATTATCCAAGTCCTGCTATATGGTGCAGAAGGGGCGTTTTGAACGCAATATTCTTCGTGTGATTTTCGGTCCCATTTGCGTTGGTGGGATCTCGCTGTACAGCGACATTGACCTGGTCTGAAAAGTACGGATCAACCGTGTGAAATGGCTAGGACATGTAGAGTCAATTTACAACAGCGTTTCGGCTCGAAGAGTCTTCGACTCCAAGCCTGGGGGACAACGCCGTAGAGGAAGACCTCGCCTTGCACAAGTGGAAGGAGACCTCAACCAACTTGGAGTGCGCAACTGGAGAGGCGTACTGGTTAAGGCCCAGGTCCACCCCGGACTGTAGCACCATCTAAGTAAGTAAGTAAGATTCAGTAGGTTGTTTTTGACTGATAATGTTCCATTTAATTGGTTTGAAAAGATTATTCCAGATGAAATTTCGTCTACAGTGAGTATATGATGGATAGTGATTTGTGTGCAGTTATACAAGTGTCGCTTATATCTAAAATATATCCCCCAGGATAAATCGATAAACTATTACATACCTAACATTCTAATTTAATTCCTTAGAAATGCAAACTTCAATATTACATTTCAGTATATTTTCAAAAAGTATATTGTCTATTACGTTGACAAGCTTACATTATTGGCATCTGGTCGGCTGCATAGCTTGATATCTCATTCTTTTGTCATGATGGAGGTTAATTAGGGGCCTCATTTCCTCAGAATTCCAATAGCTGCTATCCAGGGTAAAAGGGACCGCGACCTTTGAAACAAGGTGAACTGCCCGAGGGTACTTCTTTAGGACTCTGGGTCTCATAGTCTCTACCACTTCATACAATTTCTTATCTCAGACACTGCGTGGTGACACTTTTATGTTTCACTGGTTTACGTGGTCCCTGCTCGGGCGCCAATTATTTAGAGTTACATTTTAATAAAAAAATTTGCTTTTACTTCGGGGAGAAGCCTCTTTATTTTCTTACTGCCAGATTGCAACTGAATCTTAAAAATCTCTAACCCTTCATTTCCCTAATGCCCCCACTATGTCACTTCATTATAAGGGTATCCAAAGTCCCTTTAGTGCGCGTACATTATAAAAAAACCCGGACATTTATTCTTATCTCTAGTGAAATTCATGGGAGAGTTTTACATTTAGCAGCATTTACATAGTATCACTTTTGATGTACACCCAAAGTGAAGGACGTTTAGTGAAATCATTCAGAGCAATCATCCTTGTCTACATAATTTCTTCCAGTACTGTGGTTTCACCATTCATGCCACTGCCTATTCTTTGTGAGGAGGGGGATGTAAAATAAATAGTGAATGGTACTGAAAATAACGGAGATTTTGTTCACATCTTTACTTTGGATGAATCATCGGATCGATAAACAACTCTTTCATCAAAAATTGGTAAAATTGGTTTCATCTTTCATATTTTTGTCTGCTACAGCTAGACGCAGATAGGTATTTGTCTAAGAAGCGCATCGCAAAAAATGCACAGACTAAAATATATTTGCACCCCCTGCCCTAGCTGCAAGCAATATGTCTACTAATTTATTTTAGTAAACTGCCTTGGTACATCACAAACAACAGAAAAAGGAAACAAGCTAAACAAAAAAAACAACAATTTAATAAATTTTATATTTTTAGGGCTTTTAGAAGGGGAGTTTTCTTTTTAAGCCAGTACCAAGTATGATTCTGAATAAAGCACATGTAATTTTAATATGTAGCCATTTTTTAAACACAACTTCGGGCAAATGCCCACCGCGGCTGGATCTAATGAACGTCAGCCGACAGACAAGGTTTCGAAAAAAAAGGCATTTAATTAAAAGATCATTTATATTAATTGGTCTGTAAATTTAACGAATGTTACCTTCAATAAGTTGGAGACAGCGCCATCTTGCTGGAACCACAAAAATTGTATGCCTTATCGAATAATGTTGATTGTTACACAGTGGTAAGCATCATTTTTGATAGTCTCATGTAGATTATGTTCCAATTGCGACAATTTTGCTTATTGAATAAACTTTCCATAAAGTGAACGCACACAGATCAACCTGTTGGATCTTCTTCAACACTGTCTTAAATGAATGGAATTAAGGGGCACACCCTTATTTACACGAACCGACTCATGCCATTTTGACACCCATTCTACAACAAAGTTAGAGACATGCAATTTTCGGGATTAATTGGGACACACCGCAGCAGGCTTCATACCAAATCTAAACTGTTTAACATGGCAGTTCCTGGGCTATAAGGCCTCAAAATTAGCAATAATAGTAATTCACTGACAGATTATCAAGACTATGGAGCACTTCCAATCATCGCAGAACATTAAAAATTCGCACAGTAATAGGATTTGCGGAGTAAGCCCAGGGAAAAAAAATAAAACATATGTGATTCTCTAATTAGGGGGCGTGGCAGCCGCCCAATTCTCTTAACTCAGCCCCCAAAAGACCTACAATTATTATTTTTTACGTGAGAGTTGGCTTTTAAGAACAAACAGGAGAAAAAACATAAGAAAAGGCTAGAGTCCGCTTGGTGCGAACAGTATGATACCCTATCCATATCCCTATATGCCCCCAAAAAAAAGCATTAAGAAGATGATGGATAGCATTTTATTTCATTCTATTAAATTAAACAGAAATGTTAAAAACGCCCCAAAAAGTGGACTTGGCCAAAAACTTTGTATGGGCGATATGTTGGATAAAATATTGGCTAAATATCTTGTTAAACTTTTTTTTTCGCTTTCTATGAAAATTTTCGAAAAGAACAGCATTTTAGTGAAAAACGCCCACAAAAAGTAGGCGTGGTAAAAACTTTACATAAAAACTTATAAAGGAGGGCAGGGCATACATATCTTGTGAAGGTTGTAACACTTTATCTCTCTAACTTTAGCTTTAAAACAGTTTTTTCTAAATTGTGGGCAATGCAGTGGGGGTATTCCAAAAAAAATTTACACTTACCCATTTCGGAGCCCTAGAGAATATGTGGTCCAAATTCAGCTCCCTAGCTTAATTTTAAATACCTAAAAATTGCGTACGGACGGACATTGCTAGATAGTCTTAGGATTTGGTCCTGATCATAAATATCTATACTTTAATGGGTCTACGGCGAATATTAAGGGGTATTACAAACTATGTGTCAAAATTAATATACCCTTAGGATAGGGTATAAAAATATTGTTTATTTTCCATTAAGGGACGCCATTAAGGTCCTAACCGCCCCTTTTCTTTTTCTTTACACCCAAAAGAGGAGTTATGAAATTATACGTGGAGGTAGGATTTGAAGAACAGACAACGAAACAATTAAATTGTGTACACTCCAAAAATGCGGCGTGGCAACCGCCCATATATTGAACTCATTTTTCAGTTATGAAATTGTACATGTCAGTTTTTAAGGCAATCAAGGATATATAATACAAATTTTATTTTGATCGAAAAACAGCTTTTACCTTCCGGCAAAATTCCCACAATTTTAAAATTGTGCAAAATTTCCATGTATAAAAAAATCTTTGCAAAAAATATTAAAATCACAACAAAAACATAAATGTTAAAGAATAGCCAAGTTCTCTTATACAAAAATCGTTTTTGCCATACAAGTCATCCACGAAAAGTACTGAGATATAAAAAAAAACGCTTGTATTGCATTAAAAATTTCACAAATAGTATTTATATTTTTTGTTTATGCAAGTTTTCCAATTTGAAGCTTTGAAGCAACTTCGAATGACATCTAAAATGCGATTAAACAAAGTGTAATTATGAATGATATCATGAAATGAAAATATTGATTGAAATGAGTTGGTCTTTATTTGCCTTAGTGTATTTCTGTTCCGCAATAGAAAGGCCTTGTAGGTAGCCTACGCCGTAAAATTAAGAAAAAACGTATTTTAGCACGTGTATTTTCAACATAAATTACCCATATTCCAAATCTGATCTTTTTAGGCTCTACAGTTTCTGAGTTATTTTGGAGTTGACAGAGGATAGAACAGAGAGCAATATTAATTGAATTTGCTTTAAATGTAATAATTTGCCTTAAGGTGTATCCCTAAGAAACAATTCATATTCCACAGATAATACCCACTCGTACAGTTAAAGTTAACCGTGTATCTATATATTGCACACCTCATGGGTCCGAAAAATGTTACTTTACCGAAATGTAGGTACTTTCGTGGGAAATTCCATTACAACAATTTCTATAATTAAAAAGTTGTTGATGCCCATCACGAGCAAGGAACGGGCAAGTTTTTAATGTTAAGCACGATTGAAAAAAGCTGCAATGTTTCCGGGCACTAGCCCACATTGGAACAAGCTAACACTTTCCCATTCTATTCTCTCTCTTTCAACCTAGTTTTCTTTTATCCATTCTCCTCAATAAACTAATTGAAGGAAAAGTTGTGTTCGCCAAAAAGCTGCTTTTCAATCGCATTACATTGGAAATTAATTAAGTCCATACCGCTGCCTGCTGCCGCATCGCAATAGGGATTAAATTTAGTTTTTGAGTTGAGAAGTGCTGTGCTTTAAAAGTTTTATTCTCCTCCTGATTGGAAACGAGAGAGAACAGGAACCATTCTGGGCATAGCGGATGTGGTCATCGTACAAGATGTGATTTGATTTGATGGAAGGATATTACATAATGTTGAAGTGAATTGAAATGAGTTCAAAGTCCAATTGAATTTGATGTGCTGGTTGGATGCCTAAAATACCAGCAAAGTGTCCATCACAAGTGCTTGACAATATTGTCATATGGACGTAACTGCATGGATAAGGCCCACTGTCAGTATAGTCATCGCATGTGGTGTGGCATAGTGAAATTGAATGGAATTTCTCATGTGTGTGATTTGGTTTGATTGTCATAGGCGATATAACGTGGTTATGTTGTTTCATTTATTGAATTGTCCCATTTTATATCTTGTTTGAAATACAATATGCCTCCATTTTCATCCAGACAATGGTAGTCATGGTTGGCCGGACTAACGGATTGAATATAATCATAATCTCTAAAAACGGTCGGCGTAATAAATATTTAAATTGAAAATTTTATTTTGTGTGTGTAAGTAAGTGTTATCCTTTGGAATGTGATGGGGATTTTATTATTTGTTGAATATAAATGTTATACAAAGTTTTGCAAATGTTTGCAACAAAAATTTTATATTAAAATTTGGTGAAATTTTTGGTAGGTACATAACATTAAATTTATCAAAACGTGAGTAGATTTCCCTTCGAATGCAAATGTATTTGAAATAAATATTCTGTCAGAATATTTTCCTTTGCAAACTACAAAGAAGGAGAAATATTTTTTAAAAATTTAAATAAGAAAATTACATACGTACCTACAAGAACCGACAAAGTCTTAACCAGGATCAGAAATACCTAGACAAAATGGCAAGGGAATATTTTATGAAGCTACCATCAGGAAAACTGGAATTCACATCTCAATTAAGACCACTGTCCATCTGCACACCGTTAAGCAAGATTGGCTCAATAACACCACACTACCCATAGGCCCACAGTGCAGCAAGTACGATTGCAATTAATTGCTTTAGGGTCAAGTATGCAAATTAAACTTCAACTTTCATTCCGCATGCTGAGCACTGCTGTCGTCGTTGTCGTCATCATCATCACCATCTAATACAGATACAGATACGACATACACCTACGAGAACAACCCAATTGCGCCTCATCGGCCTGAAACACACCATCCATGACCATGAAGGTGCCCGAACCGAACATATACATAGCTCAACGGCACATACACACGTACCTGACTCATTCGCCATAAGCACATCCATACATTCGTATGGCATATCTCTTCAGGAATTGTATGCTTTTAATGAATTTCATTGCATTTATATGCAAAAGAAGGACGAAGGCGATGGGGGTGGTGGGTGGTGGAGGTTGGTGGTGTTGGTGACCTACAAAAGATTTGAATTTATCCAGTTTGCCGCAAGTTGAGCTCGGTCTCGATTCTTGGTTAACTTCTGGTGTATGTCTGTTGGGTGCACTTTTTTGCCCCAAAGAATTATATATGACCGTATTCAAAGTAGAAAGCCAGCTTTTACCTTTGCGCCGCGTTAGTGAGTGGAGTTTGTAAGTGGGTGTAGCTGCTGCAGGTATACTGGTAACGGTTTTCCGTTTGTAAAGGATGTGAGCATTCATAAAACTACTGAACTAACGTGTTCATGTACTCATGTTTGACATCCTTTCACGAGTTTTATATTTTATTCCGTTTTTCATCGTTGAAGGTGGATTACCTACATATGACGGTATCAGCAAACGACAAACGACAACGACTTCAGCAAGAGTCTTGGCAGACATTTTAATTTTGTAAATTTCCTTTTGAGGCACGTATATTTCTTGCATGCTTAAATAATTTATTGAGACAGAAAAGAGGAAGGAGGTGGGGAAAACAACGATGAAAAACTTAAGGAGAACAGTTGGATATACATTTCCACGTGCTAATGGAAATGGATTCCTTCTTACGTAGTGGCTCCGAACACTTAAATAAGCTCTGGCATCAATTTAATGTGTGTCATCAATTTAAAGTTGTCATGAAATCATAGTCTCCTCGAAAATGTGAGTTAAGACGAATATGAGATTGCAATTGTTGTTGTTTTTCCCCCTTTAGTGGAAATGTGGATGCTGACTTTAAAATTAAGGTTGAGGCATATGTAAAGACGACGGCTTTAAGTTTAATGACTTTCCATTGCAATTCTTTTGGCTTTTACAACAACAAAATTATCTGCTTGTTTTTTTCTCAGGATTATAGGAAAGAAAATACTCCCCTCCCATTTTACTTCATCATTACTAGTCTGTCTGTGGGGTTTTTAGGTTTGAACTCAAATAATATCTGCAGACCTTACGGTTTCCTACCACTTCTTCACTGAAGCCAATGAAATGCTGGTGTTGTTGTATCTGTGTAATCTGTGTTCTTCTGGTCGTCACAGATATTTTACCGTTCTGATGATCCTTATAATTTGGATTGCATCTGTGGTTGTTTTACCGCGACAACCCAATGCTGTTAATTAGATAGCCGTATTATTTGCCGTAATCGGCCGTTTAATACCCATTCCACGTTCGTTACGATATGTGACATTAGCTTGACAGAACTGTGTGCAAAAGGAGAATACAACTTTCCATCCATCCTCTCATGTTTTTTGAGAATAAAAATATAATGTCTCCGTTTTATTTCCAAAACTCAAAGTGTATTTCGTCCGAATCAACAGATTTTCGTTTTAGGAGTATTATACCGCTTTCCCCACGTCTTCGACTGAAATAATTGTCGGTTTCTTCATTACAGTTAGGTTTGGCTTCTGCATAATAAAGCCGCGAAAATTATTACTTTTGATAGCTGAATGCCCGGCCTAGCCCGTGATAAAAGAATTAAGGTTTACTATCCAACTAAATTAAATATTTACTATTTTAAGTCAAAAAAGTTAATACTCCGATTGATATTAACTCATTCGAAACCTACGAACTTGTTGTATATAAACCAAAGGTCCTAGAGAATTTCGTTATAGCGATTTTGACTGAATTGCAAATTTAACATACACCTAACCTTGTTTTTCGTTTCTTCTCTGTCAGTACATATTTTGTTCTAGTGTAATACTTCTTAGTCATTAATTATGTTAAATAATTCACAAGTAAAGTTTTATTTATTACAAACTGATTTTGCACTAATTTAAATTTTCAATTTCGTATTTATCTTCAGCGTATTAAAAAATGTCGGACTTCCTTTAATAAGGTGTGAAAATCAATGGTGTCGTGCCGTTTTCAGGCGCTTTTACTTGCGCTGCATTTTGCCTCGATTCTGTATTATTATTCGATTATGTATTAAATTCGATTCACATTCACTTATTGTTGGCATCATTAAATCCGACGGATGCACTGTACTACCGATAACAATTTATGTTTTTCGAAATTAGCTGTTTTGTAATTTTTGACAACAGAACTTTGTTTTAATCCAGTGGATAGTATTGCTTACTTTTTGGAATATTGGGAGAAATCTGCTAACAAAAGGAGAACACATAATAAATGTATGCATTTTAATTTCAGTTTCATTAAAAACATCATTCTTCTTCTCTCTCTTAAATATTTATTTGCTTTTACATCTTGCGATAATTAGGGGTGGGGGCAGTAAAACAGGATTGGTTCACAAGCTGTTGCCTTAAGCTTCTTATTGTTGAAAGCCATATTTTTTTTTAATGGAATTTTTGATCACTCCAAATCTGCAATTTGATTTTTTTATAAAATAGCAAATTAATACATCCGATAATGTACACCCTTTTTTCCAATCCATAAGAAATAGTAGGTGGTCTTGGTGGGCCAAGGTTTAGACTTGTTCTAACATCGTGTTGTTTCTCGCAATGTCTGGAAACTATTTGATTTTTGACAAGAAATTCCTTAAATTGATCTCTATTTATTGTCCCAATCCTAAATCTAACTGATTATTTTAATGAACTAGATTTGTTATAAAAAAAAACTTACATTTTGTTACGACATTTTTTTAACAAACCGCGATCGGTCCACTCGTTTTTAATGATCAAGTACCTTACCGACGTAAACATTTTCACTTTGGATATTTTTAATGATACACATGTTCGAATTTCGAGGATATGTTCCCCACGGCGAATTAAATAATAGTGGTGTATGAAAATGTTATCTGTATTTGAGTCGAGATGGCGCTATTTTGAAAGTCGCCTCGGCCTTTTTTACGCCATGATCTACATAAATTCCAAATACTTCGCAATTATTATATGCAGGATAGTCTGTCTTCGCTTCAGAGTGGTGTTAGCTTTGAGCATTGTTTTCTTTCTCTAAAGCTAGTGGTGCACTTTCTTAAAATTGCTAATGTCTAATTGCGGTTTCATATCAGCAGAAAAAGAGCTTAGCACTTCTTCTTGGTTAGACTCTTGCAACGTCTGTATTTCAATTTAAAGATTTATCATCTTTGAAGCCTTTACAAGGCCTTCTATTATTTTTTCTTTCACATCACCACCTTAGATTGTACCGACCACAACCATACTGTATTGGTAATGCTATTTTAAAGCTTTGATCTGTGAGTCAGCTTTTTCTTAGCAGGGATGCTGTAGTGAATCCCCTATATCTCAAACAAAATTATCTGAAAACATACAATTAGTCACAAAGTAAATTATCACATCTTTATTGAATGAGTGGCTCCCGTTAGAGCTCTTTCTTCACCTAATTGACTTCCAAACCTTTGATAGCCTTTGATTGATCCTAGGTACGTATGCTTCTTCCAGTATTCGAAGTCAAAGACTCTCACCCGCGATGACATTCTTCGAGGACCGATATACCCCTTCCGCTGAATCAAAGCATTTGATTTTCGTATATTTACCTCAAACTGGGATATTTCCGTAGTCGACCCTGTGAGGATGTGTTAAATTTGGAAATAGTATGATCCCTCATCTGAAATAAGAAAAAATAGGAATGCAGATAAATTCATAAAAAACATTAGTCTTTACGGCCCATCAAAATGTGCCAAAAATGCATATGTTGCACGTATAAAAGGAACCTACACTTTTATGTCGGTTCTAAGAGAAGTTTCCTCTTCTTTGTCTAGTTATGACTAATACACCGACAGATATCTTGTAGTAGGTACTCTTTGTTATACTGGCTTAAATCTCATTGAACAGCCGGTGTCTGTTGGTTGTATATATTAAATCTCGGATTCGTGATAGTAACGAGAATGAAATATCATTGGTTTGGTTTGTGCTGAAGTGCATGTAAAAGTTTCGGTCCTCTGTGGTTATGTGCTGAACCATATGAAACATAAAACGAGCTAAGTTCACTTAGAATCTTTTGCTGATTTCAGAAAGTAGAAGATATTTACTCTTCATGTATCTTTCTTCGGTGGCAAAGTATCAACGATTACCATGTTTTCGGGGCCTGGACCTGCCATTGGCTGGCTGGTCTGAGGTGTAGATGTAGAAAACGTGCGGAGCGAGTCTTTTCTCGACCTTGGTTCTTCTTACTAAAGACTTCAAATTCTGCACGTAAACAAGAAAATATATAGTTGTTAAGAAATGAAAGATTGATATATTAGCAAATCAATATTTCATTAACTTGCAAATCTGTTCTTTTATACAGAAGCTGTTTCGGTGTCCAGCTAAGCAAGCTTAAGCTGTCTCTTGCTTTTAATGTCCCATGATGACGCTGCACATATGTCGTTGAATTTACCAGCGTCAATAACGCAGAAATGTTTGCTGCCATCCCTACGTTTCCGGACATATTTTTGTTGTTGATGTTGATGTTGACGAAAATCTGTTAATAGGAGGATGGCCAAAATAAGCGACAGTTCTGTTTTGCCCCGGAATACTTCTTTGTTGTTGAAAAAAAAAATAAAAATCGAAGCATCAATCCCCTTTTTATTTTGCTTCCGGGCTAAATACATATACATTATGTGCACTCCACACCCATTTGAAATACAATTCCATACAAATTTAATCAGTCAGCCTTCGAATAAAATGACGCCAAATTCGAATAAAATGATAAATTACAAGTAATAACCATGCAAATTCAACTCCCACCATACTGTTGAGTAAAAAAACAAATACTTTTTCCGGCGCCATTACATCAGCATCCGTCTATATCTACTCGTGTCGTGTCGTAGCCGTACTCATGCTACAAATGTCTGACGTTTACCGGGTTATTACTCAACAGCACATTCTGTGTGTGAGGAGTTTACACTGCGAAACATTTCAATTTTATCTACTATATACCGAACCAGCCAGCAGACTCTATTACTGTTACTATAACGGGTAAGTGTAGAGTATGGCGGTGGCAGAGCTCCAACTCCAATCCGAGCATGCTCCGGCATATGACCTATGCTTTCTAGACGACTGATTCAATTTGTCAATGGCAGAATGCTCACTGATTTGTGTGCGCGATAAAGCAGGCCCCGGCGGCCGGAGCGAAGAAGGACACATTCAATTATTGTTTTACCGCGCTGTTTCTATGCAATTTGAGACGAAAGCGACGACGTTTAGATACAAAACTACAAAGGATATAGGTACAGTAGCAGAGTAAATGTCGTACTTTGACACGGTCGATATTATGTTAATAATTTAATTTTCGAGTTGCATTTATCAACAGTTGTAACGTTCACGTTATTTCAGTGATGTATGTACATTTGAACTTGGAATATGTTGCTTACTTACTTTGAGTAATTAACATAAGCAGGGATGCTATGTTTCTGACAGGCACAGATATACGTATCCACCTGGGTCACGTATATTTCAACTCGGATCAGGAACGAAGGGCATGCTTAAACAGTCTACGGTCGTTCTTCATTGTGATTTTACCGTTAGATAGCAAACATTGGTGCATTATTTCTTGTTCTCATGGAATGTTAGAAGAATTTATAAATTAGCGATGCCATGGCAGAGCAAGTTGAAATGGTTTTGAATAAATATTAATGCCCTTCCGTGCTTGCATTCTCCGATGATAATTTTGAGAAACTTTCTGGATAGTTATTAGTTTCCATATTATAATTAGGTATGAAACTTTTGAAATGGAAAGAAAAAGAATTTAACAACTAATGTTTCCACTGACATGATGATGAAGAACCTGTCAACAATTGCGCATACATATACCTATATTGAATTATTTTTTTAAAATTGTAGGGTAACTGTCATTGCACTCAAAATTGTATCAGATTGAATAACATCTTAGAAAGTATAGGTAAAAGTATTGACATGCGAAGGGCAACTCAATTTTTTGATTCAAAGGAATCTCAATGGTGTACCTTTGTGATAAGCGATGCAAGGTCCAAATGTAATTTATTAGAATGTTTTTATGTGTTTAAGAATTATTTTTAATATCAATGATTGGATAACTTGACAAGAGGCTCTGTCTGAAATTAATTTGTTTATTATTTTTTGTATTGAATTCTTGGTGCGTGATTCCTGTACGTGGCACCACATATAAACTTTACCTCTTTATTGCTTACTGTGACCAAGTTAGTATTAGACTAATGAAGAGTACCGTCGTTAGACACAGCAGCCTTAAATCCTCTGAGATCCCGAGCATGTTGCTTTCAGTTACCCTGACTAAGAACTCTTTCATTAAAATATTTTGTCTACCTTGTCGTCTTGAAACTGAGGGCCACAACTATTTACTTCTTGGTACAGCTGTATTACGTTTGTCTTAGGTGGTGGACAGATGTTTGATAGGGCATCAGCTTGCCTAAATACGCTGCACGTTTGTATGCTACCACACTACATATTGTGCATCGTATAATCTGGCCTAGTATAGTCATCGTCATCTAAAGCTTTGGACCATGAATGATATCATTTGAAATCGATTAAAAGATGGGTATGTCTCAGCTAAATGGTTGGGTCTTCCGTCAGAACATGTCATTCGATTACCGCACGTTTTAACATTTTATACCCCCCTTTCATACACCCATACAGATGTCAAGGGTTTTATTAAGAAAAAGGCAATCTTGATTTCATCATAAATTACTTGAAAGACTTCCACGCTTCAAAGAATTTAATGAATGTACAATATTTTAAATGAGTTAAATAAGTAGAGTGAAATCCCAAAAGAATGCACTCATATGATTACATTCTTTTGAATGCGAATTCAAATACAAAAACCTTCGCTGGCAAACCATCCTAAAACTTGTAAAACTTGCCTTGAATGCGGATTACAGTCAGTCGATCGACAATCGGTCTAAAACTAATATATTTTGACGAGAACGAGTTTTCCCACGATGAATCCGAATCATTTTCATTTCCTTTTCTGGACTGCGGCTATACTGAGCCTTTTGCAACAAGAAGACATATTCCAGCACCGATCGGGTTACCTACATATACATCGAACGTATCGACGTTCCAGTTGCATAATCTTATATCATTGTGTCGTTCCAAGTCATGATCTAATAAGAGGAGGGTCATATTCGCCATATCCTAGGCTGATGCCTCTCCCATAACTTAGGAAAGTTAGCTCAACGGAACAACCCCCAAGTTGGAGGCAGATAAACTAACAAACAAACGATACGATAAAATACACAAAAGGAAAATATATAATTACTTAAAACAATTACGTACCCAGACGGATGATTAAACCGATATTATGTATAGAAGTATATTTGACAAAGAAACACTTGTAGGTACTACCACAATGTTCTAATAATAAATAACATTAACCCATGCATATCGCTTTAGTTGACGACAGCTTCCTGCGACTCGAACCCATTACAAACTAACGACATTTTGCTTGTGCTGTGTTAGGCTCAACATTTCATACCAACACCCTCATAGAATTCCAGACGAATAACAAATGAGGGACAAAGTCGACACAATTCAATTTGCCTAATTGTTGCCACGAAATATTTATTCCATAGCCATCAATTTGTATACCATTATTTAATCACCATTTACCGTTGGCCTCCACTCCCCCGCCCCCTTACAACCCATTCAATGAGAATTAGTTCCGTTGTTGTTTTTGACTGATGGCAATGTTGTTGTTCTGTTAGGTATGTATGTAGGTACCTACCGTTACCGTTGCCGAATTGAACATCCCTTTATAATCCATTACCGTATTTGTAATTGAAATGACGCTTTGTTACTTATTAAATATGTGTACCAAGTGCGCCGTGTTTTTCTAGAGTATGTACTTGTCAATTATTCATTCATATGGCAGCGACGACATTAAACTCCTTGTAAATACAAACACGCTTGACACGGTATGGATGGAGCAGCAGCCTTGAACCTCTACGTGTACCTCAAATATAGGTACAAATTAATTCCAGAGAAAAAAAAGTCTTGTTTTTCTTTTTAATTCACCGCACTGAAAAAAAAGCAACAGAGTAAAATGCAATAAAAAGCACTTTATTTGCGTTAGTTGAACAGCATACAAACAAACATCTTTCTATATAAAGATAGGGAACAAAAAGCACTTTGAAGCAAGTGTACGCCAGCATGCTAACGTCATGGGACTTGGAATACAAGCAGATTAGCACGAAACGAGGAAATGTGGATGACAGATAAATTGGAAAGGACATATCTAGCCATTCATAGACACACAGAGAACTAAACGGGATAGAATAGGTGATGTGGGGATGATGGTGCATATCTACATATATGTATACATAGATATCTGACTGCGATGAGTGCGAAATTCTCTCTTAATCTGACGACAATCACACGTCGAAGGATTTTTGTCCTAACCCCACTAACGCAAGTCGCCTTGAGAGGTTCCATCACGCTGTAGAGAATTTACGTCATCGTCATTGTGTTGCTTTGCTCAATAGCAAGGGGAGTTGGAAGAAGAGGAGGGTTAAAACAAAAACGACCAAAGCTGTATTTCGTCATGCAACATTTTCACAGTTTGGGTAGGGGAGCAAGCAAGATAGTAGTGGTGGTAATAATACTGGCACATGCGTAGTTCGCAACTGCGTGGTTGAGATGCGATGAGAGAGAGTTACCGTGTGGGTGTTTTTATTGCGTTAGATACACATTCTATTTTACTGGTAGTAACTTTCGCTTAAGTGTATCTGTCATGCATCATTAATTGTTATGTGACATGGCAGCGGAACATTACACCAAAGGGAGTCCAATTTTACTAACTTCATTACTTGTATCTCTGGTAGTTTGTCATGTAGATGTGGCGTGCGATCCAAGCTATTATCAAAAATGTTTTCTGATATAAAAATGTTGTTATTTTAACATTCAAATTAACATAGGCCGATATGCTGTGATTGCTAAATTAATCTCGCTTAAGCGTGGAGAAGATCAAGCTGAAGAAAATTCCGTTCTGTCACTAAAAAAACGCAAACTAAGCATAGAGAATATCCTAATCGGCTGCAGGATGGACCTCGACTCAACCCATAATCCTCTTTAATTAGTACGGATATTGGCTAACCACTTCCAGTTGTACAATATGGCAAGCAAGATCTTTTACGGGATCTTAAGGTATTGATATTTCTATAGTTGCCGCATTTTGCATAGTCTCCTTTCTTGTAAACCGGACAAACGATGCTGGTTCCATTAATAATTCTTCTTGATGCTCTCTGCCAAGCCATTTCCTTGGATTTCAGTCAAGATCTTATTATCCTTACTTAATTTTAGGCGGGCGTGCGGAATTCTTGGCTTTCATCGTCAATTTTGGTTCGCTCTACCCGACAGCGGAATTTTGTCATTCTCGCCATTTAACAGTACCTATGCGGAAATGGTTTTCCAGTTAGTTAACACTGAGTAACTCCGTTATAAGGTTTTCTTATTTACCTCTGCAGGTGTCTGTTCGGGGCTTCTTTCTCTGGCACATTTCCAGGCATAAACACGGTTGTGTTTAGTCAAGTTATCTAGAAACTTTGACACTACACCCTTATTTTATTTAACTTTAATAGTTTTTGAGCATTAAATTTAACGCATATAGTAACTTACTGACTTTTTATTTCTTTTATCTGAGGTTGCTGGAATGCTCAGACAAAAATACTGGTCCATTATGTCAAGAAATGCACAGACAGATTTGGTACAGAAACACAGGATAAATTTATATTTAAATGTTCTATTCAGTGAGACTGGACCTCATCGAAGAAATTTGGATATAGAGAAGACCTGAGAATTCAAATGAGGACAAGGCTATTGCTAAAACAGAAACGACTGTAATCCTAGAACTTGAAGAACTCAATTCGGCCACGACAGAATTTTGCTACTTTCAACCTACCAACAAGCAAGTAAACTGCAGATTAAATTATCCAGTAAAAAGACACCACCCTTAACCGCAACCGAAACCGAAACCCAAAGAACCTAGGAAAAACTCAAAACACGCAAAAACATTATTCAGAAACTCATTGAATCAGTTTGGGGTTCAAGTCTTAAAAGTTAACTCAACTCTCTCAACTGCAGTAAGAGTGCATTCCATGCGTTCTGATCTTTATAATCCCAATCAAAACCTCATCGGAAAAATACGAAAGAAAAATTATTTTGTATACTGTTTAGGTACCTACTTTAACTAAATATTGCAATTCTGTTTATGCTAAAAATTTGGCCATTTAAAGTTTTCGTAAGACGCCTACATTGGTACCTACATATAAAAATATAAGTAGGAAAATTAATATCAGTAAAAAAATCGTACAAAATCAATGATGAAACATCCATTTCCTTAACACGATCGCGGAATAACTCTTTCTATTCCAAAAATGTAATTATGTCGAAGGTCCTGCCATCTCATAACTTATTGCAGTGGTCAATTTCTTAAGACTTTAAGCTCTTCCAGCAGCGTAAAAATTGATCATCCCACATGTCCACTATAGCATATATTTTATAGAAAAAGTAAGCATCTTGCAGTGTTTATGTTTGGTTTTTGCAAAATGAATGAATCCATTCACATAGATATCCGTTTATTATTTACGTTCAACCCAAATAACAACCAATCCAAGTGTACTATATATATATATATATATGTGTGTGTGAAGGTATCATTTGAAATTTGTTCGATAGAGAATCTCAAATCGATAGTTTGTATCCTTCGTAAGTTATTCAAATGGCATCCTGCTTCTGTCGACAAAAAAAAAACAATTTCCAAGACTCCTCAGAGTGCTACCTAGTTTATCTTCCCTGCAAGGACTTTTGCGCCCATAAAGAAAGTTTATATTCAAAGAGTTCAAAAGTTCAGGACAAATCCCAGTCGTGCACTTAGTTCTCACCAAGCATTCAACAAATATAAATGAATGAACAAACACAATGAATGTCTATGTCATGCGTAATACTCCGATAATAGTTCGAGAGTAGCAGACGTATTTAGATAAGAAATTCGCCTCCTTCGATTCAGCATAAAATCAACAATAGCTTGCATGCTATTCGTACATACAGTTTTGATAAGCACTCAATTCTCTTGAATGCCACTGTAAGTAAATCATAAAACTTCACAGGAATATTGAATATTTTATTTAATTATAAATTCAATATAGAACGAATTATCCAAAAAGCTGTGTCAACGAATTCGATCGCATAAATAAAAATCTGCAATCGATTAAAATGGATTTAAATATTCGAAATCTGTATCATTGTGTCCTTTTCATGCAAATAAGAGTTCTTATTCCTTCAACCACACACACACACACAGACACACATACTTTAAAAGCGGATGGCCTTTTGCTGTTTTATTAACATTTAATTAAGCTCCCATAATAAATGTCACACCAGACTTATTGTAGTTGTAAAACTTTCGAAAAGTACTTAAACTTTCTTGTTGTAGCAAAGTGTGCAATTTTAATTGTCATGCCCCTTTCCCCTAACAAAACTGCATATTAAACGTATACATTTCAATTGCACCCCCAACTAGGTTAAACTCTGGAAAATGCTACGTCTATCATAAAATGGATTTGATACCCACTTCACTACGAAGTTGTGAGTGAGTCGGTTTATCCACTACTATTAAGGTCACTGTGTGGAATTTCTGTAGTTCATCGCCGCACATTTAAATTAAAAACAACGCATGACTGACGACACTATTTCCAAACGATGCGTGGAATTGACTCTATATTGCGCCCATGTGCTGCATAGGCCTACTGGGAAGGGACTATACAAACATAATGACACGGTTGATAATCCTTGAATTATTAGTCAATCCATTGGAAATGTGCAGCTTATGGGAGCAATGTCAATAAATTTAAATGTAAATCTACTTCAATAATACAGTCAGACACATTGATATTCGAAAAAAGCACAAGTGAACTTTCCAATATTTGTACTGCCTTACTTACTTACTTACTTAACGGGCTCCCGACCCGTGAAGAGTCACTGCCTGAAATACGGCTGCCTTCCACCCTCGGCGATCCCGAGCACGCTGCTTAAAGTTGTCCAGACCAAGCGCTCTGGCATCCGCGATGGCTTGGTCTTTAAAACGGAGGTTCGGTCTTCCTTGTCGTCTCGAACCTGGGGGCTGGGATTCGAGATGCTCTTGTCAGTGATAGATTATTGACATAGATCGAATGTCCGAACTTCGTCAAAGTCGACTTTGTAATTCTTACGCAGCCGAATTTCTGGTATCATTGCATCAAGTGACATATCTATTCGGAAAAAATCGTACGGAAGTTCCCACGCATTGTATTATCGCTGTTACTTAAAGTTATTGTAATTGAAATTCTTAGATTATTTAAGAAAGGATTGCACTTCGCCATACCGATGCCTTCGTTTCTAGCTCCCTATATGAGAATCAATTTTGTTTTACCTCCCAACTTATCTACGAATCAATTACCTTATAATTACCGTGGCAATAGAGTGACAATCTCTATCCAAATAATATTGTTACCGATTTATAGTACATACGTGGACTATTATACATTTATATGTCTTTTCATTTGCAGATGACGCGATTTATTCCAAAGGACGACTTTACATAGACAGATTGACTCATTAACAATCTTGGCATTCAATGCGTTAAATTGCATTTGCAATGTGCTACCAGCCTAAATAGCTGGCAATTTGCTGCAGTTAAATTACTAAATTTATCCCAGCCCTCCAGAAGAGGATGCAAATCAACGGTACAACAGGACCGACAATGGCTGCCTCAGAGCCACCAGAGCCACCACCAAGGAATCCGGACCGAATAAACGCTTCACTAAATAAACTGACAGACACAGTAAGTATATGCCTATGTATGTATGTATATGTCATGCAGGATAACTTATCTAAACCGAAAACACAAAAACATTTACACAAACACACACGCACAATGCGTCAGTGCGCGTCTCACTCTCCGAAGTACCCAAAATTTGTGCACAATTTTTGCAACAATAGATCTCGACTCATCAAAGAGACTAAATTGTGTTTTGTACACGCTTAAATGGCAACATAGCGGTGCAGATACCATGATAACAGCGTCGTTGTCCAATCTTCAATATATCTGCTCATACATACAGCCTTGGCACACAAAATTTTGTTTTCAAATCACTATATATTCTTTATATATATTCACAATTGTTTCCGTTTTTATATGTATGCTTTTGTGTCAGTGTTGTACCCGTTGTGAATGTGCGCAAATCCCATTTTCCAGAAAACAACAAAATCTTTGGATACCAGCGACAAGCCCGTCAACAATAACAAGCCTTTGAAGCCGCTCCTGTCGTTGGATAATACCCTCACATCGTCATCATCGACAACGTCTTCGTCGGCCACTATCACTGCAAATAGTGCAATTCATTCACCATCGACTCATCTCTTTAGCAAAAGAATGGAGATTAATAGTCAGGTGGGAAATAATGGTGGTGTAGGGGCTTGTGCTGCTGCCAGCAGCTCACCTGGATCGAACGGTATAAGGAATCTAATACTAACATCACCCCTTGTCGACAACAATCATCAGAGGTCAGTGAATTTGAATAAAAGCGAGTCAAACAATCATCTGCAGGGCGGCGGTAGCGGCAGCGGTAGCGCTACCCAGGCCAATGAGAGCGGACAAATTGATATGATAAATGGGACAAATCACACTGCTATGAGTACGGGTATGCTATTTTGTTCGTTTATTAAATGTAAATTGATGTTTTTTTGTCAAGTTTTTTTTAGTTTTATTTGTCATTTCCTATTAGATTTGACATATGGCATTATTTTGCTTTGATTTTTTAGAGAAAAGTTGTTGTAAATTGTTGCTCAAATGTTGGTTAATTGATGTGGTTTTTTCTGGTGTACACAAAGTCAGGGTTAATTGGTTTCCTTTTTATTCCAGAGTGGCATTGTGAATTGTTTTTTTTTTCTCGTGTAACAATGGAAGAAACGAAAAAACACAATTTCAATGTACTGTTAGTTGAGGGGCGAAGAACTGTAGCGAAATGGCGACACTGTGTCTTGGGAAATTATTTTTTTAGCGACACTGTGTCTTTCGGATTCTTGGTATTTGCTAACCCATGTTGATCTACCAATTCCGATTTCTATTTCTTTATACTAAAATGTGGAAACTTTGTCGTCACAAATGTTTTTTTTTAGAAGTTTTCTTTTCTCCAATGAATTTGTACCGACAGACATTTTATATGAGATAAATAGATTCTTTTTGCCTATTTATGGAATGAGGGATCACAATTTCCGAACTTACATTCTTAGATCAAGGAGAAGGTTTTTTGCCAATCTGGCGGCTCTGATACCGGAAAAATGCAGGTCAAGTGTTATGACGGTATACCAGTTTCGAGAACTTCGAACCCCAATGGTTTTGAGAAGCTCATTCAGCGGACTAAGACAAGTGACAAGGTCCATTACGGATCTTGAGTCACGCTTCTTCAGTCTGAGAAGACTGTTATTATCAGTAATAATTTGCCTTGTGCGTACCGATTAGCAGCACCCTATTGATGGTTGTGGGCAAACAACCGCTGATAGTATTAAGCCTGGACTGGCAAGAGCACCAGCTCTTTCATTATCCTAGATAGAGTTCAAGAGTTGCTTCTACTTAACCTGTTTTATCATGCGTACATGCTACTGCTATTTTTCTCCACCAGAGGCTCATATTAGATCTGTCATTCAACAATTCAACGCATACATGCCACTGCGTTTTATTTTGTTTATTTGAACATCCACTGCGGAGAAGTATTTAGTTATTATGCGATGATGATATGATATTAGTACACCATCACATATTTTGAGGATTAAACCTAGTAACTCGTAAAAAGAAAAAATAGTTCTTTGATTTTAATCAGAGCCACTTTTTGGTATTTTGGCATTTTTGGTTTATCGAGTTTGTTCTGGAAAAAATTCATTGGCAAATAATAAAAAATACCACGTATGTTAAAATAAAAATTAAATGGACAAATCATTTCGGAAAACAACATTAGGGAAATTCCAAATAAGTAAATAGTGGAGAAACGAATAACTTTTATTTTGTTGCTGATTCGAAAACTATTTTTAAAACTGTTTTTAGTTGATTCCGTAAAACAGCAGAAAATTGCTTATGAGGTCCTACCGTTTAACCGTCGATTTGTGAAAGACGATTATCTCACAATTAAACAAATTTAAGGCAAAAGATAAATATGAAATCATTAATAGTGTCAACAACCTAAGCAATTTCGTTCGGAATAGAAATTAAACTGTAGGGCCCTTTCATTCGTGGGAAAAAAATATATATTTTCCCACACATAATTGTTGCAGAAGCTAGACTTTAGGTACTGTATGGGCTGTTTATGTCTAGTATTTATTTTATTATTTTATTTATTATTATTATTTAAAATTTAAATAAAATCACTCTTAATTTATTTTTGAAGTTCCCGAAGAAATTTCTTGAGCAGAAATTTTTATTTAATTTTTGAATTGGGGAACAGCTTTAAGCAGTTTTTACTGACTTTAAGTAGCTTGAAAATCTTTGAAAGAGTAAAGGAACAGACCTAATTTCTACTGCCTTAATAATTTTAAAAATACAATAAATAATTTGAATACATTTTGCAAGCCAATTAGCTGAAATGGTCAAATTAAAAAATATTGAGAACGATTGTTCTGGACCTTGACACTGGTTTGGGGTGGTGAGCGCACACAGCAGTTATTTTTCGGCACTATGTCGTATACACCGATTCGATTTGTTAACCAAAACAAACATTAAGCAAATTTTGAACTCGAATGGTGAATGAAATATTACAACTTTATCGCTCGCAATACAATACGGTAGACAGGTATTATATAAAAATAAATTAACTATTGATCAAGATAGATGGTTAGTTAAGTCTCAATTTTATTATTTTATGTTAAATTCAACGCAGTGCAGTGAAAGGCCAAAAAAGTCTTAGAAACTATCACAAAGCGAAAAATATCGGGAAATGTTATGAAATAAGTACAGTGTGGGCCAAATACAATTTTCATATCGCAGTAGCGCATTCTTTCACTTTATGACGGTTTCGTGCTTTAGCTCACGGATATTGGCCTAAAGTGCTGAATCTATTCCGGATTGTTGGCTTAACATCGGTCTTTCACGGCTTCCTAAAAAAAAACTCAAATCGAATCGATAGCACGATTTCAGCATCGATCGATTGTGGCATGGGCTGTGTGGCATGAACCAGAGGTCGTCCGGTAACAGTCGGTTAACATGACTCTCTAACTCTCAGGCTAGTTCGTGAATTGTTCAGCTGTCGAGATCAATGGCGAGTGAAGCCTGATTAACCGTACGACGACGGAGACCATGAGTGTTGCCCACTAGCATACCAGTTTCACGAACATTTTGCACAAACTTGCAAATTTCGGCCAAAACTAATATTCAAAAAAATCACTATTTGGGCTACGCAGCACTCACTTGGAAAATTAGTTTTCAATATTTTCCAACGTTGTTCAAGCGTAAAACGACTCATTTCATTCCACGGAGGTATGATACGTACTTTCTATAGACAGTTCGAGTGGGAAACAGCTGTTAGACACTGACAGCTATTTGACACTGACAGCTGTTTCCCACCTATAACCTATGATTTAAAAAGAAACCACTAGATGGCCCACGCTTTATTTTTGTGCGATGCTCAAAAGAATAAATACATAACAAAGCAGCTTTTTACAGCGATTTAAAAGAAAATGTTTTGTCAGAATCCAGCTTGTTCTAACCTAACATACGAAAAAATAAGCAAAACAACTGTTTTGATTTGTGGAGGCATTTTATGTAATGTTGGTTGTTAGGTTTTGCTATCGATACATACTGAAAGAAACTGTAGGCTTTCTGTAGTCATCTTAGGAATTGAGAATACTATGCCAAGAAGGTAAAGCATTTGTGGCTTTAATGCTCTTATCTAGTTTTTAAAATAATAAAACAAGTTGTAATAAAATGGGAAACAATATTGTGCGAGTTTTTTCAAGATCTATCAACAATTGATTTTTTATAAACTTGTGGCATCTAAAGCAGATCTTGGGCTTGGAAAATCTTAAAAGTGCTCTAACAAGCACACCGGATACAGGCGTATTCTCGTGGATAACAATATTCTGTCTGTGATGCAGACGTGGCATCAAAATTGAGGTAGCTTTCGTCTTACGACTTCTGCTGAACTTGTAAAGACGTCAAGAAAAAGGAAATCACCAATTACTTAGGAAGTATGTGATGATAATAAGTCTGCTCTTCTTCCCTTATCCAAATTCAAAACTATCAGACAAGCTTAGGTCTCCCTAGAATGCATCTTGTAACTTCTGGCAAACGTTATTCATATTACTTAAAACTATTTTGTGTAATGCTGTTTGTGTATTTTGTATTTCAAAAATCAAAGTATGCAGATTTCTTGTATACGAAATATATATACACAACTTCTATGGTAGGCTTGTAAGAAAGGGCTTCGTTATTAGTCTTTAAATGCAATTTGTGATTTTTAACCTTAATTTTATATTTATATTTTATGTTTATTCACTTTTTAAATCAAAATATTACTAAAATTGAGAACAACATACTCTCACCTACAATTTCTTTATTGGGACTCCAGTAACCTCATCCTACCAGATTCTACTTCTAAAATACTTCTTCTGACAAATTTTCTATCCAATTGAAGACAAGTGTAAAGCATACACCATCGCTAAACTCTTTACCAAAGGCACTGTCGCAAATGTTTTTTCTAATTTCTACAATAAATAATAACGTGTACGAAAAGTCTTAAGGTGCGCTCAGACGGTCATTCAAAACTTGTTATCTGGATGACATCCTGACGTCACTATAGACGTCAGCATGTCATACGGATGACAAATTTGGATGACCGTCTGTTCGCACCTTTAGTTTCATATTTTGTTATGTAAGAAACAAGTACGCTTCCTTGAAGCTTAGTGGTTTACAACCTGTAAGGACATTCACCTCTGAAAGTAAATCTATGAAAAATCTGCTATTTTACAAATGGTTGAGGCTATAGTTTTAATACTTCAATTTTATACAACAATCATTCGTTCAGGACAATTAAATAGTTTTTAAAAGAAAATATTTTCTTAACACGATTATGCACTACCCATCTATTTCCTAATGCTATTATACTTCGCTAAGAATAAACATTAAGCATATAATTCTCAAATCACCAAACACAAAAAATCCCTACTAACACCCAGCTGCAAGCGATAATCGTGAAAAAAATAAGAGAAAAAAATCAATCGAATTTATTTGAAATGTCACCACTCAAGTTCCTGACAAAAAAATGGAAAACCTAATCCCCATGGTTCATTCGCATGGAACAGATTATTTAAAATAATTCTAAGAAACATACACCAAGTGCTTAGAAAAATCAACTAACACCAACAACAACTACGTGGTTATGGGTACACCACCCGAAGCTTGCTATTTACTTCATTTGTAATTGATATTTTGTTTTATTTTTTCGATGTAAAACTTTTTTATGGAAATGTTTGTCTTTTCTTATTTATTTCATTCATTCCATTCGTGTACCTGGTATGTCTCTCATGAATCCTGCACGCCATCTATTTACCCCATAAAAATAAAATAAAAATAAAAAAAACAAAAACTCTTGATGTACCTATTTTGTTACAAAAAAAAATAAATAAATAAAAAACACAAACAAATCAGTTGATAAGAGAAACGCCAATGATGTTGTTCTTAAATTCATGGATTTAGGACTCAGTGTTGGCACCGGTGCTCAGAGTGTAAACGGTTGTACAACGTTCAGTACTAGGGACCAACACCTCAGCAACATGGACAAGGGAGGTGGTGGCAGTAGCAATAGCAGCAGTTGCGATGGTAATCGCAACGAAGATTCCAAATTTCAATATAACGAAGGAAAAGGTTTGTATTCATTTGCTTATGGCTTCGACATCGACATTCCTCTAATGCACGTTTGTTTGTCTGCAGAATCGTCACCCTCTAAATTACGACTGGAAAACGAACGACTAAATACGGAAATCCAAAGATTGCGAAAACTCCTCGAAAACTCACCGGACGGTGCTGTGGGTGGCATCGATTTATCTGATAGCAACAGCTGCGATGCTCATTCTACGGACGGCAGCAGCAGTCGTATTGATCGACTGGAAGCAGAGCTGAAAGCGGCCAAAACACAAATTGCTGCTCTCCGCTTGGACCGAAAGAAACTTAAATCGGATAAAACAGATCTGCTGGCACACGTAAAGCAGTTGTGCGCCTCGCTGCAGGACAAAGAACAGGAGCTGAGGGATTTCATTCGTAATTACGAACAAAGGATTCGCGAGAGTGAATCGAACAATGCTAAAATGTCCTCGGATCGGGAACGGGAACGATGGTCACTGCTGAAACACGCACGAGACGAAGCGGAGAGGTCATTGGCTCTGGCACAGCAATTGAGTGCACGTGATGTGCAATTGCAACGGCTGCAAGAGCAGCTCCAGGAGGCCAGGAGACAATTATCGGGTTGCTTATCGGATCAAGAGAGTCTTTTGTCATTTGCACCATTAACGCCTCCGTCGGGTTTGATTAACCATTTGGCAGCGGCCTCTGCTAATTCGAACGCATTGTCTGCTTATGGAAGCGCCGGTGGGGGAGGCAGCATAGCTGGAGGTAGTATCGGCGGAGGCGGAGGCAGTGCAGGTGGTGGTAGTGGCGACTCGGGAGTTCGAGGCAGCAGTGACCGAGAAAGCGCCGCAGGTGATTTGAATCTCAGCGATGGAACGTGTGAGAACGGTCCCTGCATCACAGTGGATCCAGATAGTATTTCCATCGTGTCCAGTCAGAATATGTATCAATGTAAGTAATCGTCGAATAGGGAGAAATAGGCGAAGAGGTGGCCGAATATATTTAACACGTTTTTCGTTGCAGTTGGCACACCAAAGGAACGAAGTCCTACTCTGTCGCCACTCAACTCTGCAGCATACTCGAGGTAGATGGGATTGTTTAAATATTTTAAATGGCAGCTCATGTGTTATGTCCTTAGGTCTGTGGAACAACTGGGCTCACCAGGCGATAATGAATGTCCATCTGCACTGACTCGAAAATTCGCTGCCAGTAAAACAGGAACTCTTGGCACCCGCAACGGACGTGGTGGCACTTGGGGTAGTATATCGCGCGTATTCGCCAGGTCCCGCAATAAAAGTAAAGCTTTAAGCACTGACAGCGCCAGTGAATGTAAGTATTTATTTATTACTTTAAATGGATTTTTATAAATTTTACCTGTATTTAGATTCCGATTACTCGTGGAACTCGCTAACCGAAGAAGGCTACGCTGAGAAGCTTCGCCTTCTTCGCGAAGCCTCGCAGGTACCAATGGAACGTTGGCGCGCCTCACAGGTGCTCGCCTGGCTTGAGGTGGCGCTCGGCATGCCACAATATAGTACACGATGTTCCGAAAATGTCAAAAGTGGCAAAGTCCTCCTTGAACTTAACGATGTCGAACTGGAAACCGGTCTCGGATTGGCACATCCAATGCATAAGAAAAAACTTCGCCTAGCCATTGAGGAGCAACGACGACCTGAGCTGGTGAGGTATCCGCTGATCACACAACTCGGTCATACATGGGTTGCATCTGAATGGCTTCCAGACATTGGTCTACCACAATACACAGAATCATTCCTTCATTCGTTGGTCGATGCTCGAATGCTAGATACGCTTTCGAAGAAAGAATTAGAGAAATTTTTAGGTGTTACTAGGAAGTTCCATCAGGCTAGCATAGTTCACGGTAGCTATTCCATTTGATACAAAACAAAAAAATTATTCCATTCGCCATCTGAATTGGGGACTAATCTGGATTATTGCATCCGCTTTGGGTGTATCCCTCTACTCTTCTTTTTTTTCAATTTTAGGTATACATGTCCTGCGGATTGTGAAATACGATAGACAAACACTGGCAATGCGTAGAGTACAATCAGAAACGGTGGATACGGATCCAATTGTATGGACGAATCAGCGTTTTATACGTTGGGCAAGGTCTATCGATTTGGGTGAATATGCTGATAACTTAAAGGGTATGTGTGGTGTGTGAATTGAAAATATATTTATTTTTTTCGTTCTTTTATAGATTAAGTGTGGTATTTCGTTCGGCTATGAAATTACCTTTTTGTTTCAAAATTAATCTGTGACGTTTTAAAATATCGTTTTTAAGGAAAACGTTTATTGAAAATAGAAAAATTCAAATGAGGTGAAGTATTTTCTTGTAGCTAAGCAAATATTTTCAAAGTTGCCGCAACTAAAGAGAATGCATTGTTTTTGTGAGAAGTTGTTTTAATTTTAGTTTAATTGAAGTAAATTCTGAGCTTAGGAATGAAAAGGTAAATGTCTCCAATGTCCGCCTCTGCTCTGCCGACAAATGCTCATTCTTTTCATGCAATTTTTAATTTTTGTTTTAGTGCTAGAACCATTTGTAAAGACTTCAACTTTAACAAAGCTCCATGAAAAAGCCGAAAGGTGATATATCGCACGATCACTGCGGACTGCTGGAGTATCCATTTCTAGAAATCACACGTCCAGAAAATTTGCCCCGCAAAGAAGGCATTATTTCATCAGAGTACGAAAACTTTGGCGGCGAAAATTGAAAACTTTTGTGTAGAGGAGTAAAATACAAGCAAATGGAAAATTAGAATTTCTCAAAAACATCTACGATTTTGATGTAATTTTGCAGATTGGACATTTTTAACATAATTGTTCGAAATACAAAAAAATTATCAAAATATTATTATATATATAAACTTTCGAAGAACAGTAACACAGTCCAACTAGTACTCCTTGAACAAGAGAAAGTCTATCTATTATAAGTTCCGTAACTTGTACTATTCAGCAAGTGCGTTGGTGAATTACAGGCTCAAGGCAAACTTGTTTTAGTATTTTTTTAGAACCCATAGCTTTTGTTATATCTTCGATAAATGAAGTGTATTTCTTGAAAGAAAATCTCCGGTGATATGTTACCAACAGGTCATTTACAGTGACGCACACATCTAAATTGAACGTTTCCTGTTTATAACATTTCCCTCTATTTCTAAAATTCCATTTATTTGGAATATTATTTCGAGCTAGTCGTTCATTCCTGACACAATTTTTATCAACGATAACCCTCGATATTTTTTTAAACTCTCAAAGACTAATTGTAGCTGTAAAAGTTAGCCGTCCCTAGCAGAGATTCTACAAATTCTCTAAAAGGGTATTCTATGGGACCAAAAAATACCAGCCAGCAAAAGTAGCCAAACATAGGTTTGTTAGAAATCCCATCAATTCTAATCTAGGTAATCTAATTAAAAAAATAAAGCAAATTATTCACAACATAAGTTACAAATATCATATTGGCCATTTTTGACCCACGAATACAATGTATGTTATTGGCAAAAATTGTATCATACAAACTAATACATGGAGTCTGCCGCCAATTATGTTTGTAACATTTTATCATCATCCGCAAGGAGTTGGCGTATATTCTATTCATCCTTCTGTTTTTTCTGTGACCATCTTGAAGATGTATATGTTTCTTCGAAAGCATTCAACGTAGCTCTTCAACCGTTATATCCACATGAATTTAAATATAGAAATGCAGAAACGTACTCGATATTCTCTTCACTAATATATTACGCAGTTGAATATATATCAAAATTAATAAGCTGTTGCATATCATCACTTATCCTTAGAATTTATACCAAAAAAACTCTTAAAATCGACAATGCCAATTGCAACCTCCAAACAATCTCTTGACACATATTGCCTTGAAACTAGAGCAATAGAAAATTTATTTACTGATGACATATCGTACTGTACCCGTAATAGTTACTCATGAAATAGTTAATTTTCATAATGACTTTCATTTTCTATCACCATATTAATTAGTTATTACTATCTACAGCATATGTAGCTTAATGCATGCCAACATTGAGGTTGAGTTCTTGTTATCGATCTATAGCAATCAAATTAAACGACAAGGCAATATCCCTTAGCTAAAATACCAATGTAATATCTGCATACGTCCAATTAATTATATTGAAGCCGCATTGTTTGTGTGGATGTGTGTCCACACCATCGGGCTAAACTTTTTGCACACATTGTAATCCACCTCCTACCACATATCTGAACTTCGACCTACTAATAATAATCTGTCCACGTATTTGATTACAGATAGCGGTGTACATGGTGGCTTAGTGGTTTTGGAACCATCATTCTCAGGGGACACCATGGCCACAGCCTTAGGTATCCCCCCGTCGAAAAACATCATTCGAAGGCATTTGGCCACAGAATTTGATGCCCTCATCCTACCGGCAAGGTAAGTCCACCCACATAAATTATTTATACATACATTTTTTGATTTTAAGTTTTTGGCCTATCATTAGCACACACACATCATGTCATATAATCGTGTTCCTTTTTTTCATTATTCAGCCAGATCATTAACAAAAAAAAAACAGAAACTGTATTACATTACACCGTAGCACTTATTATGATTTTTCAGATTTTATTAGAGATACTTTGACTCTAATCCGCGCTATTTGCGTTTTTCTTCTTTTTTACTAATAAAAAAAATAAAACAACACATCCTCTTCGATATCCGAAGGTATATTGTTTTTTGCCAAATGGAAGAGTTTCAAATGGATAACTCTAGAGTTTTCTCCATGAATCAGAAGCCAATGGGAAGATAAATTTCATCGATCTCATATACTTAAAAGAAAAAAATCATTTCACATCTTAGTTCAAATTTATAGTTAAAAAAAACGAAATACGTATATTTATATTTTCAATTCGTAATAGAGATAATTTTTAAATTACAAAAACAATAAAATCAAAATATCAAATATATCTCTATGGGAGAAAAGAAAATTCTTATATCAAAAAATCAAAAACGAAGACAAAAAATATAAAAACATTTAAATTCTAGTTAGCCGAATTTACATACTACTCGTAGATATACACCCGAACAGTTTTAAGACATGAGACTATATCACTGAATTACACATGTACTCGTACATAACATTCATTTTACATCACTCAGTAAATTTCAAGTAAAAAACTAATAAACATATACATATAAATCGGTAGATAAATATTTATAAGAATTCAAAATAAAAGGGACAATGTCCTGATAATAGACGAAGACAGTTAAATTACTGCTATGCCGACATGTGTGTTTGCCTTTGCTGTTTTGCACTCTCGTTTTTTTTTTGAATTTTAATTTTAATTAATTTTTCTTTTAATTCAGGGTATCGCATCTTTGTTAACTGTATTTTTTTTAATATAAATGTCGCAATTATTACATATATTTTTTATGGAAGAGTAAAGTTCCTATCCACCACAGGTAAGGTAAGAGACATAGGTTGGTGGAATATAGGTATTGATATGAATGTATCGATTCTTAGTTGTTTGAAGAAGATATGGGAAGTTTTATATTAATTTATGATATCATACATTTTCTGTTTATCTATTTTAGTTTTCTATTAATACAATTAGAAAGACTTTCTTCCTCTACCTCAAATATTTTAGAAGAATATTTTGAAGATGCAAAGCTTAAGTTGTAGCAAATTAAGCAAAGAGAAAACAAAATAGATTTTTCAATGCTACCTTGCACTTTGTGTGTTATCAAAAGATTGAGCAATTCACATTGTCACATTTGCAGAGTACGTAGGACAGAATCCTAAATGCGACATCGGGAGAGCTTTCCTGCACTCATATTTGAATAATGATTTTGATTTGGTGAATTCAACCTGTAAAAAACATAAAGCCTTATGAAAATGTTTTTTTCTTAAACTAGACTTCTCTTCTTATTTGAATACTCTCTCTGATTTCTCAACAGCTGAAAATGTTGTCTAAATGTAGATAGAGTGCTTCATAAAAATTCGTTCTAGAAAGCACTTACGTGCCAATTTGTTGCCGCCACCTACGAGCCCTGAGAAAAAAGTAGGTAGCAGGGATTAAACTCAAGGGAAACCTGTTTCACTCTCATAAGTGTCCAAACAACTCTATTGACAACCTTTATCGGACTATACGATTAAGCAAATTAAGTTTTCTTTATGACGTTTGGGTTTTCTTGGTTTGATCGGGAGACTCTGGCATGAATTGAGCTGGGAGACTGCGTTGCCTCCTCTTATCCTTCACTCATTGTTTAGAATGTGGCGGTTTTACATGACAAAATTTTATCATTTATTTAAATCCTCTTTGATTATTGAGATACTAACCTTATTGTCGATGTCCTACAAAAATATGGTCAGGGCAGATGTGTTCCAATCGGCGTAATCAAAATGTTAAATGCATCCCTTTTATCGATTAGCACATAACCGACTTGGATTTGTTACGGCATTAAGGTCTAAGTTACTTATTTATGCGGGGCTGCAGTCCAAGATGGACTTGGAACTCGAACAATAAGCTCCTCCGACCATGTTAAGCAACAAGCGCTCTAAGTTTGTAAGGTCGATGTCGCTGTAGAACTTGTAAGTTAGTCCTTGAATCGTCTTAACCAGACTTTTTTTCTCGAAACGACCAAGGATATCATCATCAGCTCGGAAAACAGAAAGAGTCTATGCTTCAGATACATACATAGGTCAGAACTGGGACTATCAAGGTCTTTTATAGAGTGTACTTAGTTTTCGGTAGATGGCCTAACTACATAGTTGCCTTTAGGACTTAAAAATAAATAAATCTATCTCTCTTGCATTTTCCAAGAGACACTTTCTTAATATAACATAGCTTAAACGAAAAATCGGACAGTAACTATTATTTCCGCTGAATTTTAAATGATTTTTCTATATAGGTAAGCATTTATTATAAAAAAAAGTGTCCCCATTCCTAGTTTATGTTATGGGGTTGATTTTGCAAAGAGTTGGTTATAGATTGTAAAGATGAAATTGATAGCATTCAAGCAAAGATCATTTATCTTTTACTTCCTTTGAGTATTTTCTTTAATATGTCTATTCTTAATTTTATTTAAATTTGTAATACTAAAAATAGTCATGTTCATTTTAGAGCAATTTTTAAAGCAAATATGTCTTTTATTTTTCATTTAAATGAATTCATAGTATATTATTGTTCTCTCTTCTTTTTCTCGTTTCTTTTTTTATATACGTTTTGTGCATTCCCACTTCTTCACCTTAACCCTTGCTGTTCACTATACATTGAAAAAAAAAATATATAAAAAAATGCTCTCTAAAATTAAATGTGCGTTAATGTATGGCTGAAAAAAAAAACTATTAAAAAAAAATATATATATATATATATGTGCAAAATTGGATATGTGTGTGTAGGGCAACACTTGGTCAAGGCATCCGTTCTGGTTGTGGTATAGTCCCATTGACTGGACCTGGAGGACTTCAACACTATGCCACAGCTGACCGTCGTTCCAGTGGCAGTCTAAGGGTAAGTACACATTAACTCTCCTCCTCTGACCTAATACAAATTAGATTTCAACTATTGTTAAAAAAAAAAACACAAAAACTAAATCTCTATAGCCTGTATTGCTGTGAAGCTTTAATTGTTTATAATTTTTCCATAATACATTAAATATCATATTCGTTGATATAGCAAGCATTAAATGCACAATTAAATTTTTTTTTAATAATTAATGTTTAGAATGTCATCTAATTGTTTAGTAAGTTCTCTTCGTTATATGTAAATGTATAATCTGTTATTGTATGCAAACTTCAGATGTTGCATGCACGTCGGCAAACAAATCAAATAATCAAAATATGTTTTTTTTTGTTTTATTTTCGTCTAAATACATTGATTTTAGTTATTTTCTCTACTACAAGCATTAAATAAAATAAAAACCAAAAACATAACTCAATCAAATCAAAACAGGATCTTGTACACTATCTCCCTCCTTTTGTATACAAATAGATAATACAAATTCGATTTGTTTTTAATTCTGATATTTAATTAAGGAACTTAAGGAAAATAAGCATGAAAATGATTTACATCTGTGATTTTCTCCAAAATATTTATGAATAACACTAAATACATAATACAAAGTAATTGAATAAATAAATAAGTAATTGTACGTATAACGTTTAAATATTTGTATGCGAATTTTTAATAATTAAATTGTGTGCTTCTAGTATGTACAGAAAATTACAAATGTAAATAGAATAACTACATAACATAAAGTTTTAATGTAAACTATAAATTAGAAGATAAAGAAGTTATTTTACTGTGTATAAAGTATGCATTTATTTTTCTAAACAATGCTGCGCTAATTTATCTAAAAAGAAAATTATTATAGTCGATTTTGCTTCAGACACAATTTCTTTTCGATTTTTTTTATAACACATTTCCATATTTTATTGCCGAGGTGACATTTAAAAAAAAACAGAGCTCAATAAACACTCAAATTCAGATAAATAATTTGCGCGCAATATTTCACTTTTTTTTATACCCCATACTAAGGGTATATTTATTTTGACAAATGGCCTTAATGTTCATCGTACACCCCAAGAATTAAATAAATGTGTGATAAGCATTAAGAGATATACCGATTTAGCAAAGTTAGTCCGTTCGTCCGCCACTGGCTTTAGAGGCTAAAAGTCCAAAACTATAAAATCCGGCCGAATTTACAGATTATTTGGATGATCAATGTCCTATATGCATGAGTTCCCAATATTTTTGCGCGATTATTAATTTTTTGGTTTTGTGCTTATGTTCCCTAGAGTATATGTTCAAGTTTAAATTACTTACTTAACGGGCTCCCGATCATCGGCGATCCCGGGCACGCGTATTCCAGACAAAGCGATCTGTTATGGCTTGGTCTTTGAAATGGAGGTTCGGTCTTTCTTGTCGTCTCGAACTTGGTGGCTGGGATTCCAAGATCCCCATGGCTGGAGCTCTATTGTCCATTAGATCGATGTGTCCTAACCAATGAAGTCGACGTGCCTTGGATTTTTAAGGTTCGAGGTTGTATCTTCTCCTCCATTCGTTCTTCCCGCGCACAGTTTTATTCTAATTGGTGGACTGATGCTTGTTTGTTTGTTGATAGCATGTATTTAGTCTTGCTCTCATTATATTCAATGCCAACTTATTTCGCCTGTTCTTCAACAGCTGATAAAGCCTCTATCACGGCACGCTAGGGACGACCGATGATGTCAATATGGTCCGCATATCCCAGTTGCTGGATTGATTGGTTGATACCTGTTCTGCACACTGTCTGCTCAAGAACAAGATTGAAAAAATCACACGAAAACGCATCTCCTTACCGAAATCCGATGCATGTCATAAAGAGTTCAGATAAACTGCTGCCTTTCTGAGGTCATGCGATACAGCTGAATCAGTTTTGACGGTATCCCAACTTCGGCCACCGCAGCTTTGAAAGGATTGTGCGTTTCGACTTGAAAGTTGTTTGTCTTTTTCAGGATTTGCCTAAGTGTGAAAATTTGGTGTATGGTCAATCTGCCGAGCCGGACCGAGGGCCACTCTGGTACGTACATGCATTTATTGTGTTGCAGAAAGCTTTTAGACGGTCACACAGTACGTTGGGATCTTATATGCAACATTTAGCAGGGATATGCCTCAATAGTTCTTGGAAGACATAAATACGATCGCCTTTCTTGTAGATGGAGCTGATGGTCCAGTCATCGGACTTGCCATCCAAACTTGAATGATGACTTGGTGCATGCGTCCCGCCAAAACAACACCTCCATTCGACGGCCTTATTGTTTTTAATCTTTTTTGTATAGAAAAGCGAACTTTTTCTATACGAGGCGGCGGGACTGCTTCTTCATTGACTGGACGTGGGTTCTCTTTTTTCCCCATTACTCTCTCTACATAATGCCCGTTTAGCAGCTGTTGTAAATGCTGCTTAAATACACTTAAGCGTACAGATTTTTAATACCCTAACCTCCCACACATAAGCATCCTAACGCAATGATTGATGTCTTCAATTATTGGTGAGTGGTATTGATCATATATAAATTCTAAATATTTTAATTTTGTACGACTGGGTCGTCTTCCTGCTAAAGAAAAAGGGTGGGAAACCTATGCCTCTGTTCTTAACAAAGAATAACTAATGCTTTTTGGCGTCCGTCTTTTTTTTTATCCTTCATTTAACACTCTTGAATTAAAGAAAAAGTAGCAGGTTCTCTCTTTGGCTCATAGTCAAATGTTCACAAAAAAGCAGGTTTAGGATCCTGTATGGATCTAACATTGAAGCGAAATATTTATATGCTTTTATTTAGGTAGTTAAGTCACCATAATTATGTAGTGACTGTCAAGAAAGAATCAGCCCGCTATTTTACGTAATGTGAATCAGCCTAGTGATGATGCGTACAGATATCAAAGTATTTCCTTTCCTAGCTGCTGCATTACGAGTGCGACTAGATGACACCACCTTAAGCACCTTCTGAAGATACCATAGATTAAAATAATAAATAACTCCATTACCTTTGAATCGATAGGCAAACTTTGGTTTCTTAAAGTGTGCCCTTAAATGCAACACATTTAAATATTTGTGAATTTTTCACATATTGCATAGATAAATATAAATAATAAATACTGTGTTTATTTCTAATTATTATTGTTATAACCTCCTAAAGTATTTAAAACCTTCATATTGCCAAGTTCATTATATAAAGCTCAAAATTGTTCCATTTCCAATGTAGGTACCCAAATATATGCCATAACCTGTTTATACCAGTCCCCTTTTAAATAAATTTCGAAATCAAAATCCAATTCAAATGTCACAATGAATGATATCCTAAAACAAGTATATGTGCGCCCAAACAGTTACACCTGAACCCGTACTCAAATTTTATTAGATACATTTCACTAACAATACATGTATTTCAATTTAATTTCAGAATCTTTACTTTGTTGGCGCTCATAGTTGGAGTTAAGAAACATAATACACGACATAATGACATCATTCTTCAGTTTGTGTGCATCTGCATATAATGATTTAACTCAATTAAAATTTAATTATTCTACATGAGCAGAATACATAATAATACACGAGACTACCTACCTTAATTACTGCTCACTTTGAATTTCATTTATTTATTTTATTGAATCCAAACGTATTCAGCAGTTATACTATTTTCTTTCGAATTTGTATTCACCTTCAAGTTTAAAATACGTAATATACATACATACATGTGTACATATTTCCATGTGACACGTTCGCGTATTGACACAGTGGGAAAAGGAATGAAGAAATTGTACTTTCGTTCATTTTTCTTTACGTGCTATGCTAACTTTGATGTTCAAATTTTTTTTCCAGAAGAAAGTGAACGGGACTTTTTATTGCAATGGATATTTTAAAATTTTTATTTATTTTCACAGAAGACCAAAGCGCGACAAAGCTAAATATTTGTATGGTTTTTTGAGCACTATTTGTTCGGCACAGCATACTCACTTTTTGCATAAGTGGCAACATATTTGTGTAACAACATTAGACGCAACAGTCAAGTTGTCGAAATCATAAGGAAATACTTTTGATTTTGTACGTTCTTAAATCAATTCAATATTAACATTTTTGCATTTTCATATCTTTAAAATGGTGTATAGGCTTTTAAATCAACACAGTTGGTTATATTTTAAAAACTTTTTTAAACATACTCTGTTAACGAACAGCGCATACAATTGTTCAATCGGGTGCTTCCACGTTGCAAGTACACAACGAGTCTTGTGTTAGTAAGTCGTCTTTTCACTGGAAATGGTCTCTTACAACCTAAATATGATTGAAGATATAAAATGTCAAAAACATCTGACCATTGATGCTACAGAGTTATGTTGATTAGGTACTGGTTTTTGGGTGGACGAATAACAAACGATATGTGTACAGTTGGAATAAAGTCTTACCTATTTTTATAATGCACACGTACTAAAGGGATTTTTGATACCCTTATAATGAAGTAACACAGTGCGGGCATTAGGGAAGTGAAGGATAAGCAAAAGGGGATACCGATGCACGTTGCTTTTAAATGTCTGTAAACTAAATATAATGTTTCCTAGCGTAGTAGAGCATTCCACATTCGTATTCGGTTGAACTGCACTTTGAGCACTAGTGGTGGAAGTAGCGATAAAACAACGATAGGCAGAGAGAGAGTCAAGCGATCTCGCAATGTCTCCATCGCCAATAAGTTTAATAGCACGTTTTTGAATCCTGTCTAGTAGCGCCAAATACGTAATTGGTTTTCCGGACCAGATATGAGCTTTATACTCAAGTTTGGGGCGAATAAACGCTCTATAAATTCTAGCCAGATCAGAAGGGGTGAAATATTTCTTGCATCGCTTGAGGAAGTCTAGGCATTTTGCAATATTCTTGGCGACGTCGAAAATGTGGTCGTTCCAACGAAGTTTAACGCACATACTGATAATGGAAAGCCTTTCAGTTTCAGCAATGCAACTGACATACAAAGATAATGGCAGAGTATTGGGGTTTCGCTTTAGTGACAGTAGACAGCATTGTGTTTTGGAAGCATTAAATTCTCTTCTATTGGTTTTACCCCACTTAAGAATGCTGTTAAGGTCAGAATTCAAAGAGCAAAATTTTGCTAAAAAAATGTGACACATGCATATGTAAGTATGTGTTTTTTATTCGAAAATGACAAACATTGGAAATGATACTCCCAATGGAATTAATTTTTACAGAGAATGAATATTATTTCTCTTAGGGCAGTTAGCATTAAAACAGTGAACCTGTGCACTGAGAATTCTCCAAGGAAGAACGTGGGACTGTAGTAGTCGAACATTTAAACGACTTAGTTCATACACTAACAACAAATCCATATTCTGTGAATATGTAGTTATTTTAGGACAAGGCAGGTAAAATACGCCACTGTTTAATGCAAAACAGCGTAGCGACTATAGAATTCCACATGCGTGTTGTTCTTATTTTTCGGGGTAATGCAGAAGGGTGAGTTGATATGTTTTTTTACTCATTGACTAACAATGACGCATACTGTGGAGGACGAATACAGTTAGCTTTTCATGTTTATATTTTTCGAAAGAAGGTAGTAAAAGTTTCTTCAGACACTTTGACAGGACCGGCCTGAGGACTGTGAGATTCGTAATCACTAAAAAAACGGTTTCCTTAAAGCAATACCTAAGTCTCTTCGATTCTGACATACCACAAGACCTTAACAACTGTTCTTTGCACTTTAACTAAGTACCATTTCTTTTAATGCTACTGGGTTTTGTATAACCCCAAAGATACCGCACGTCCAAACGGCTTTAAGAACCCACTTTTATTGCTGCCTTTTCTTTAACCTAAGTTTAAGTCTATCAACCGGCCAATAAATTTGTTGTGTACATCTGCTCTTGCCCTTTCTTTGTTGCGCGCACAATAAAGCGATATTGGATTGTGATTGTGATTATAACCAATCTTCACACGAAAAATATTGTCCACTTGTGTATAAAAATATCAATAAAATAGGTAGAGATCGAGATATACATTTCTACGAAGGGTTTAAGTAACCCAAATTTTATATAGAATAATAAAGTATTTTTAAATTCAGTGCAAGCTAAACTGATTTGACCCAACATCTTTAAAAAATTGCAAGAGGCAAATCGAATTGCATATAATTGCATATAAAATAAAACATTTTTACAAAAAAAAAATTAAAATAAAAATTTACTTACGACGCAGATATTAACTAATTTCTTTTTAATTTATAAACAAAAAATCAGGAAATAATTCTAAGTTATATCAATTTTCAATTGCATAGTAATTTTCGCAACTCAACACCACTTCCCTTTTGTTTGTATTAACAAATCAACGAAAAATCAAAATAACAACTAAAATATACCAAACACAACAACAACAACATTTTACTAATATGAGGAAAAAAACAAAAATCAAAACAGAACCAATTTTATTAAAATTTTAAATATACGTAGTAATTTTTATAGCTCTGTAAATAGTAGTAAATGTTAATGCCAAGCCAATTTAGTAACAATAAATTAAAAACAAACAAAAAACCTATAATTAATAAAATGCTTATACATTATGTATGTGAAATAGATGAACAAATATAATATAAAAAGCTGTAAATTAAGTTAAATATAATATCAATTAAAATTAAAAAATAGTATGTCATATGCATAACATTGTAATTTATAATTTTTATGTAGAAAATCAAAACAAAAAAAAAAACCAAATAACATGCAAAGCATCTCAAAATTCGTGAAAATATTCAACAAACAAACAAACAAAACTTTATGAAACTACATACGAGTATAAATAATATTTCAGAATTAAAAATACTATAATTATAAAATAAGTGAGCTTAACAAGCCTAATGAAATTTCCTTGCAGATTTAAAAAAATTACAAAACAATAAATGAAAAATCAGTATTGCAAAGAATATGTAATTGTTTTTAAAATTCTACTAATTAATGCGTTAATTGTTGATCTGAAGTTGTTTTCTTGTTAACCGATACTCACATCAAGTATACTTCGAAAATGTGAGTTAGCTACTTTTAACTTTTCTTTTACAAACTAATTTTCGGTCGATTTAATAGTTCTTGAATGTATGCAAATGTATGTATGTTCGTACAACACGAACGAAAAACACCTTGAATAGTTAACTCAGTCATTCGCTTGGCTTATGTGCCACATTCAATACGTCATCGTGTAGCTCTTTAGAATTGCACTCGCAAACGATGACATATTCCATTATTCGGCGCTTTAGATATCCTCGAAGACTGGGAGTTTTAAAATGAATCTGAAGAACTTCAATTTCGTATCTCTAATGATTCTATCAGAACATCTCTTCTTTATAATCGATGAGTTTATGATTGAAATTATAGAGAATAACCCTTCCCATTTCGTCCCTCCCTCAAAAAATATTTACAGATCCCTCGGTTATGGAACACTTCGTCACTGGGGCCAATCAGAAGCTGATGTTGTTGCTTTATTCTTTTATAGAAATGTTGTTTTGGACATCAAAATGCCAACTGACTATACCACTGAAACCAGCTTCTATTTTTTCAATATAGGAAGGATATGAAGCGCCTTTGATGTGCCAATCCAGTTACTCCTGGTGCGGAGCCTTCCTTGCAGCTTAGTGGATATTTTCCGTTTAAAAAAGATAGCAGTATTTTCCTGACACTTCTCCAATTTCTCCGACGCTAACACGATTATTGAAGAGCAGGCGAAAATGAATCCTCTAATTTAGACTTTTATACAGGAGAGTCAATTTTTAAGGACACCTGAGATATGGGTTCTGAGAGCTCAGTTATGGATTCCTTCGCTATTGATCGAAGATCCTAGACATTTGAACTAAATAAAATAAATGTCTAATAAATGTCAAAAAAATGCTAGTGAGTATGCTAGTGAGTACTTTGTCTTTTTCGGCCTATTACGGTACACATTCCCCTTCAAAACAACAAACCAAACATTGATGGTTCCATCTTTGCTTACAAATATCTGATGCGCTTTAGATTCCTCACTATTAAGTAGATTATCTAGAACCGTAATAAATAGTAAAGGACGAAGAGGCTTCCTTGCACAACGACTTTGATTGGAAAATCTTGCGTAAATCCAGCAAACCATCTTGTTCTTCATTATACGTGGGTGTCCATGATCATCTGTACGTAGATTTCAGGGATTCTTTGTTGTCGTAACGCCACCTAGATAAGATCTCGGTTTTCTATTGATGTTTTTTTCAAAATCAACCAACATCACATATAAATTAATTAAGGAATCACGATGTTCTTCCATTATCATCCTCATACTTTCGATTGATTGTATTTATTATAAGCCTGCACTGGTTATCAAAGCCATATTATTAGCCGCAATTGGCCGTCTCATAGCCGTTCAACGATTTGCATGGCATTTAACATCAGCTTGATAGAATTTTTACTAGAATTACAACAGTTCCACGTATTTCCCTTTCCTTTCTGCAATCCTCAACTTAATCGATATTTTTCGTAGATAATTTTGCGGGTTGAGATTGAGATTAAACGCTTCGCATTTTGCTTTTTGTCTAGTATAAATTATAAAGAATGGTTTTCGAAGTTTGTTACAAGTATTCGCCATATATTACATGGTAGGAAGATGAGTGTAACTGAAGCCCTTATTAGAATGTAACTAACTTCTCATATGCAATACGGAAGAATACAAATTTTCTAAAACAATTTGTGACTGCAAGGTAATAATTTTCGAGATATCAACTTTTATAATTTTGACAATATCATATATACTATTCTTGCTATTATTGCGCAACCGTTTTGCGGATTTCTATGAGTTTTCTTTAAAAGTAGCGCAATAACTCACCATACGTAAAATACAGTAAAATTTATTTAAATGAAAGCATGTGCATACATAACTACGAAAAGCAGCGTAAAGGCGGTGCTGCTCTATCTTGAGCAATCCAGATAGAGAATCACTGACAGCACAAGAAGTAAGCTCTGACAGTTTTGTAAATCGACATTAATCATCGGTTTAAGGAAGGGAACTAAGCTGCAAAATATTAAAAAAAAATATGCTGCAAAACCTAACGTTGCAATAAACTTTGTATGGATAATTTAATTTCTTTTGAAAATTCAATATCCTCCATTTATACATCGATCAAATAATTCCTGTGAGCCGTTATAACTCTAAATATAAACTTTAAAACAATACATCAATACGCATTTCCTACACAGCTCATGGACCGACAAAGACTTCTCTATAGTCGCGTGAAACTAAAAAAAATCTAGATCGTTCTCATTTTACACATAATTGCAAATTCATCAACGAATTAATCAATTAATATCATCCGAACCGTTTTTTCTTTAAATTTTTGTTAAACATCATAACATCATCAATTCCAAAAAAAATTATTACAGATACAATATTGTATTTATTTTATTAGTTCCCATGGCAAATTAACTATACATTATAACGACCACTAATTAATCATGCATTTTTCTTTTCTCATTGCTATAATTTTTAAATGTTGATCTTAATTACATACAGTACTAAATTAACTATTTAAAAAATTAATTATATTCCGTTTTCATGTGTGTAAATACATTATGCATTTATGACTATTTTACAAAGTATTCAACTTCGATATGAAACATTAATGAAAATCAATATTTTGCAATCAACGCATTAATTATTTATTCGTCGACATCGGCATCAATATCGACATCAACAACATATATATATATGTTATGTACAGGAACCTTCACAACAATACAAGCGTACAACGAAATGGAACACTTCGATTGTAAATAGAAAAATTGTGTTTTTTTTAAATTGTTTTTGTTATTATAATACATATATTGCATTTTTCATACATTTATATGTAACTAATTCATAAAGTATGTTATATATAAATAAATTTATTCATTTCATTGTACTTCGTTAACGCAAAACCAATAAGCAGATATCCGCATGGAAAGGATCACAGGTACTTGGTCATCCCTATTCATTAACAAATGCTGTGTATATTTATATATAAATATATATATTTTTTTTTAACTGAAAGGAACATAATCAAATTTGTCCGTTCTTCTTTTTATTTCTTTAATGGTGCTATTCTTTAGAGTTCGTTGTCAAAAGCCTTTCGTTTTAATGCAAGAGGACGTGGAGAGCGTTCCTTTGGAAATTCCACATCACCAACTCCATCGTACAGCAGTAGCGAAGGTGGAGGAGGAATCTATGCAACAATTGGACCACCACTATTGCCACCCCCTACAACAGCACCACCACCCCCACCACCCAGTCATCGGGTAAGTGCACCACCAGCCGCCTCAGCATCTTCAGATACGACATTAGTAATGGCCTATGGCCAACACCGAAGAGTTAAAAGCATCAGTGATATTGAAGTGTTGGCTGCTTCGCCAGTATGAGAATCAATTATATAAGGGATTGGTGTATATATTTATTTACACAGCTCTCTCAAGAGATCCCTCCCCACCATCATCACAAACAAACCCCCAAGTGACAGACAATTCGCTTATATTATGTATAGTTATAAGTTCTAAAAAAACAATTTTTCAAAAGTTTGAGTTCATATTTGCAAACTGGTGAGAGAATATCTTTTATTTGTTTAAGTTTTTTTTCCCGAACGAATGCGGTTGTATTATAGAATGTGAAATACATTGAATTGATATATAACAAAACACGAGAGGACCACAATCACATACAAACATACATTTACGTAGAATTTTTTATAGAAACAAAACGAACGCTCTCACGATTTAATAAAATTAAAACGATATTTTTTTCGATTTTCGCCGACGACAGTAGGACATGTTATATGAAATATGAATTATAAAGACATATCGTAAATTGTCACACGACCAAAACTATACAAATTCACTAATCTGTTTTTTTTATATATATTGAAATACTGCTATAACCGAACCATATATCTACCTTAAAGCATTTAATACAAAAATTAAAATACGTTCACAAAAAATTAAACAAATACAATCAAACATTTTGCGATAAAAATTAAATATATTTTTATTCAAATCTGAAAATTCAATATTTCAAAACCAATAAACCGAAACTAGCTATACATCATATGATTTAAATATTATTTATAAGCAAGACTATTAGCAGCTTAAGTCGTGATTATTTTATTATAAGATATTTAAATTGAAAATGTAATTGGCGGTCCTATTAAATAATTAAATCGAAAAAATCAAATAAAGCAAGCTGCATGATCGTGTCGTGAAGACGCAAAATATTTGTTATCTGTGTAGTAGTTGCAGGTTGATATACATCAACTTATCAAATGGGTTGATGTTTTATTTTGTCGTTTAAAATAGAGAAATTTTTTGACTGCCCAAAATCCGTATGTATGCCCCACGTATTTTCCAACGTCATACGACACGGAATCCCGATTTGCGCGATTGTTTTATAAAGATAATTATAACGAGTGCTATCATATAAAGCTGTGAAGTCTAAGAAAGGATGGAGAGTCTCACCTTGGAAGTTGCTTACCACTTCCAGGATTTGCAGTAGTCATTGTGGGACACAACATTTATTCCAATCTGCCGGGCCAGACGTAAAACTGGTACTGGCCAGTTACTTACTTGCTTACTGAGGCGACGCTACAGTCCGGAGTATTCTTTGGCTAAACTAAGAACTTAGTTGCTCATTCTAAGTTGGTTGAGGTCCCCTTCTACTTGTGCATTCCACCCAGGACTGCGTCTACTGTAGAGGGATAACGCTATCGAAGTCGAAGATCCTGCTGGCTGGAGAGCTCATCAATATATATAGATACCCGCCCAAGGTGCATTTCTTTTTTTGTACGCTATATTTATGGCTCTATTTAAGTCGTCTCTATATCCGAAACATCTGAAACAATTTTGTTTTATCTAGGATCTGCCGTAGTAAGAATATTTGGTCTGTCGTAGACTAACCGGACCTAAAACAAGACCTTATAAGTAGATATTTACAATACTGAGGCTCCTACAGTTTGTGCGTGCTGTTTCACCTAATTACCGCGAGCTAATTATTACATTTCAAAATGGTTGAAGGGATGAAAGGATTAGCACAAATATGCAGATATGCAGTTCTTTTAAATTTTGAACAGCCAAGCCAAACCAACCTTTTTCTTAACAGAGTGTGCGATTTTTTTGAAGAAGCGTTGGTTGAATACTTGAATTCTAATATTTCTGACAATTACCAGCTCCTGCACGTTTCATCCCTCTTGTCCTAACTTTGCCTTTAATGATTCAAGAAAATGATGGTGTAGAAACCTAATCTTTGTTGTTGTTACCATCACGTACTGAACCAACCAAAAAAAGTGCATTGTTCGCATAGCAAAAATCTTCCACAAACGTGTCTCTTCATCCCTCTGTTCCATGAACACATTTAGCTCAGATAAGTAATACATAATAGTTAAGTTTGTGCCTCTACTTTTGACGTTACATTTGTTCATTTGCTAAAAGATATCGATTCGTACATAACCAAATTAGGACCAAATCTGTATCAGACTGAATAAGCATAAAAACAACCGGCATCAGATTTCCAAAATAAGAATAAGTTACACTTTCTTTAATTTCTCAGCTATTTTAGTTTGATCTGATATTTTTCACACACTTGTGCTCTGAATAAACCCATTAAAGCACAAATACCACCGAAAACAACAAAGCATCGCCATTTTCGAAAAAGTTTCACGCATCAATAAAATATGCACAATAAACGGTAATCTTAGTTTAAGCTTTAAATTAAAAACAATTCTCACAAAATCTAGCTAGATTTGGAGCACATTCTTTGTTTCTTAGGTAAAAGTTAACAAGAAACGTTGTAAATTACTTTAAAAATTAAATTTAAGTAAGTCTTATATTTAAATTTTTGTTAACAATAAACATATTCCATCAATTTGAATAACAAAAAAACAATATATTTTTTACTAAACTCTTGCTTTGTAAATTCTTTAACTGATTAACTCTATTAAATATAACAACCTAAAAAAAAACATATTTAAATTGTTGTTTTGTTTTCTATTTAATTTAATATAAGACTAAAAACACCGCAAAATAAATATCTAATTATTCGTTTTAGGTTAAATAAATTTTATATAACTAAGTGCAATCTTATTTAGAGACTATATAATTTAAGGTTTTAGGACTGAGAATAACAATATTATAAAGTTATATATACACATAATATATATATCTAGATATAGAAAAAAAATAAAGTCGCATTCAAACAAATATTTGTAAATTAAAATAATTTAATTTTGATTAAAATATAACTATGTATTTAATTACCTATGTGATGGGCTTTATTTTTATTTGAAGAACTAATGCAAAGGAAACCAAAAATGGTAGGTAAATACTACGCCCTTCCCAAACAATAAGAATTGCATGCGAGTGACCAAAGTCGAAACATGACTTGAATCTAACCGCAGCAATCACAGAAATGTCCGCTAAACAAATTTATTCAAAATTTTGTTACAAATGTTACGTGTATTTGTAAATATATATATATATTATGTATACACATAGTAGAAAACCCTAGATGAAAACAGGAGTACACAACTCTGTGCAACAAATTTGTATTTGCCCATAAATAAACCAAGCAAAAACAATTGAACCGCGATGCTAGATAGGATCTCTATAGTGTATGAATGTGTGCAGGTTGGAGGTTTTAATTAAATTTGTCTGCCAAGTTCGACTGATTGATTTTGCAAATGCCCTTCGCTGTCCTTGCAATGCACTACTATACACCAACGTTAGGATATTATTTGATTCAACCAACAGCTTTATGTCGCGCTGCATATACTGCATTGAAAAACAGATAGCCAGTGTTTGTAAGTAAAAAAGAAAAACAAAATCAATTATCATCTCCAACTGTAATTGGAAAATATGATGGTTGACTTGACTTTTTTCGACGTGGATAACTTTTAGCCAACCTTTTGAGCAAATTTGGTATTCCAAAATAATACACACAGGGTTGGTGTTTATTTCACAGATAAAACTTATGGAGGCATTTATATTATTCTAATCTAAGCCAGCGTAACGGCGCGAGAACTCTCGCATGTATGAGGCAATTTATGGATGTAATAAAGGTACTGAACAGTCAAGAGAGAAAGCAGTGGAACAAGTTATATTGAAGTGTCCTAAGCCCGGATAAAAAATATTTGGATTTACTTACTCTGCTTCAGGCATGCAGTATACGCTATACTCACCCGATAGCTATAATGCGAGGTAAAAATAAGACTAGAAGACATTTTCGTTTGTAAACCGCTTTTCAATAGACATAGACAAGGCGACATTCGAACTCCAAATTTATTTTCCTCCAAAAATTAAAACCGCGGCGAAACCATTAAAAAAATTTGCGAAAATATTTTAACACCCAAAATTTAAAAAAAAAAAAACCTTTTAAAGCTAAATTTAGGGAGATAGAAAGTTAGAACCTTTACAAGATATGTAGGCACTGCCCTCCTTTATAAGTTTGGCATATTGGGTTTTTTTTGCCACGCCTACTTTTTGTGGTCGTTTATCACTAAAATGCTGTTCTCGTCCAAAGTTTTCATAGAAACCGAAAAAAAAAGCTGAACAAAATATTTAGCCAATATTTTTCCCAATATATCACCCATACAGGGTGTTTGGCCACGTCCACTTTTTTAAAAAATTGTAATTTTTTTTTTAAATTCATGCAAAATGAAATAAATGTTCATCCACCATGTTCTTAATGCCTTTTTATTTTGGAGGCATATAGGGATATAGATAGGGTATCATACTGTTCGCCCAAGGGAACTGTAGCCTTTCCTTCTTTTTTTATTGAAGGTATAAATTTCATAAAACTTAAGCACTATATCGGAGAACAAAGATATTTCTACAGCGTCGGACTTTTACAAACTGTCGCGGCCACTTTGCTATATTGGCTTAAATTTCTTAATTATAAAATAAATAACTTTGTTTTACTCCTGATGTATCCTTATGTCTAGAGCTTTAACACTTATCAAAAGTTAAAGCAATGACGTTGATTGGGATGAAAACAAAATTTGACTATATGCTTTTTTATATATGGTATTATTTCGGCATTTCTTTAATCAAATTCGATAATAATTTTCTGCTAATATTGCCAGAAATGAAAAATTATCAAATGCATCAGCAACAAAATTGATATTTATCGGTTATGAAGTTTGAGGCATTTGGTTTTGATTCTGCAAAGCGAGAAACAAATTTTTCTTCTTTCCAGGAGAGGAACAGTCATAAAAGTACAAAACGAACATTTTGAGAAGTCCGGTAGTCTTCCAGATTACCAATCGAAGACAATATTAGTTCATGAACTTGCAGATGTTTTCCTCGGCAGGAGCAGTACTTCACTTGCATCTTCTCAACTAGTTGAACTAGGGAAAACAAAAAAATAAAAATAAATATTAGGCGTAAACAGCCCATACAGGACTTAAAGCCTAACTTCTCCAAACAATTGTGTATGCGAAGTTATATTTTTGACACGAATGGTGAGACCTACAGTTTAATGCCGATTCCGAACGGCAATTTATTTTTGAGAAGCTTCTCATGACATTTCTTACTCTTGGATGTACGAGAATTCGTACAGTATATAACGATTCTGTAAGTAAACGAACCCACGAAACGTTTTTATCTTATTGGCATAATGCCATTTATTTTGAACTTTAGTCTTGTGGATTATTTAAAAAATTAGTTCTATGTTATCGTTATAGTTAAATCAGTTGAAAGCAGTTTAAAAGGCCAATCGATTTGGCAGTGCTGTTAGCTTCTTATAGTGTCGTGTATTGATATAATAGTTCAGTTTAGTATTAAACTACACATTTTTAACACCTTATGTGCCGCAAGTAAACCACCTTCAGATTGTACTGTGTGCCTGATCGTGTGATCTGATAGATAGTCAAACGTACTAACGACTAAGTCACAGCTCCCTTTAAACAATATTGTTGCTGTTGAAAATAATTTCGAAATACATCCATGTGTACATTGTAGAGATGAAAACAATTGGGTTTCGCGTTAGTAGGAATCTCTTTTCCCATTATGAACTTCTTTCACGGTCAAAATCATAAATTTGATTAAAATAAAATAAATCTAAGTCACCAGACTATTCATTTGTATTTGTAATGCACTTCCGGCTTCAACTCTTCTTTAATTTTCAGCTCAGTCATGGTCGTTAAAACCGGAACGATATTGACTGCCGGACACAAATTCTTTAAACTTAGAATATTCGGTTGATGATTTTTCAACAGCATTTCGTATATTTTGTATACCAACCATTTTGTTGTCAGAAAAATTAAATTCTACAGTTCTAAATGCAGCGAATACCTAGGTCCTACTCAATATTGAATAAATTACAAAGCCAATAACATCTAGGAGATTTTATTACATCAATATTATTAAGACAAATTTTTTCTGCTTAAAAAAATAAAAAAAATAAACACTTGGCGCTTTACTCTCCATTACCGGGATGCACCTGCTGTACATTGCGCAACCCCCGAATACTGATGTCGTAGACAACTTCTTCGATTTTCTTCACGTCATATTTCAGCGCATCGAAACGCTTCCTTAATCCATCGTTCTTCAAATTTAACAGACGGAAGCCAGAATTCAGATCGGCAATGAATCTGGAAATATTTAAAGGACGTTCATAGTCACCCAAAGTGACAGAGTTTGTGGCGAAGCGCGAGAGTTCGGATGCCATCAGTAGAATGCCCATAAGATAGTCTTCGATTTCCAAGTGGAAGCCTTCAGACTGATTGTTTTTTACTGCAAGAAAACCAGCCGTTCAGTTTTAAGGAAATTTCACAAAGTTATCTAGACTTACAGCCCAGAATCTCGGCAACCGTCTCCCGCGTAACCAAGAACCCAGCCTCTAAGTAAACCGTCAGGGCAATAAGAAAAACAAGGCGCTGAGTTATGAATGTCCAGTGATCTGAATATCTGCAAAGAATAGGATTGAGCTATGTCGCGGTGTTTTGGTAAATGAAATAAAAGCAAACCTGTAGTATTGTGCGGTTGGAATCAATTCAGCCAGTGACTTGTAGCCCACGGCACAATTATCAAACAGTTTTCGAGCTTCCAGACATGCATCGCCAACTGAAATGAGGAAGGAAAATGTATGTAAAAAATTAAATGATTTATGTATTCGATTGCGAGACTAGTGGAATATATCCTATAAATTTACTTTTCTCAATGTCCGAGTGGATAATTTGCAGACGAATGGTCGCTTCTTTGACGTGTTGTTCAATTTGCCGCACAACAACACGAATTTTCTGAAAAAAATAAGCAATTAATGGGAATTCAGTCAACGTTATTGTTTATCATTTACTTCGCGCAATTCCTGCTCACTATCAATATATTCTTGATAATTAGCAAAAATTTGTTGATTTACGAAACTCATGTTGTCGACGAAGCGGTTTTGTTTTTTTGTTGATTGCTTTATTTTGTTGCGGAAATTTACAAATGCCGAATGTAAATGTTATTCAGCTTGCTGAAAAAAATGGCTGTCATTTAAGAATTGACCAATTCACAATGGTAATGTATATGTGTTCTGAACGGCAAGCCATGGGCTATGGAACGGATCATTCATTTAAAAACGGGTGAATTAATTACAAAATTCTTTTAATTGCATCATCAAAACTTTGTTTGAAACATTTTATACTGTGAAATTTTGAACGAATAAAATAATCGTTGGAACTAGTACTAAAATAATAATTACATTAGTATTTGTTCGTATTTTTATGTGAAATTCGTGGTTGCAGATAACCAATTAAAATGTCTCACATGAATGAACTATCGAATTTCGGCAAAAATTCATTCGCTGGGGAATAGTTGGTCGCTTTTATGTGTTTTCTGTGTGTAATTAAACTGATATTGCACTTTTTTTTTTAAATTGGAAAACTTTTGTCACGTTTGTGTGGAGCCCAACCGAACATTCGGCTTCGACTTCGGCTACATTCGGCGAAACATACTGGATTGATCAACCGTTTTTCGACAATTTTTCGCATGAGTGATTTCGAGCAAGTTATTTCTTTTTTGATTCGTTTCTGTAGTGGAAGTTGCAATTGAATGAATTTTAGTTTGCATTTGTAGTTATTCGTAGGCAATCAGACGGATTCATTTACAATTTACAGTCTATGTTTTGCTTTTGTTTATTTGTAAAATACATTTGTTGTGATTATGAGTTATCTAATCAAATTAATTTATACAGGTCAAATTAATTTAACGGATGATTTATTTTAGGTTCCTTGGTATTTCAGGTTGCACTACATTCTACTTTGGCTTCAGCCGAAATGGACTCTACTTTTGTGTCAAACTTGGAGTTTAGCCTTATTTCAATGCTAAATTAAAAGTAACGCTGCGGGTTATCAAATCCAATTCTTGTGAAACAATGCCACATTTTTTATGTACGCAATTTTATATAACTGTCTTTAAACACTTAGATTATTGTTATAGCGTAAACAAAATGACATCTGTATTATTCCAAAGTAGCGTATTTAGTCAAGTTTATTCAATCGATTACTTTCTGATTGCGACTTTTTTTTATATGTGCTAGCCCTTTATTCCCTACCTCCCAAACAATTCACAATAACAATTACCAACTAAGATTTCCGCTACCACAAACTGTCAGTGTCAAAATACCCATTTAGTTTTGGTCAAATCCATATAAGGAAAAAACACGAAAAAAGTTTCCCTGTTTTAATTGTTTTTCCAGAAAATCTAATTAATTCCACAACAGCAATGTCATATCAAGTACGTAAATTACCCATTTATGCTATACAATCAATAAAAATTAATTTTTTAGGGCGGTTACCCAGGTGGATATGGCGGGGGTTACAATCCAAATGCTCAGCAGGGGTACGGTCAACCCGGAGGCTATGCAGCTCCACCCGGAGCCTTCCCACCCCAAAATGCTGGCATTCAACCCGAAGCTCAACGGTGGTTCTCTATGGTGGATCGAGACCGTTCGGGGAAAATAAATGCCGAAGAACTGAAAGCAGCCTTAATCAATGGCAAGGGCCAAAATTTCTCTGACAACGCATGCAAACTCATGATAAGTACGATGACTCAATTTATTGCCCCCATTGTGATGCTAATTTAGACAAAAAATCTGTTTCTTGTGTGCAGGTATGTTTGACAAAGACGCTAGTGGAACTATTGACATTTACGAGTTCGAGAAGCTGTACAATTACATCAACCAGTGGCTGCAGGTCTTTAAAACTTACGACCGTGACCAGTCGGGCCACATAGAGCGCGAAGAACTTTCTCAAGGTAAATAGTGATTTCTGCCAGTGAGGATCTTAGGTGTTGATGCACTTTTTTTATTTTTATCCAGCATTCACTCAAATGGGATTCCGATTCTCAGACGAGTTCATTACGTTCCTGATGAAAAAAAGCGATCCTGGCGCACAAAAGGAAATCTCCGTCGATCAGTTCATTGTGTTGTGCGTCCAAATACAGCGATTCACCGAAGCCTTTAGAGTCCGTGATACACAGCAACAAGGCCAAATAACAATTGGCTTTGAGGACTTCTTGAGCGTCGCCATCGGCTGCTCGTACTAAATCATTCTCAGCCAAGCAGTAACCGAAGAAATCTCTTGCACGCGCGTCTAAGACAGAAATAATCCAAAAAAAAAAAACAATATACTCTCGTATCTGTAGCTTCATTCTCATTGGTTTGGCATGGACTTCCCTCGTCCATTGCCATGCGCTCTGAACGGCCTTCTGTTCTCACTTTTTCTTTTCTTTAATTATGTTTATGTTTAGCCCAGCGTAGGCGGTGGATAGACAAGGAATACATTCAAACAACGTCAGTACAAACTCTGCTCAGCACAGTTATGATTGATAGTAGATTTATTAAAACTAAACATTAGAAACAGATACAAAAAATCGTAAACAGTGTAAATTCCATTATTTGTAATAAAGTAAATTAAAAACTAACTTGGTCTTGCGTTATTGCAAATTTACCAAGTTGTGAATAGTTCACCGTAAAGTAGCACTTCAATCTATATTGCTGGAGATATATTTCGTCGACTCTAGTGTAGAGGATATATCTTGTGTTGCAGATTATATTCAGGTATGAGCGGGTGGGCCAGTGGGTAGTGTTACCATATAGTTAAGCTGCGCACTTATACGGAAATTTGGTCAGCAAATAATTTAATAAATTTCTAAAAAGTTTATTTATTCAAAAAGTATAGAGTACATGCACCGGATTTCTCAAGGAGATGCGCTGTCGAGCGATTTCTTCAATCTTGTTCTTAATCAGATAGTGCGCAGGGCAGCTGTCAACACGAAAGGCACGATCTTCAACAGATCAGTCCAACTTCTGGCGTATGCAGACGGTATAGACATCATCGGTCGATCCCTTATTGAGGAATGAGGACAAGACTAAATATATGCTATCAACAAACAAACAATTATCTGTCCACCGTCTAGGACAAGATGTCTCTGTTGGTAGCAGCAACTTCGAGGTAGTTAAGGAGTTCATCTACCTCGAGGTAAACATCAACTCTACAAATGACATCTTAGTGGAGATACGTCGAAGAATTACCATAAAAAACCGCTGCTACTCCGGTTTTGCAAAACAAATAGGTTCAAAACTCCTGACTCGAAGGACAAAGTGCATGCTCTACAGAACCCTTATCCTGTCAGTTCTCCTATACGGCGCCGAGTGCTGGACGATAAGCAGGAAAGAAGAATTAATACTGGAATACTTTTAAAGAAAAATCCTTCGACGGATATTTGGTCCTGTATGCGAAGAGGGCGAATGGAGGAAGAGATACAACCGCGAACTCTATGACCTGTACCAAGATGTGAATGCAGTCCAAAAAGCCAAGAAACGTCGATTACATTGGCTCGGCCACATCGAGCGAATGGACAACAACGCTCCAGCCAAGAAGATCTTTGAATACCAGCCCCCAAAATCGAGACGACAAGGAAGACCGAATCGCCATTTTAAAAACCAAGCCATCGCGGATGCCAGAGGGCGCAAAAAAAATCAGGCTGGATAACAATAAAAGTAGTGAAATGTTCCTAATGTTGCTCAATAATAAAAAATATGAATACAGTTTATGGGATCAGATGGATTGAGAATTAACAAAGAAACTAGATCTATAGTAGTAAACTCGTAGAACCCATGACAAAGGACAGGGGAACTATTTATACGCATTAGACTATTCTGCGAGAAAGGTTAGGCGACGAACACATATTACTCGATGAATTTAAAAAAACTAAAGTGTGAACCCGGGAAGTCTGAGTCAGTACATACAACTTTTTTTTTTTTAGTTATTGATAAACCGAATACCTATTCGCTCTGGAGCAATTTTTGGTAAATGTTAGCCTCTTTAAGTCAGTATTTATATTTCAGATAGTGATCACAAAGGAGAAGGAGAAACACTCAGGAAATTGGTTCACCAAACTTCTTGTGGATGATGAAAAGATTGTTATTGAAACTTAGTATTGATATATTGATACTTTTCCCAACTAAAATTTCAAGGAGCCACTCCTAACTATGAGAAATGAACAAATGCTCAAAAAAGTGAAAAGCCTGACGAATTACCCTCCGAATACTTGATGTTTGGGTGGATATTTTAGAGCGGAATGCTCATTCTCCGTCGCTATGCGACCTATTACTGACATTTTTTTCTATCATTGTGTGGACGAAATAGAACATAATTTAATATAATTTTATAATTTGCACGTGCAAAAGGATTGTTAGAACCCTTATAATGTTATAGTAACACAGCACGGGCGTTAAGGAAATGATTAATTTTACCATTTGACTTAGAGGAGGGCACTGCACCGCATTTGTTTAGACGGCGCCCCCACTAACTTCCGTTTGCAATCATGGACAATGTTCAGCTTAGATTAAGATCTTTCGTATGACAGCAGGTATTACGAAGCTTGATTGAATTAGAGGCTTAATGCTCCGATGAAGTCTTCTCGAAAAAGTTGGTCATATTCAAAGGAGGGAACCTATAAACCCCAGTTAAAAAAGCAATGTCAATCAACGTTTTTATACAAGCGTGAAAAAGAGGCATGCATAAAAAATCCTGCGTCAAAGAAATGCAATAACACCAACATTTGATGATATGATACGAAACTGGAAAGTCAGAAAAATTAAGCTCTACCGAAGAGCAACTTATACCAAAAATGACCTAAGTGACCTAATTAACATTGACATGAGAAGTGGGATTAACCTTTTGTCAAAACCAAACGAGAAGCGATTTATCTCAAAAGTTCAACTTAACCATAATGAACTTAATTAATGTCGTTTTCGTTTGGTAATCCGGAAGAGCTCACCGATCCGGGATGCCAATCGACAACCAAAAATATCTTATTTGAATTTGAAGCGTATTTGTGTATATGTGTATTTCCAACTGCTTCCCTTCCAATCTGATGACGATGAAGGGAATGGAAGAATATTAGCTATTGAAATATATTTATTCTATTCCTAATATTTTTTCTTTTCTTGTTAATTAAATTTGGTTATAATTTTCAGCTAATGTAGTACTGTTTGCGTTGACAGGGTATGGAGGCGAAGATTCAATAACGAACTATACAAACTATGCACAAGTCAACATAATTGTTATCTTAAGTCCGTTAGGGGCAACACCGTACATTTTGAGATAACTTGCCTTATATAACGCGCGAATGGACGCGTTCTTAAAAAAATTGGAAATCCAAAACTATATAAATCTATATCTAAAGAAAGTGGTAACTTACGTATTATTTATTGTTTCATTCCACTCCTCTCCGGACTGTAAAAAATAAAGAAATATTAAGCGTAAACGGCCCATACAGGACCTAAAGCCTAGCTTCTCCAACCATTGTGTGTGTGAAGTTATATTTTTGACACGAATGGAGGGACCTACAGTTTAATGCCGGTTCCGAGCGGCAATTTATTTTTGGGAAACTTCTCATGACATCTCACGACAAAAGATGTAAAGTAGTGGATCATGAGCTTATCGCATATGACAAACTTTTTTCATGCGCGAAATCGCGAAAAAATATAGGTAATTAATTTCGAATCTACAAGTTGTGTCAGCGGTACATACCTGCAGCCAGCGGAAAGGAAATACCGTGAACCGGTACATCCACCAACCGTTTGATTTGTCACTAATAAAATAAAGTGCACGACTGCGTCATACGAAACTTTCTCTGTACATGAGATGCGTTTTTGAAACGCAAAATGAATCGAAAATGAATGGCCGTTTTCGAGAAAACTAATATTTAAATTTAAGAAAATCGTAATATAAAAAAAAACATTTTTTTTTTCTAAAACCGAAGTATGCAAATTTGTTTGACTTAAATCAGTAAAATTGTTTCCCTTTGATAGTTTTCGTGATATTGGCGGTTCTATCAAAAACTGAGTATGCAGTATGCAGAAGACCGAAATCTTTGGAACCATCTTCGAGAAAATTAGTGATAAGTGAGTTTCACAAAAAAAAATTTAGGGCAGGTACCGTTATTTCAAACTACGCTACTAAATAATTTTTGCATATTAAAATTAGGTCCACAAAATATGTTAAGTGGTTTTTGTAGCCATATCTAACAGTTACATATATCACTTAGAGTAGTTACACCTCGAAATCGGGCATTTTCACTTTGAATGGATATAACTTGCGTTAGGGTAATAGTAGACTCCACTACCATACTATTTTATTTTCGTCGGATTCCCATTAATTTCATCCTAAAAATGTTTTTTCAATGCTGAGATATTCTGGTGTGACTTATACTTAAATATAACACGGGATACTTCAATTTAAAGTAAGCGCATGCTGATTTATTGAAGCCACTGTATGTATAGTATGAATTATAGAATTTATAGAAATGATCGTCATATATGTAAATGATCTTAATGCGATGGGAGGAGGTGTCTTGATCGCTGTTCGTTCTAATCTTGGGTCATGTAAGATCGACTTTCCATTCGAAATTAATATTGAACTCATTTGTATAAAAATTACATTAAAGTCGTATCCCGTAATCCCGTCGTATCGTCTCCGCTCTTTGTGCTCTTGTTGTGATAGCTCTATTTTACTTCCTGGCACCTTCAATCTGCCTAATATCGGATGGGAATCTTCTGAGGATAAATCTCATTTTATACCCTCTATCGACTCTGCACAACAAGAGCTATTGCTGCTTGAAAACACTTTATCTTTCGACTTTGCTGTAAGTAAGCTAGCTGTATAAAAAACTTTAAAAATCGAATTCTCGATTTAGTCATTTCTTTCGACGGTGTTAGTACTGTAGTTGTGGAATCTCACCTTAGTATTACTAACATTGGCAAATATTATCCTCCCCTGGATGTTCTTATTGATATAGGCGGACATTTGTACGAAAATTTGACTTTCGGAAAGCTAATTTTCATAGGCTTTCTGAAGAAATAAATAAATTTGACTTAAATTTGTCTCTTCTTTCAAATATTGACGCTTCAGTAAAATACTTTTATACATTCATGAAAGACGGTATGAATAAAGTGATTCATGTAAAATTAACCAGAAATTGAATTAAAATCTATAAGAAATCAACGTAACAAGGCTTGGAAGATATATTGAAAAAGTCTTTCTCAATCTGATTTTGAAAAGTATTTATCTTTTTTATATGATTTTAAAACTCTATCATTTTCACTTTACAATGACTATGTAAGTAAAATGGAGCGCTCCCTTAAAATTGACCCAAAGCGTTTTTTTTTTTGGGTTTTGTGAATTCGAAGAAAACATCTGATGGGTAACAACTATTTTTTCTTATAAAAACTGTACAACTTCTGACTCTGTAGCTGCAAGTAATTTATTTGCTGACTATTTTAGTAAGTCATTTAGTGATTTACCTCTATACATTGATAAACATTATTTTAGTTACTTGAATAATTGTGCCCAAATATCTTTTTGAAATTTTTCATTTGATTTGGATACAATATCAAGATTTGTATTTTGTATTTAAATATAGAGCACTCGTCTGGTTCCGATGGGATTGCACAGATTGTTCTTAAAAAATGTAGTCAAGCCCTTTGTACAAATCTAAAGAACTTGTTTGATTTGTCCATAAGTACATGCAAATTCCCCAATTTTTGGAAAAGTGCGTATGTCACACCTGTATTTAAAAAGGGTGCAAGGGGTGATATTACTAATTATAGACCAATCTCAAAGCTTTCGTGTATTCCAAAGCTTTTTGAGAAAATTGTCTGCGAAAGATTAATATTTCTATGTCGCAATGTAATCTGTTATGAACAGCATGGCTGTGTACAAAACCGTTCCACTGTCACAAATTTGTTAAGCTTCCTGAACACTTGTTCAAACTCCTTAGAACATAATAACGAAGTCGATGGCATATACACACACTTCTCTAAGGTTTTTTGATCAGTTATCCCGTGAAATAATCGAATTTAAGCTCAGTGCTTATGGTTTTCCACAGCTGTTTGTCATATCTTAAGCTAAGAGACTATCGAGTCAAATTGAGAGGTTTGTTATAAGAATCTTTCTCTGCACAGTCGGATGTTCCCCAAGGAAGAGTTTCTTTTTAAAAATAACTTTAGACGTAAGGGAACTTATTATGTTTACGAATAATGAAATTTCCTGTAAAATTGCATTTTACCGTTATATGTGTTGATGCATATTTTACCATAAATGCATGTTCTTCATATTTTTGCATATTTTCAAAAAATAAATAGTTTTCTAGGAAATACACACGCATTTTTAAAGGCAACATCATGAATTATTATAAAGAAAAATATTAAAAAACTCCGCTTCCACACAAAGTACATATATATTACATATATATTACATATATCTTCTTCTAAACGAAGTCTTAGGAGTAACATTCATTATTGTGGGCCAGGAAGCACCAAAGTAGCGCTTATTCTCAGTAACTGGGGTACAAATTGGAGACCCTTATTCAAGCTAAGGCATAATCATTTTTGGAGTAAATGGTGGTATTTATATTACGGATTTTTATTTTATGTTTTTTTATTTTTATTGTTTCATGTTATTTTGTTGAAAAGAGAATGTTTTAAATTTAAACACGAAGACCAAACAAGGTAAAGCATTTGGTATTTTTAGGTTTATATTTTCCATTTGAAGGTTCATAATTTAAGCACATTTTTCAAGTTTTTGGTGCATATAAATCCGAGTTCTATTTATAATGTATCTTGTAATATCTTCGAATAATTTAAAATATTTTGGATTAAATTATTACAGATTAAATATCTTGTGATCTTATTGGCAGCCAAATATCTTGGAAAATAAGGAACATATTTAAGATCATATAACACTATTATCCTGGTCTTTTTATGTTCATTATTGTCGAAAAACAGAGTTTGTTGGGCTGGCACATGGTCCTAAACTAGCGATCTTTTTAGAAAATATCTGAATGTCAGATTCAAAATCGCCCTGTGCTGCTGCGTTTCCGGGCATCGCCACATTTAAAAAGGGTGGAATTATCACCGTCAGAATTGGAGTACTGTCTAATGACTTCGTCTGAAGCTGCAGAGACATTAAGGTAGAGGAAACCAAAACACAATTTACTTCGTAATTGCTAGATTCAGTAAGAAATGTTAGGTTAATACTTTTTCGAAGGAGCGTATGTTCAAATGGTTTTATAGACTTTTTCGAAAGCGGTTTGGGGTTTGAATTAGAGATCCAAGTTCATTTAATAATATTTTTTTTAGAAACAGGCAAAGATTTATTTTAACCGTCATGTAATCTTATCTTACCCCGTTGCAGTTAACTCACTCGTCTATAATCCCAATTCACAACTAGCGAACAACTTGGGTCTCCGAGGTATGCCGATTTAAAAATCGGTACTTCAAAGAGGAATCTGATAATTGGATTTTTTGGCGTACTGTATCGTTGTACTCTGCACAATATTTGCAAATCGTTATACATATATGTAAATTTACAAGAACTATGTGAATAGTTTCAGAAGGAATTTAATTAAATCTTAGGGATTCATCGGTTCTAAAGAAACAATTTAAAAATAATTTTTGTGCAATAACGCACATTAAAATTAAATCTTAAATTTATCCAATTTCACCAAACACATCATAATCCATATCTGCTTTTATATAACTTATAACTTGATTGTTTATTCTTTGTTTGTCATGTTTGTGGCTTTGTTTGCTTTCAGTCCACCACAGAAGGAAATCAGTTACTGCCTTTTAGACTTTCAATCAGCTAATCCATATTAGGTGTGTTTAAACACTAATTGGATCAAGTTTTGTAACAAAAATAAGTTATAAAATTCAAATTTTATACAAAACATAAGAATATTGTCTTTGAAAGAATCTAAATAACAGAATATTGGACAAAACTACAAGTAAAAAATGATTTCATACAAATTATTTATAAAAAACTGTAATTTTTGAATTTTTTGAAAATGTTTCATATTCAAAAGAAATACATACAAATCTATTTATTTTTTTAAATTTTTTTAAAATTTAACAAGCTTATTAATTGTCTCCTCCTATTTTTATAATTCAGCCAAAAATGTATTCAAAAACAAAAATATTTTTATGCGATTTTTTTCATCGTGAACTTAAAAATACCAGACATAAAGGAAAACAAATGTTTTAGCAATGTTTTATTAAGATGCTAGTAATTACAAAAATAACAGAAAATATATATTAGACATAATTATTTATTTTGAATTTGACATAGTTTTTAAATGTGCTTTAAGCAATAGTAAGTAAATTAATAATATGAATAATAAATCATACAGCAATATTACAAACAATTGACATGAAAGAAAATATAAATTTAATTCTATACGCATTAGCTCGATTTAATATCGAACACTTACAGCCTTATTTATAAACGTATTGCACGTACTTTGTATACTCTTTACAAAGTTATGCACGTTTTAAAATGCCTCTAAACGCTAAAACGTTATTTATAAAACTTATCCAACATTGCATAGAGGTTGTCAAACTTTAACGCGTTTGGAAGTTTTGAAGTTTTTTTAGTGCCCGCTGAAGTATGGAAATGTAAAATTATTTTTTTTACTTCTCTTTCTACTCACTTGATCGAATTAGTGTTTGACGAAATTTGTTCTACTGTAAAAATTATTTCAAATGTTCTATTCGATTGTCAATAAGAATCAACCAACCAATAGTAAGAAAAATAATTTGTACTAGGGATGCGACAGTGAAGGAATCATTGAGTGCAGTTCAAAGTGCAACACCACTTAAATTATATTAAAAAAAACGTTTACTTTGTTTGCATGTTTCGCCAAATACGAAATTTCCGAGTCTTAATTGAGACATTCAATTTGTTTTCCTACAAACAGCTAAGCTGTGTTTATCGATTCGAACAACTAATTGTTTTGCCTTTTTGGTACTTTATCTGACACAAGCACTGTATAACAAATATGGGTAGCAAAATGTTTTATAAATAAGGATTTATGCAACTTTATATAAAGGCCGCTTCAATTCTTCGACCTTATATAACTATGCTACTGTTTAGTGACATTTTAGTTAATTCTAATAAATACGGCTGTATATGTTTAAATATTCATCTCCTCTGTGAAGATCTACTGTAAATAAGCTGTTTGTTAAATCTATACATATAAAAAAGTTTGTTGCGATTGACTGACTCAGAGAAGAGGAGCTTTAGCTGCAAATCGCACTTGTTTACAAGTGGACCAAAAAATCTACTTAGCCAGCGTTTAACAAAAATATTTGGACACCTTTTAAATTATTGTTTTATAACCAGCGCCTAATTCTGGGGCACATTTATTTAACTAGCACAATTTCTTAATTATTTGTATGAAAAATGTTAACATTTCGGGGAAAAATTGACTATATTGACCGTAAGTTTTTGTTATTTCATAACATTTTGTCGATATTGTAAAACTGTAGAAAAAACAAAACGAAAGGCTACAGTCCGCTTTGGGCGAATAGTATGATACCCTATCCAGATCCCTATATGCCCTTAAGAGAAAAGGGTTAAGAACATGATGTATAGCCTTTCTTGTGTTTTTTATCTTAATTGCTAGAAGTTACAAACGTTCGATAAAAACAGAGCTGCCGAAATTTATAATTACCAATAGAATTAAAAATGTTGGCTCAAGGACTAAAACTAAATACGTATCTTGATTTAATTATAAAATCTGCGACAAAAACTATCAAATTTAAAAAAAACTAAAAAAAAACATAATTGTCAAAAACTACAAACTTATAAAATTATATAGAAACATCAGATTAAATGTCTTTTCTTATTTCTGCTCTTCTTCTGATACAACTCATTTCTGAGTGCAGAGATTTTTAAAAAGTCTGCCAATTCCTTTGCCTTGTCTACGTTCACAATTTGAATTGGTTTTGGAGCAACTAGTGGTGTTTTTCTTTCGACTGCCACTTGTTGTTTTTTTACGAATGACACGTTTTTGACCGCAGATGGTGGTTTTACCGCAATTGGTGATTTTTTGATAGTGTTTGTGGACATCTTATCTGGAGATGATGTGTTTTTGGGTTTTGCAACTAATATTTCAACGGCTCTTATTATTGGTTTTTCTTCATTTTCCTCTGGTTCGTCATTAGGATCGGATTCAACCAATTCAAAAACTTGACAGCATTCGTCAGATTCTTCATCATATTCTGGAAATTCAAAAATAATTAAAAATTTTAGTACAATTTATTTTTTCTAACAATATGCGTTAAATTTAAGTCTTAACTTCTATTGCAATACTATTGACTTTACAAAATTTAGTAGAAATAAAGAATATGAACATTTGAATAAAGTTGATGAGTTTTTCGAATTCTTAATCTAAAAACCTAAAAGAAGCAATTTTGAAACAGTTGTAGATATTTCATTCTTATTATTATTATTATTTTTGCAAGAAGCTTTGTTGACACGCACTCAAAGCAGAAAGAGGTCCATTGTACTTTCAAGCAGATACCTCCTTTTTTTTTTAGTAATATACCCGACTTTTAGAAAGCCGAGAAGGCTTTTACTAAGTAATAAGGAGCTTAGATGCTTAGCACTCACCACGTTAGCACTTAAAGCCTGAAGCCTGGGCCGTGATCTTCACGTGCTCTTCATACCTGCGATGTCCTTTTACACAAGCGTTGCGGAAAGTTGTATCGCTTAAGCCTAACACATTTAGATGTTAAATGCGGTCTTGTCTGGCTTTTGATAGCAAAAATGCAGCAGACTTCCCACAGACATTAGTCGAGACTCAATCATCATTGGAAGCCCTTACTAGGGCTTTTGTAGGGATGCCAAACACAGGTTCAAGTTCTGAGAAAACATCTTCCAAACTTGGACGAGGAAGGTAGTCGGATAGCTCATTTTCCGTCAATTAAGTAAGAATTCGAGCCCAAATAAGACTCAGAGTGTTTAGCCTTCCCACCGAATTTAAAGAGGTTTTGAGTTGGAGCGCTAACTTATATTTAGAAGTGGTTTAAGAAAAGCTTTGAGTGAAGATTGGATTCGACCGATCCACCTGTGTTTTGCAATATAATGCATATCCATAAGAATAGCATATATCTCCGCTTGGTAGGCCATCCATAGATCCATATATGCCTAACGAAGAAAGTAGCCTTACGTTGTCATACTACTCGAAAGCACCAGCAGCAGAACCTTAAAAAGTTATGGAACCGTGATTACAGTAAAAATGCGATTAAATCGCTCCCTTGGCTCGATCTTTGCCAGAACCACTTTCTGCAGTGTACTCTTTTTAGTATTTAAAAGGATTGAAAATATTAAGATTCCGAAAAAAACCCACATGCGAACGTTTAAGAATATAGTTACGCGAGATGATTATGATTCCTCTTAGTGCCGATGTATTACCCGACATCGCTGGATCACCGCTTTTGTATCCTAACTTTCTTCCACAGGTCCCCATTGCTATCGTCTTATTTTGAAAATCAAAGCACACAGGTACAGATTTTCAACGCTGCCATGTCATAGCAATGCCAAGCGGAAAAAAAATCCTTCTGAATGGAGCTTGAACTTAGACACAACGAATCAATTTTTAAAAAATGTTTGTACATATATGTAGTGATCGCGACAGCCTGAACCTTAAAAATGTGTAGGGTTTAAAGGGTCATCCAACATATACTTTAATTTTATTTAGGCGCTATCTTAAATCATGATACCCTGTGTGGTAGTCTACTGGCTAAATCATGGTTATATAGATTAACACATCTATTGTGTTGTTATGCCTTTGTTGAAAGGCGGCTGTATGGTGCGCTTTGCCTAGTTAGGCTTATATTGTTTTCCTGAATACTCCCAACACTTAGTAGCTGATTTCGAAGCGGTTTCGGGTTAATTCAATAGAGTTTTATAGGCCTTTGTGAGCAGTTAATCGGATTTTTCATTGACTTCATGAACTTTAAGCTGAATTTTGGAGAGTGTTGAAGCAGTGCATGACTGATTTGGAGACAATGCACTTCTGATACCATAGTTGTAACTTATTTTGTCCTGAGTATATCCATGAAGAAATATTTGTCTGAGCTTAAAGTTTTTAGGGGCGGCCTTCGAGAAGGTCAGAAACTACCAAAACCATCAACGCTCACCTGTTCTTTGATGCTACCTGTGAGATGTTTTTAAATAATGACAGACCCATCAACGCTCGCCAATCCATTATTGCTATCTCAAAGTTCTGTTTCAACAATGAAAGTCGATCCCAGAATTTTTTGAAGCACATTATGCCCAGGCTGGGGAAAAAATAAACCCTCCTGTGGATTGGGAGAGAAGATGTATATAACATAAGTCCTTTTCGTCTTTTTCAAGTTCCGAAGATTTCAACATTTGGATTTTACAACCTAATTTTTCAAAGTAAAGAACTGGCAAATATGGTTTTGGGTTCTGAGATATTCAAGTTCGAAGCCTACCAAGCAAATTATATATATATATAAATAATTCTCATTAGAATTTGTACTAAAAAAACTATAAACTCTTTTGCTGATTTTTATCCTTTCTTAATAGTAAGTATTTATTTAAAAATAAAAAACAAATTCTTAAACATGCTGTGAATAAACTCTTGTAATTACAATCGACAATAGTTGATCCATGTTTTTCCAAACAATATACGAAGAATGTACTTCCCAGTCACAGCAACACCTAAAAAGATAAATACATTATTTCGTTTGCTTTAATGTGTTTATCAGATTATTAATTAATGGATAGCAATGCATCATACTCACTTTAAGGCAAAGCAAAAACCTACCCAACTCTTCGCTTTTCTTTGGTTTGGAAAGAATAAAAAGATTTACATAGTTTAAAAAAAAAATTAGTTAAAAAGGCCAAACATTTTTTTTACATATTGACATGTTATTTTTATTGCTTATCTTCAATATGCGTTGGTATAAATATATGTATTTATTTGTATGGTTAAAAATGATATAATATATTCAGTAAAATATATATTTCTCTTCATATATATATGTCAAGAATAATAAATGTGGATATGCATTTTTTCGTAAAAAAAATTAATAATAATAATAATAATGTATATTTGTTTTGTTTTAAATAACCTTGCTTACTGTGCCAAAGAATATATCAATGTTAATTATAAATTTTAGCTTAAAATTAAAATTTTAACAATATCCAAAAAAATCGATTTTGTTTGGCATGCCGAAAATTTATAAAATTTAGAAAAGATTACAATTTTTTTTTTCATAGAAAATGTATACAAAATAAACAATTTTTTTATTAAAAAAAAAGCCAAAAATATATGTGCGTATTAACAAGTAGTTTCAATATTTATGATTAAAATATGTATGTTAAAATATAAAAAAAATTAATATAGAATAATAACCTAGACTTAGTAGCTATTTAAAAATAATGATAATAAATGTTTTGGTATATGTTTTATTTTTCCATAAAGAATTGTTAAGAAATACTTTTAACATTTAACGTTATTATCGGTTCAGTAGTATTTAGTTTCCTCTTTGTAAGCCGAAAAAAACGTCCTTTAAACTGAGTCTTGTTGATGTATATTTAATAGATAAAGAAAATGAACGAATGAATTTAATATTAAAATAAAAGAGACTTAGAATAAATAAATAGTAGAGTAGATTTGGCCATTCGTAATACTTTTTTTAACAGATTTTTTTGTTCCTTAATTAACTATGTAAAGAGGAAAGTTTTTGTTTGATTAGCGAGGAAAAATAAAAAAATCTTTAGTGTAAAACAGTCTTTTCTAGTTGTTGCACACACAAAGAGGAAATATTGGGTTTGTATATTCTTTAGTTGCCTTTTTTTTCAATTTTATATTTATGTTTGTGGTGGATTTCATTTTGAATCCTTGTGCTTTATTAGGACTACCAAAGAAGTATACATACATATGTCATGTTGTATAAGTTTCTTTACGTATACATTTTTAAGGCAAATAAGCAGTATAAAGCACCTTTTGTGTGATAAATTCAACATTATGAGCATTTGAAAGTATTTTAACAATATCCAAAAAACGTTGTTATTTTATAGATTTTAAAGATAAGATTAACCCTGGGACAATAATATGTTTCTCTTCGACAAAAATGCGTACATTATATGGGTTTGTTATATATTTTATTTTGTGTGAAACGCTGTTTCTAGTTAAATTTGCTCATCAGCTCTTATTTCGCTGTAGATTTAAGCAACTCCCCCTTTTTTTTTTTTTTTTTGGACACAACAAGAATTTCGCATTAATTAGCAATACAGAGAAATGTAAAGATGTAAAATAAGCTAAAGTATTACCTATACATTTACCGAATTGATTTACATTATAGATCACTTATCGGCCAATTGACACGAACGTATGCCAATTCCTATTCTTTGGATATGTGAGAAATCCCATTAGATAGTTGAATGAAGATTCAAGGCAAAGTGGTAGTGAGTCAGTTTTTTGTTGTGTTGAGTTGAATTTTACTAAATAAATTATTAGTTTCTATTAGTACATTCATACTAATAGATTCGCCATTTTTATTTCTGTGCGTCGGTTAAAAACTTAGTATTTGCGAATGTAAATGTGTTTTCTGTGAGTTCAATGTGGGGATTAAAACAAACGAAGCAATAACCTGATAGGGCACTGAATATTTAAAGGATGCGGCCAAAAAGTAATCGTCAATGTGTTTCTGGAGAAGGTGCAGAAAAAGCTTTTAATTATAGGTACATTAAATTAAAAATGAATGGACCTAGAACTCCTGGAATCCAAAAGTGAATAGCTAATTGTAGCCATTCAGCGGAAGGTCTGCCGACTTTTCATTAGGCTCATCGAGTCCCACAGGCAAACCAGTAATGATGCAGTAGAACGGTATAGGTTATGATCTGTTAATAATTTACCTTGTCGGTAATGACTTACCGGGTTACCATTTCAACCGGAGTAAGTTCTTATTAAACCAAATTGAAGAAACTAGACTTTAGTGCTACTTTGACATTATACTAGAAACTACATTTGAAAAAAAAAATGATATTGTGACTCATTTGGTTACAATCAGTTTAGTTTTAAACCACCCATTTTATTAAATCCGTCCGTTGAAATATCAGATCCGAAATGCCATCCCTGTGTATGAAAAGCAGAACATTTATGTGAGGAAATAAGATCAGCGCGTTTTTAATGATCGAAATTAGTGATCGTGTTTCCCCACCGGGAATGTTTGAATTTTTGCTTAAAACATCACCGACAAATCGGCTAGAATGTCAAAAATAGCGCTAATTGGAGAGGTTTATTAGTTGAGGCGCCGATCAAATCCGGACTGTAGCACTGTCTTTGAAAGTAAAGAAGTAAGTTTAATTATTTTGAATAACTGGTTGTCCAAAAAATGTTTGATTTAATAAAGTTTGTCACTACGATCTGAAGCGGATGTATCGAAAACGTCCATTTCTCGAGGCCTAGCGCAAACCCATGTTCGTATTGCGATTTCATTCTAACTAAATTTGAATAACAGATGTGTAAATTATAGCAAGATTTAAACGAAAAGATTTCTGCTACCGTAGAATCCAATTAAGAGTTGCATATATTGTCTTTTTGGGGCATGTACCTGTACAGAACACCTTACTAATATGAACCTTAAAGTGTTTGGTGAAGAATATAGATTTTCGTCAAGACATGCTTATTTCACATTACCATAACTAAATCTAATGTCCAGTTAAAATTATTGATTGTTTAAGAAAGTAAATTCGTTAAACATACAAGAAAGTAAGCGAGTCCCTAACATCACAAGACTTTCGACTAGAAACATCAAACTTTTTTAACATTGGATTTGTTTTTTTTTATAACTAATGGAGCCGTTCTACTAGTCTCGGATAATAATAACAAGGGAGGTTAAAAAGTTTTGCATCCCACAACGTAGTACATAGTGTTCCATATTATGTAAGACTGTATGCATTTTCTGTGCATTAAAATTATATGTAGTGTCCTAGGGTTAAATGAAATATAAGAATTTCAATAGTTTAAAGTTATGAGATTTCTAACACTTTTTGTTTTTGTTTAAAAATATGGCTCCTATATATTTCTTAATATAAAAGAAAAAAATATATATATATGCATTTTTTTCTCAATTCTTTAAGTTATACTTAAAAAATCACAAAAAGGTTTTGTAATTACATAATTACCATTTTTGCGTTTCTCTTTTTATTTTTTAAGGTTCTTTTGATTTTGATTCACTTTCTTTTGTTAATTATAAAATATTAAATTAAATTTAATAGTATTTTTATAATACCGATTATTTTAAGGTATTGAATAAAATAACTTAATGCATATTAATAAAAAGTACTTAAAAGCTAAATAGAAAAATATTATCGTGGTTATTTATTTGGGGCCGAATTTTTTTGTTTTAACAACTAAATTGAGTATATTGATTTTTTTTTCAAATGTTTCTCTCTATTTTACCAATAACAATCGATCAACATCCGAAGAAGCACAGCAATTGCAATCAATTTTGACAGTGCCACGTTCGTTTAATGTATGTTTGTTAGAATAACTTTTTTTAATAATTTTCATTAATTAAATCCCAGTTGCAAATTCAATTTTTAACAGTCGCCATTATTATTTATCAGTCAAATAAAATATAAAATAAATTAAAAGAATTGTAAACTTCCAATCCAATCAAAATCATTAGTTGCGTATATAACGAAAAATCAGCCCACAAGTAGCTAATGAAGTCATGTATAAAAATAGTACTTTTTACTTTTAATATCAATATAATTATAATTAAATATACTTATATTTTCTGTTTGTTTTTATGGAAACAAAAATATTCAAGAAACCAATACTAATATAGAAATTGTGTAGCTTAGTGCCCTTGGATGATTTGAGAAAAGAAAGTCGGTCTTTATAATATGTTACCTATATAACTAGTCACAAGACATATGTATATATTTTTAAGATCTAACTCAAACTTTATACTCATGCATCATATCTTTGATCAAAATAAAGTCTTCAATTTAGCGGTGGTTTGGCGTGTATTGCTGTAGAAATTTAAAAACATATATTGAAATTCCGACGATCTTGTTTTATCTCCGAAAATTATTTTTAATAAAGGACAAAACTTTTTCCCTATGTTGAAAGAGTGGATTGGTCACAAATATAAAATAAAGTGCGGTACATATTTCAATTGATATGTAGTAGAATCTGATGTTTGAAGAAATCCTGTAAGAAGCCGGGGATAGAAGAGGAACTAATGCAAATTGGATAAAGATCGACTTTTCATTTTGAAAAATCGAACATGATGAACATTAGACAAAACACTATTTGACTGACTTTGAAAAAAAAAACCTCAAACTCTGCGTGGCGCTTGAATCTTAATCTTATACACATGTCACAATAGAACCAATAGCCCGGACAGATTTCGCATACAAAATCCAATCCAATAAAAATAAACGTGTGAAGACTAAGAACCTTCTACAGTGCTGATTTACCAAATTTTTACCCTAAGGTCAAATATAACGGTGTGCGAAAAAATGTCTAGTGTAACAATCCATTTTATGACCCTCACATCCCAAGGAATCTAATTGTCAAAAGAATTGTGAGCTTTTGGGTTTTCACAAACGTTCATTCTATAATTTGGTTTTTAACATTCCTTTATTACTATGATCATAATGGCATCCGCAATGGAAAAATTTCACCGTGGTTGTTAACTATCCTTAAAAACTTGTACTCCGAACTTTTATTAATTTTCCAAGAAAATATATAAGAATGCATTTTTAATATCGACCGAGTAGTTCCAGAGATAGCTTTAACCTCCTTTACAAGTCCCCCCTTACTTGTCTCTATCCTCCTCAACGAAGTCTAGCTCCATTCAGCTAGACGTAGATTTTCCCTTTTTATCTTATAAGATTTTTTTCTAATTACACGTCAAACCAATCGGCACTAAAATTAAATTTTCATATACATCTCGCGCCCGAAAAATGAATGCTACCTATTTCACTTGAAAATTCGGACCTCCCTTAACCAAAAATCCATGTTTTCATTAAATACAAACATAAAAAGCCTAATTTTAAAGGTATTATTCATTGGTTACTATCAGAAAAGTAGAGGTGCTTATAAAGTTATGGCCTATAAAGATGACTATAATACGATTTCCTATAAACTTAATTATGTTGCTATAAATAAACAAAATATGCGTACTAAAAAGAAAGTAAGAAAAAAGAAAGTTCAGTCAAAACTTAAATTTCATCAATTAGCAGTTCAACTTAAAAACACACAAATTCTAACTTAAAATTCAGTCTTAAGACAATTAAAAAATTAAAATTAAAATATAATAAAATAGGTTGAAATAAAGTTTGGACAAACTTTAAGTGCCTTAAAAAATCAGTCAGCAGAAGTATACAGAGATCAGGGTAGAAAGGAATTTTAAGGAGTATATTTTTTAAGGAATACGTAATTTCAATAATTTTTGGAATAATGATCTAAAGTAAGATTTTTGATTTATCACCAATTAGTTGAGGTTTTATTTAAAAAAAAAAACATCAAGTTATAATTTTATAATTATATATGTATGGTTTAAGTCTTATGTATGTATATTAATTTTTTTTTATGGCGAACGTTAGAAAAAAACGAAATAGAAATAAATACAAAAAGCAGCACATTTAGAGTGTGGGCAGGTCAGCATTTAAAGAATTATTAATGTAACATAATACATTTTGCAAAAGACCTTCAGTCAGTAAATAGACAATTAAAAATACACTTACTTATACAAACAAAATATTTTTATATAATTGTGTACTTAAATCAATGAAGATTTTTGTTTAGCCTAAAGTCATACCCATAACACCTTTTACAGCAGAGAAGTGTGCTTCGTGATGCATGAACTTAGAAAGCTTTCTCAGCTTCAATCTTTACCTCACGCTGCTGAGAGTACTTCGAACGTCGTTTGCTGGCCAATTGTGGCAAATTTGAATGATGCTTGCGGACGTGTACTCCTAGATTGCCCCTCTGCTTAGACTTGTAGGGACAGTAGGGGCACTGATGAGCCGGTTCCTTGCCACCGCACTCTACATTCTCATGACGACGAAGAGTGGATTTCCAGCGGTATTTTTTACCGCAGTGACGACATTGATATGTTGGCTCTTCGTTTGGGTTAGTGCCACCATAGTCACTAAGTGAGTATTCAAGATTTCTCAAAGCTTGAGCCTGAGCAGCCATCATGAACTTCTGGGACTCATCGGACATGTAATCACTTGCAGAAGGTGGCATCGATAGGTTACCATGGTTTTGGTACAACTTCGAACCTTCAATCAGATGAATGTCATCAAAGCCGGAATAGCGCCCGTCATCATCATCGTCGTCGTCATCGTCATCGTTAAAATCCGACTCACTTTGGTCATTCTCATTCTCCGAAGAGCGATTTTCCTTGCGAACAAAATGGTTGAATAGGAGACCCTTGTGTTGACCACCTAGAGGTTGGACACTACCTCCCGACTGGTTGTTATGAGCCAAAGGCGACACAGAGGTTTGCTGTTTTATAATGTCTTGAACTCTTAACTGCTGGTGAAAATTATGATAGCCATCACGTAGAAGGGCGGCAGCTATTGCTGCAGCTGCCGGTGCTGCGGCGGCAGACATTGTTGGTGGCTTAATCACTGAAGCTGGAATCGGAACTATCGGCTTGATGTCCGGTGCTGGCACAACAACAGAAGTTGGTATGCATTGAGTTGGAGTGTTTTCCAGATTGGCCACAGCAGCAGCAGCCGCTGCAGCACTCGATTTATTCATTACACTTGAGTATTTTATTCTGGGATGAAATGACGAAGTGTTCTTCTTGTCGGCACAGCTTTGGGCGGCGCTCATTTTGTTGGTGTTTGTCATTTCATCACCATGCGAGTTTTTTGGAGCAGTTGTTGTGTTTGAAGTTTGCGGCTCATTTGGGATACCCCTTGCATTGGACCCACCCTCTCCGCCGGCCGCAGCGTCGGCTGAGGATGGTGATTTCTGACGAAAGGATTTCTCGGTGTTTTCAGTTTTTGGTGCCTTAGCAGCAGCATTTGCACGATAGAACTCATACAGCATATCCGAGACATCAGACACGGAGAAACGCTTCTTATTGCCATTGATTTGCGCAGCCGTAGCTGGATTAATGCCATTCATTGAGTGTCTACTCACATTCCTATGGGTATCCAGGAGGGGCTTTTGTTCCTTTATCTTGGTATTGCCAACTTTTTTACTCAAATCTGTTTCGTTGAATGTTTTTTTTTTGGTTTTCCGAAAAGAAAATTAAAGAAAAAAAGAAACAAAAAAACAAAAATTAAAAAAATAAATTCAAAAATAAATAATCATTCACGGCGCATAAAATGAGCATCAAAATGGAATAAATATGTGTGTGGGTGTATAGCATAAATTCAATGAATAATGAAGAAACAAAAATTAAGTCAACATGCAACTACTATCTACTGAAAAATAAAAAAAAATAAAAATTAAATATATACATTAAAAAAAATTAATGACAAAACAAAATAATGATTATTTTATTTTCGCTGTGTAAAATAAAATATAAAAACATTATGTAACGAAAACATAAACAAAATTAAAATAAAATGTAACTCAAATATTTTAGTAATATTGTATATTTGTTGTTGTTGTTGTTGTTTTTTATTATTATTTAAAAAATGAAAACGAATGGTGAAGCAATTAAGTGTATATATTTTTATTGCGTTTTCGCTGATGATGGTGATGGCGTTGGCGATGAGGCGAGCGAGCGACTGACTAGCTAGCTAGCGAGCAATATACTTCAAGTTATACCACTTTCCATACACATTTTGTTCTGATTTTGTGGTTATTTCTTGTTTTTTTCAGTGTTGTGTTAGCAAATGTGAGAAGCCCTTTTACCAATGATTTGATTTTTTTTTTCGTTTGTTTATTATCATTTGCGTTTGGGTTACCTGTGTTTTTTTATATGAACAAGAATTTCTTTGAAAAATTCTCATAATAAATGTGTTAAAATGATGTGATGATATAATGCAAAAGCACTGCAAGTACCTAAAAATAGAATAGGTTAGTAAAATGATAATAAGCAATGATGAATGATTTAAGGAATATTGTTAAATAATATTTTACCACAAAAAACATTGCTTCAAAATTATAAAAATGAAACCTGAAAGAAAATAAAAAGAGTTTGTAAATATATAAAAATGAAAATTAAATATTTAATAAAACATATTTAATAAAACATATTTAATAAGGTGTTTGACACTTCGTTAATAAAAAGTCTAATAAGGATTATGCACTTGTCGAAAAGAAACCGTTTAATGAGGCAAGCAATGGAACTTGTGGATCGCGTACACACTATTTATTGACCTTAGTAACGAAGGGATCCGTGCTTACTTCTTTGAGGTCTAACTGAATATCACTACGACATACGACATGTTGACATGCGCAGTGCAGTGAAAGTTTCATGATCCCTCAAATCGTTAGCTTAGCATCATGTGAAATGTATCCTCAAGTTGGACCCAGCAGAAAGGCAGTGAAGATTGGCCTAGTCGTAAGCAAAAAGAAAAATTTTGTAAGCAACAAATTAATTTAATTAGATGAATGCGTATTGAAACTGAAGATTATTCATATAGTACAATTTAAAGGCTTCAAAACCTAAGGTTTACCGAGCGATTTTCAACCGTTAGTAGATATAACAAGAGACGCAAAGAAGATTTTATACAAAATCAATGAATTTAAAATATAAACCGTTGCAGAGTAAGCAAGATAAGATATTATCAGTCTCCCACATAGAACTTAACGTTGTCGTAGGCCTTTCACCCCTATTCAGCGACGAATAGGGGTGAAAGGATTTCTTAATAGCTTGACTAAACAGCGCCACCTATCGAATTCAATATCTATCTAAGTCGTTGAATCGACAAAACAAATATATTGAGTTAGTTTGACCTAAATCCGTTAAGCCATTCAGAAAAAACATAATAACACACAAACTCACCAAAGAATTCATATTTTATATATCCTCTCTCTCTCTCTCTCTCTCTCTCTGTTTGATTTCGATTCGGTAAATTACGTTTACAGAAGAAACGATTACTGCATTGATACAATAGCTATCGCAAAGGTTTCGATAAATGCTCAAGGTTTGTTGCGTAAAGAGATTTTATCGGTAGGTATTATTGATTAGAAAAAAGCCGACCATAATTAGGTGCATTCACACGAAGTACGATAAGGCATGTTGAATATAAATGCAAGCAAAAAACAATATATTATTAACTTGAAACCAAAACAAACTGCAATTTAATTTTGTTAATTTTCAGTTGCCAATCCTATATTGTCATGTATGAACATGGTTCCTGATTTAGTCTTCTATGCATCTGTCAAAGAAAAGAAAATTGATTAGTTTATTTTGAAATTGGAACTCATATCCTGCATGCCACGCAAAATATATTAGAAAACAAAACAAAGTTATATCAAAGACCATTCGCATATTTTATTTAGGAAGCACTTGCACCCACAATAGACAAAATTGTAACTAAGCTCCATTTGCCATATCTTGATAGTGCAATTTTGATGTTTATTAATGTTCGATCGATAATGTACACTCTTAATAATGTACAAGCAACAAAAGAGTCTTGTTCAGTTGATTATTTGACTATTTTTTTGGCCTGAACCAAAAACATAAAATTGGTAATTAGGTCCGATAAATGGTTTTTGTCGGGCACTTAGGAACCTACCCATCCCTTTAGAAACACTATTTAATTCAGTATTCCCAGGCGAATTAGAAGAGAAGAGATTACCTTGAATTGCGCCATCATGCGTTTTGGAAATAATTAAAGATAAATATAAAAATAGCGTTGGGCCATTTTTGCGGACTTTATAGCTTAATACAATGGCAGATTAACACGGCTTAAATGAACAACTGACGAGAGAAATCGCAGGAAAATATTCTAAAAAAAATAATTCATGTATTATCAAGAACATATGCTACTTCGCCTAGTGTTTTTCCAACGACAATTTTTTCGGAACACATGTAGCATACAACTATATAACGCTTAGTACATTCTATATTTTTACGAAAATTACAAATTGTAGGTAGCAATATTATTCCTCAAGAATATTTTACATGAAATGTTTCAAAAATCGAAAGAGAGTTGTTGCAAAGGCAAAATGTTCACCAACATACAGTTCCGGGCTTGTCACGAGGACCAAAAATATATAATACTGAAACGCCTATTTTGTAGGTCCCAGCTTTCAGATCATAGCCAAGGCCAGATTGACTGAAGTGAAAGTTGCAAAGTCGAGAAGAAACACTTTATGACTGCATCAAATGGGTCGAAACTATATGTCTGTATTCTAAGAGATGGAATCGAAAACATTGGCCCGCACCAATAAAAAATTAAGTAGACCTTTTTAATAGGCCATTGGCAATTGTCTTAAAGTTAACTTATATTAAAAATGCACACTTTTCACTACAAATATCACTTTCTTCTATTCCCCATGCCTATATTGCCTCAAAAACTGACTGTGCATTTCATAATCAAAGTAATTATTTTTCCAAAATAAACTTGTGCCAATGTTCAACGATCGTGGAGCACAAAAATAATGACATTATTACGCATCACTAGCATCGCTTAAATACATTTTTTTAACTATTTGTTGAAATTATTACATTTTTTATCTGACTGGATCCACATTGTGCAACAAGAATAAATAATTACTAAAACTTAACTCAAGTTAAAAAAAATCGTTCAACATATAAAATGGTATAGTCTTTTGTAAAATAATCACATCAAAGTTGAAAGATTAAACTAATCAAAATGATTACTTTAGTTGAATGTTTAATACAAGCAACAATTTCATTTAGCTTTAAACTTCACAACCCGATAATTTTTAACAAATACTAAATAAAATAAAAACACTTTTCGCACAAATTTTAAACTTATTTAAATTAAAATACTTTCTTTGTCTACAGAAAGATTCAGATTAAATAACTTAATAGTAGAAGCTTTAAGAACTTTTCCAAGCATCCGTGGACAACTAAACACTGCACCGTACCGATGCCCACGCAACCGATACTAGTTTAAGCCTACGAATATTTCAAAAGCAAACTTCCAAAAACAATTTTTGTTTCTTTTGTATTTAGCTAGAACATGAAATCATTTGTGAAATGAAATGCCTATGCATTTGTATTCCTCTAATCCTAGACAACATCTGCTTACATCTATAAAGTGCACACATGAAATGCTGAAAATACAGATATATGTGTGTACTTGGGATTTTTTTCATCTAAAGTCCTGCATTTGGGTGGGTTTGTGTGAGTGTGAATTTAAGTGCATCTATTGAAAGATCGTTTCCCGAGTGGGAAAATATAAATAGAAAATAGTAAAATAAAACACATCCTGTATTGTATGTGTGCAACTGGGCCAGGCAGATCTATGCGGGTCATAATAAAAGATTTTATTTTTTGTTACCCCTAGATATAGGGTGGGATACGACTTGACGGTTAGGTAGAAATGAGAGAGAAAAATATCAGCGGGATATATTTGAAATGGTGAGATCTAGAGGAATTAAAGTTTATGAGAATATTTTTTCACTTGATAAAAAGTCTATGTAGAAGTGTAAAAGAAGTGTCCTTGTGTAAAAACCTGTTTATGTGGGCGAGAAGGGTTGCTAAGTAGAAAGGAAATGAGAAGAATAGCAACAACAATTATTAAATAAAAATCAGGTTTCTGCGCTAGTGGACGGATGATTAACTGGTATGAGTGCGGATTGAAATAATGGCATATTTGATAACGTTGCAAAATGCGTTGCTTGTGTTTGATTTTATAGATACAGAAAATATTATTGCTGTAATTCGATCCGTCGGAAAATTCCAAAGAATATTTTATGCATATCAGAGATGCGTTAATTGGAAAAAGTATCTATTATCTATTAAAACCCACAACCCACAGAATATTTATCTATTAAAGCCCGTCTATACGTTGGACCGATTAAAAAGTCGAATCACACGATGTACTTCTCCGAAAAAACAAATAAAAGAACATAAAATTTCTTTCACCTCGCTCAATGTAGAAGGGTAATATGCTAATATTTCCACTAACCCATTTGCTTTAATTAAGGAAAAAATATGTACTATGTGCCAATTTATGAATATGTACAAATTTGGGCTACTTTGGCTGCTGAATTTAAGGTAAGAAAACCTAAAAACTGACAGAAAGAAAAATGTCGCGGTGGCAAATGCTTTGGTTTTGAAACTTTTCTTGCATGAAAGTGTTGAAACCGTATAGGATATAGCGCATCTTCAAGCGCAAAAATTGAACACTGCTTATGGTCTGCAGGCTACTTGACATAACCCAATCTTAAGAGGAAGTTCGATGGACCTTCCTTCCCCAACACATATTTTTAAAAACGTTGCACTAAAATAAAATCAAAATGAATACATTCAATGAAACATTCCTTAGGCTTTAAGCTTATTTTTAGTAAAAATATACACACGAAAATGGAAATTACTCACGATCTGGCATCATGATATAGTAATTAAGCTAGTTAAAATCGTTATCTTAACTGTATGCCTTTCTCTAAGTGCGCTTTATCCCACTGTATGTTTCAAGGAACAAATGTATGCTCCATCAACTGTGCTAAGCGCCCATTTACGCAAACATTCTGCATCGGTGAAAAATCTAGTAAAATTTACTTTAATTTTTTAGAAAGTTTGCGCGACTGATGCCTATTAATATTTTCATTTTGTTCTCCATACTTTAAATGGCGCCCAACATATGGTTCAACTCGAAAATAGTCCCATCCATGAAAGGGTCTTAATTTCAATATATTCTATGAAAGCAAATCTAATTTCCTCATAGGGTACATTACTCCCTACTGCACCCATAATTTAGTTTCTTTGTATAGTTTTTGTTGTACTCGTTAACGCCAGTATGCAGTACAAGGATACCAAGGTCGTCCGTCGGTGCAATATTAATGCATCGCAATATACAATTTAGTGATTTAAAAATAAACTAATGCTGCTGTTAAACAAGACAAAACGGATGTATTCTAGTTTTTATTCTTAGAAAAGCGGCGACAGTAATTGCATGCTGTTGTTGTGATTTTTTTGTTTTTCGTAAGAATGATTCAACAGCATTTTCCGTCAACTGTTGCATCTGCTGATTTAAAAATACATTTTAAGGAAGAACAAAAATCCTTCAAAGTTTCTTCATCTCAGAAAAACATGACATTTCCAACGCCGACTTGGAAGATATTTTACCCAATGCAACTATTTACACACACACATCAATAATAGCCCATATCGAATTTGTGATTCATCTGAATGTTTCAAGTGTAGAAAAGAAGTTCAGGTAGTTTATTTGATTTTTTTGTATATTCCTTTTTTCGTGTTTCCCCAGCTTAACAAAATAAAAACGGACTTCGGCTTTATAGCCTCGAATTGCACTTTAGGCGTCGCTGATACTTGATTGTGTTTAGTTTTATTATCAAAGAAAAGGGATGCAGAAGGAAAGGAGAGAGTAAAAAGGAAAAAAGACGTAGCTTAGAGTTAGAGATACGACGAAAAAAAAACAATGCCGGCACCTCCGTAGCAGGGGCGTAGGTTGGGATTAAAGGAATGATAAATGAGTTTTTGAGCACACAAAACCAGCAAAAAATATCTAGGTTTCTGGGAAAACTTTATTTTCTTTAGCTGTGTTGCGCGCATGTATATTTATTTATCTATGCGAATGGTAATAGAAAAATGTATAGGAGTAGTGATACAGAGTTATAAACATGTTAAAGGAAGATATGCATACACATATGTATGCGATTCGAAAACGAAAGTGATTGCTTTTGTAAACTTCTTGAAATGGTATGAAATGGTATTAATAGAAAATAAAATATTTTCCAATGATTTAAGTTAAAGTGTTCATTTTTTTTTTTGCTGGAAGTTCTGGTACAGTTTTCACAAAAGGCGAGTGCTGACGACAGATACCAACCAATTTTATTGGTTTAGACAGAGAAGATAGGTTTGGAATTGCATCACTTGTATCTTGAAAGAAGATAAACATACTAATCATATTTATGTATATGGTAATATTTCCCAAATATTTGGCTATAAATGCAATTGGCGGTTGGTCTATCAAACAATGTCTACCATCTTCGAAAACCATCAGATCATGACAAAAATAGTAAACATTTCAGAGCCAGGCGTTATTGCGCACATTTTTTGCAACTCTTATATCTCGAGCAAAAAAAATATATATTTAGTGTGAAAGATAAATGGTTCACACCAATCGGAAGATTTAGACAAAAAAGGAATGTAAGAACGATGTTTCAAGTTTTGTGCATATACATACATATCTATGTACATATCTAAAATTCATATTCATAACAACCATAATTTCATCGAGAGACCACATTTTTTTAACCGTAAGAGTTAAAGTTATGCGCAATTGAAAATGTGTTTTGTTAACGAGTTAGCAAGAGAAAATTCTTAGATGCATCAGGACCGGGCACTGCAGTCGATCGAACCGCGACTCTATAATCTCAGAGAAGTTGTGGAATGCAAGATCAGAGTGAAAGGCAATACCATTTATGAAATATCTCGGAAATTATGGCTAAAGTATAATAAAAATAGAACCAATAGGGTTTTACAGTACGACAGAACATAGCTGTCCAATCTTGTAGGTGCTTCAACGGGTCATAATTTTCTTGGAAATCACGCAATGAAAGTTAATCTTATTTGTTGCGGCCACGAGGGAAAATCTCAGTATCTGATGTCATTGCCCAGGTCTCTGTCAGTTGAGATATAACATAACTGTGAGCTTTTTCTTTCAAGATATTCAAGAACTATCACATAGTTCTTTAAAAGGACATGGGGATTGCTGGAATATATTCGGTAATCACGAGCAGGAAAAGAGGTGCCCCAAAAAAAACACAGGTAATCCCAAAATGTCGCGAAGAAGAGACATATGTATTTGCTTCGCTGACTCATAAACATAACAGAGCCTCCTATACATACGATTTGCTTGCAGAAGTAGTAAATAAGGAATTCTAATTTTTAATGAAGAAAAGCGGTATGTGGGTAAATATTTTATTAAACACTTTTTTCAGAAAATCAGGATTCAATTAGTTTTTAAAAGAAAACGCATATCATATACATATTTTATAACGAAACAGGCTAACCACGAGCAGCACAAAGCAACTTTAAGAAGGGAACATCTTTAAAATAGCCGCACAGAGAAGGCAATATGCTCAGGAAATCCGTTCGACAAATTTCATTAATAATGCTTGAGGCCAACTCCTTGTGGATGATGTGGCAGACAGAAGCTACTCCCAACTTAGAAAAGCAGTCAAATATTCCAAAAAACGAGAAGCGTTTTCTTCGGTAGAGATAACCTCTGAGTTTTAAACATAGACGTGAAGATGTAGATATTGGTCCAGATGGCACATGATTCTTAACTGCGAAATCACGACATTCCTTTGTACAAACAACAGGGTGATAGGTGATACCCATCTATCAAGCTGATTTAATATACCGTAAAGATCTTTTAACGGATCGATTGCGGCAAACAATATGACTATCTGATGACCATAGCAAATGAAGCACTGACAAAAGTATAAAAATCATATTGGAATTACAATAGAAGGATACGTTAAAGGAGAAAGTCCTCAAAAAACGTATATGTTTGTTGCTAAAGTAATGAAACAGTGAACATATGGGAATGTATAAGGTTTTCGTGTATTTCTTATATAAGCTATTCATAACAGACTAATTGGCAGGAAGGCTTTTAAAATTAAATATTTCCGCATTTTAAGAGGATTTCACAGGTCTAACTAAATGTATTTTATAAACTTGCTCTAACTCCACATGTTTTAAAAATAAACCCTTCTCAAGCTCATGCGAAGCTGGGCGGGTCAGCATAACTTATTCAAGTACTCATCGTTTGGCCACCAAAGTCGTTCAAGTTTAAGTAAATGGAGTTTATCAACTTATTTTTCTTTCATTAGGGCTATGCAAAATTTTTTTTAAGACGATAAGACTATAATCGTAGGTCGAGTAGGGCTCTCTCCTTAATTTCTCTTAATCTCTTGGATTGTATATAAAGAACACATTGTATTTATGTTAAGCGCAACTTTAACTGAACCTGCATTTGTTAAAGCAAAGAAGGAGTAAGTGTTTGCCAAGGATAGTCAGTCTGGAACTTGCAAAATCCGGATATTCATAGATATAGTGTGATGCCGCTGCGCCATTTCCCAAGTAGCGCCTCTAACTCTTCTCCTTAAAATAATTTCGCAGCAGTTGCCATCGCAAAAATCTCTGCTTAAAAGGCCTAAGGACTCAGATGATTTGATCCTATAATCCCTAGATATATGGAATCGAGTGTCTCTCCAATGTGACCAGGTATGTCATTTTCAATATTACAAATTAAAATTATATTAATATATTTTTGTATTGCACTACATAAACGTCTTTTGCTTGAAATACTTTCGAACAAGGACACACAAATGCCCAACTTTTTGCTTTAAATATCAAATTATAGAAAGTGAATCATATATAAAATGTATTTCACTTACCACTTTTATATCCTCGGATCCATAATTAGCTCTTCAGATTTAAATCTAAAAATACAAAATAAATCGTAAAATTAAAAATACACACACATATGTACATTTTTGTAATACCTTTTGCAACATCATAATCCTCGTCCTTATAAAACATACCACAGATACGCAGTTAAAAAAATACCTACATCGACCAACTAATGAAATCATTTGAAACAATTAAACAAACGCAATAATTTTTTAACTTGTAAATAAATATGTGTATTATAACTTCAATTTTTTTTTTCTTGCTTTTCAGAGAAAATAAAACATTTTTTAAACATTCCCCATTTATCGGTAAATTTGTCTTTAAATTAATTTTCTTTTTCAACATATACACACTTATACAAATACGTATGTACTATTCTGTTAACTTAGTTAAGAAGGCATTATTGGTGGAATGATTAAACAATAATTAAAACACTTAACATTTCTATGTGTTCAATATTTGTACGTAAATTTTGTTCATAGTGTGTGATGCGCTTGACAGAAAATACTATTATTTAACAAAATTTATTTTGGAATGTTAGCGAAACAATGTAAAAATAAAATTAAAACTTTGCACGTTACATACTAACTTTAAAACTTTTTTTTGTTCTTATTATTATAAACAAAAAATAAAATAAAATGAAACAATAAACGAAAAAGGGGATATCTGATTGAACAAAAAACAAATTAACTATACGGAATGTAATATAATGACGGAATGATGTCATTATCAATTTCACCCCTCTTTGACAAGAAGATATTATGAACCTTTGCCATATGCCTTTTGAGATCCTCATTTCGCCGATACTTCGATGGGCAAACATCACAACAGAATTTCGGCGGAACGTCAATACATTCATTGCGTATGTGCCGCTTAAGATGCGCCTTACGCAAGTAACTCTTTCCACACGTTATACAAGGATAGCGGAGTTGTAGCTTCTTCATATCGTGTTCTGAAAAGTCTATAAAGAAAACAAATATTTGTATAAAACAAAATAAAAAAAATAAAAACGAAAAATTTAACAAATAAAATTAAATATATATGTAACTAATTATACAATCAACAAGTATTTTTTTAAACCAAAATTAAGAAGTAAAATGTTAAAAGAAAACACTACACCTAAATATTTACAGAAATAGAAGAAAATACAAAGGTGAAAGAGAGCTAAGAAGAGAATACCACAGAAGAAGAAAACACGAATATGTTTGTTTTGGTTTTTGGATTTTGTGTATTTTGTTTTTTTTTTGCTGTTTGCTGTTTGCTTTAACAAATATGTTTTAAATTTCTTTAATTTGATTTTTAAGGCGAAATAATGAAAAAAAAAGTAACCGACTGCATAACAACGTTGAATTAGTATAATATATTGTTTTTTTTACCCTAAATGTATTTAACATTTTTAATTATTTTTAGTTTTGCATAAAACTGAGACCACTTTTTGTTTTCAACCATACAAAAAATGTCTCACTGTAAATCCATTAACTTATTATGTTAGAAAATGTATTATAATTTTTTTATTTATCATATGTATGATTTTTTTGCGTTTAAAGTGAGGATAGTGAAAAAAAACTTAATAGCTATTCTTAAAAGTATTGGCTTTTATAAAAAAAATAAACACGAGTATTATATGTATTTTATGTATGTTATTGCAAATAAAATACTTTCGTAAATGATTAAACATATTTTTAATCTAAAATGACATAAATTTCTTAGCCTTAAAAAAATAAATACATTCAATATTTTAGCTCTAAATCGATTGATTTAAAATTTGGGTAATGTCAATGCATTTTATTTGTCTGCCTAGTATAAGGCTAAACATACGCAAGCAAACTCAATTTTAAATCCATCAAAAAATGGCTTTAAATTAAATCTATGTTTTGGAATCCCATAATTTTCTAAAAAAAAATTAACATAATCCATAAAACTTCGTCATTTATAATAAAAAAAATGTATTTAAATGTGAGTGAGTTATAAAGTCACAATTTGTCTGGGTATTTAAAAAAAAGAGAGTAATTTCATTTGTTAAGTAAATATTTGAATTAGAACCATAATTTGTTTTGTGTGAATATAAGTTTTTTCATCGGCACTATAAATAAAAATAAAGTACATAAATAAAAATCAAAAAAACCAAGTTGCTGATGGACTTAAAATAAAAAATACTTGATATATGTTGTTCCTTATTTATTTGCAATTATCGAACGTGTCACATTACCTGTCAGGTCAGATAGGGTGGGATCTTCTTAGACACAATTAGTCGGAAATACTAGTATATGAATAAAATAACGATAAAAAAATAAGTGGCCAGGGAACGTACCTTAAATTTCATTAATCATTATCATTAAATTATAGCATCTCTAACAAAAAAGACAACTGATTTCAAAAAAGGAAATCAGATGGAGCGGAAGCATTTTACCCTTTTAAAAGAAACCGCATTCAATTTCAAACAAAAACATATTGCTGATGCTGCTAAGAATATTGTTCCAAGGAACTTTCTTGAAAAAGAAGTAAAGATCTAAGGCAAAAATTACACAGGCGATAATTCTCGTCGTCTTTAACGTTAATCAAATGGGCTACATTGACATTAATTTTATATCTGACAGACCTTATCAGCGAAGACAATACCCTTATTTAAGTTTCAAGTTCGCAGTGTGGGATGCTAATTTCATATTTTTGCGTGCCTTTTTTACTTTTAACCTTTGCGCGAAATGCATTTGTTTATTAAAATGAATTGTAATCAAATTCATAATAGTTTGTCACCGTGATCAATGAAGGATTTTATATTACTTGTAAAACATCTAGTAAGTAGATACGTCTAAATTGGTATAATACTGTTTTTAAAATAATTTTCGCTTTTGAAAACTGCCTGTTGAAAAATTTAAGCACTTAAAAAAATCAACTTACTTTCTGTTTTAATTACGTTTTTGTCTTTTTTTTCGACAAAATTTGAAACGAAGTTATTTCCAAAAGAAAATCGAGTGAAAATGGGTTTTAATATGTCAAGTGTAGTTTCAAAAGCTTCTAAGACCACTTTTGAAACTGTGGAGACACGTATCCTTCTTTTTATTTTTTATCACCATCTAACTATTTAAATATCTAGAATTATGTTTTGTGTAAAGCATGTATAACATAAATTTGCCAAGTTTAAAAATTATATCAAAAAATCTTAACCTAAGCCTTCACCACTTCTGGGTGCGAAGGTTTGTATTTGAAAGGAATAGAATGGACCCATAATATCATTTCAAACGATTACCAGTGAAAGAAACTGTGGGGACTTCAGGTTACCTAATAATTAAAACAAAAAACTTAAACCTTACGAAATAAAAGGAAATAAAAGAATTGTCTCAATGAAAAATAATAAAATAACATTTATAATGATACAATTAGATGGTTTGACAAAAGCTCAAACTTTCGCTATATCTCGTAGTATGTATGTGCAGTGCCTTTAAAAAAACGAAAATTTAAAGGAGACTCAAAGAGTTTGGAATTTTAATAAACCATCTAATCCTACCTTAAAGCGTTTTAAATAATAAATACGATTTCTCTCGTTATATCTGTTTTTACGATGAGACTTAGATAACTTGGGGATGTATACTTTGAATAGCAATGAATTCAAGTGATAATAATAAGAGAAGGTCTATAAGCTAAGCACATTTACTTGCAACTTGTATTTTGAACTATTAGAATTTAAGTGTCACTGACGTTAAAATAGAAAAAGTTTAAAATCGTTAAAGTGTTTTCAAAGGCAAATAAAAATACAATTTTATACAATCTGCATGAGATTTGTATAAAACAGTTGTTGTAGATAGTGCATTTCATACTTTACATTTAACAATCAAGTTATTTTTAATGCTTAGGAAACATCGGCACAAGTTTATTTTGAACTCAATATGATTGTGTCATTCTCATAGTCCTAAATATACATTAAATCTTTCTGCGCTACCTCTTTGCTTCACCCTTACTACAATTATGACAATATAAACATTTTCTTATTTTCTATGTTAGTAGAAATTATTTCCAATTCACATTCACAAAAAATTGTAGTTTAAAATTTAAAAAAAAAACTTCCCGACACGTTACATTTCTTAGTGATCTCTATCTCTAGTTCTTGTTCTTATTTTCTAAATTAAAACAGAATGCTCTTTGCGCATGTGCTCATTCAAAAATGCCTGCGATCTATATTTACGTGAGCATAATGGACAACGATTAGTTTCATAGGGTTGTGCCATACGTTTTCCAGTAGCTGACGTCATACTTGCTGTCACTGTTGTTGCTGCTGTTACTGTTGCTGTTGGCGGGGATATAATTTTTCCTAAGCTAGTTGGCTTCAGTTTGGTTCCACTGCCACTTCTACTGCCACTAACTTTTTGTAACTCTGCGTTAAAAATTAATGTTTTTGGCAGTTTCGGTAGTACGTTTCTCATGAATCGCGGCGATGATATTGCTACCAGCTGCTGCAGGGCAATTAATGCACCACTTTCGTTACATTCTTTAATAGTTGTTGTTGCATTAGCGTCAGGCAGACGACATTGTCCTTTTAAATGCGATAATACATCTGTGTTGCTTGCATCGTCTGCTTCTAATTTCAAAAGACTGAGCTCTTCCGATGATGAAAGAGAATATGATCGCTTTGGATTGCTCAGTATGGTCATATCCAAGTCATCATCACTAGATGAGTCCTCGAGTTTGAAAATATTTGGTATTCCTGAAAGAAAGTAATAAACAAAAAAAATCTGTTACACTGAAAAAAAGAATGAGAATGAAAACGAATATGCATAAACAAGAACTTAAAAAGTTGATAAAATTAAAAAATATATATAAATTTATATGTATTTACAAAGAAATTCATTTTTAAAACTTTAAATAAATATTTTCCTTTATTTTGTTAGTTTTCTTTTCAAATTTTGTTTGCAATGACTGAACGTTTTCTTAAAATATTTTTAAATTGCATTTTTTTTTTGCATTCTAAATAACACTGGGCAGATAAAATTAAGAAGAAATAATTGCGTGTGCGCCTTTTTCTTGTTTCTTTTTTTTTTTTTTGTTTATTATTATTTTACGGGCAAAGGTACTATTTCATTTTGGCACACTATCGGTATAATATTAACAAACAAGAAAAAATTAAATATATATTTCATATTTACTATAGTATACAAATAGCTTATAGAACTATGGCATTTATATAAAACATAGAATCTTTGGAGTTTTGTTGAACTTTTTTTTTCAATAAATATTATTTTCGGTTTTACAATGTATTAAACATTTTGAGGTAGCCATCTTTCGTTCCTCTTCGACTAGATCATCATAATTTATACAGTGTATTGTATAGTGACGTTTGAGGTGGTATTTCCGTTTGAAATTCTTCTTGCACACCGAACATTGAAAGCGTTTTTCAGTTCCACAATCCAAGCGTAAGTGTCGCAGCATTGTTGCATAGGTTGGATAGTATTTGCCGCATTTGCGTTCGCATGGAATTAATGGTGATTCGGTCCAGAAGTTCATCATGAATTCATCATGATCAATGTATTCTAGTTGATATGAACATCCATTTTGTTGGGCGAGTTGGCAAGAAGCAACAAAGAAGAAAAGGAAATATTTTGTTGTATAATTTTGTTGATGTCAACATTTTGCAAATTTACAATTTGTGCGCGATAGAAAAATATATAAATTAAAAAAAAAATTAACAAAAAAACTAAAATACATGCTCCAATATACCTATGATGAAAAATCAAAAATTTTCTAATGTCAAGCGAAAACATTTGTTGGCAAACTTAACTGATTTTAAGAGAAAAATAACAAAATTAAAACAAATTAATTTTCAATAGCTTTTTTCTTAAACTAAAAATATAAATAAAAAAAAAATATGTACAATGAAAACGAAACTTTGGATTGTAGATTTTCAATGAAACAAGAATACAGCTGCAGTTATTATGATTTTATTATTATTTTATTTCTGTTACAATAGATTTGTTTTTCAAGAATTTAGATATATTTTTCATAATTTGTATTTAATTAAGACCTAATTCACAGAGGAGAAATTATAAACACGGACTTAAGAATTACAATTTTAATTACTAAACTAGGTTGTACAAATGAGGAATTGGCATAAAGTGGTTCGTATGTTTCCCTACATTCTATAAAATCCAAAACTTTAAATTTTATAAAGTGTTAAGTCTCAGCTTTTATTACAGAATGTCATATCCAAATATGACTTACAAAAGGCATGCACAGAAAAATATCTTATAGAATGCTAGACTTGTCGTTAGCGAATCAAAAGACAATCATTCTTCGGACAAGTCTGCGAACCTTAGATATAACGTCACCAGCTTTTGATTGCACTCAGTGATGTAAATATTATCCGAACCTTTGAGGCCGATTATATTTTTTTACTCTGTCGTAATAAACTTTGTACAATGAAAGCGAGACATTGAATAAAATAACGTAGATTCTTAAACTTGGTTTCCGCGTACCCGAAATGCAGAATTTTTTAATAAGAGGTTCTATTTCTCGATTTATCAAAAACAAAAGTATTTTTAGCAGGTTTGTGACTATTGAAAAAGAAAAAATCTCTCAGGCGAATTTTTGTATATTTGATTTCCAATAAAAGTTTCGCACAGTATTACAATAGCGTGTAGAAACTTTTCTCGCAAAACAACTAAGGTTTTTGGAAAAATTTCATGCGTTTCAAATGGTAGTTTGTGGTGAAGATTTGGTAGGTGGCATACAACAAATCATCAGGGCCAACAAGAAAGGAGATTATCTGTCCTGCAGGAACTGTCAAGGCATATCTTTATTTAATCGCTACGAAAGGTGGAACATTATATCAGTGTAATCGTCCATGCTTTAGTTGCCTACACAATTGGTTCGCTGACCACAAGTCTACATACAGTTCTACGAAAGATTAGAATATTTCAAATTTGTTTTTAAATTTTGTTAGAAAATTATTAAAGAAAGTCAGCATTGGGTCAATGCTTATACATAATGCATAAAAATTAACTAGAAATTTAGTATGGATACAAAATTGGCAGTAGCAAACGACATTTTGTGGGTTAGTTAGTGAATGGGACTTTCTTATGACTTTTTTTCGTTTCTAAAAGAATTTATCGATAATTCAAAGTTTTTGATAATTAATGCCCCTAAAATATTAGCATTGCAACCAATCTTTACATAAATAATATATGAAAAAATATATTATCTATATATTTGTTTCCCTTTTCCCTTTTAAAGAATTTGGCAAAAAACTAATCCAAAAATAAATAATTTTTACTTTAAACATTAAACTTAGGCTACTTAGTCATTGATGGTCAGACGGAACGCCTAATTTCGCTAAATCTGTCACCAAAATATTGTTCGTTTGATAACTAATTTACAAAGCAAAAATAAGTGTCATATGAAAGTAAGTAGGGCAGTAGGGCAATCATTTATACAAAGTTGTTTTAAAATTCTTAGGCAGTGGTGGAGGTGTATGGTGATTTTGACTATCTCATAAATGACCAAAGCATTTATTATCATAAGCAATGACACTTAAACAAAATTAGCGTACACTTATCTTATTTTGAAATATTCCAAAATGTTTGATTTCTGAATTTGGAAATTAGACTTCTTTAATCCCACAATTTCTGAAATATTGCAGCTACAACGAAGCATTTGTGTATTTTAGAAAGACAATTAAATAGCGACTGTTGATTACAGTTTAATATTTTGTGCACGAAGTAAAAAATCAGCGTAAATAGACCACGAAATTAATTATTACATATTTCAGCTTTTTTTAAAAAGCTTTCTTCTCAAACACACAATTGTTCAGTAGTCTAAAAATCTAACCACACAAAACAAACATCTCATAATATTTTTGTTTCCATAAAACACTGTATTAAACAGTCATACATGTATTGAGTGCGATAAGTATTGTTTAAACTCAATTAGCTTTGCTACTTTTGACGTTTTTCGCTACAATTTTAAAAATTTTTCTCGAACAATTCTATCTAATATATATATTTTTAAATATTTACATAAATGCATCTCCCTCCAAAAAATCGAATTCCTTGTCCCATAACTATTTTTTTTTTAAATTTTTAAGATTCCCAATCCTCTTTAAAAACAACTATAAAACTTTGCATACTCTTGCAAGAAGTGCGGGTTATTGTTTAGTTAAAATCAATTTAAATTACTGCATTCATACAACACCTGTTATACTATGAAACTATGTAAGCATATTTAATGAAAAAACCACCGTCGGATTCCAAATAAAAGTAAGTTAGACGTGATTCCATTCCTCTCACCCTAAAAAGAAAAATACGTTAGTGATGAATATACTTGAATAAAGGTCTTCATCGTTCAGTGAAGATGTTTATTTCTTTTGCAATGCAAATGTATAAAGTAAATTTTAAAGATAAATGTTCTAAAGTTTACTAAAATAACAATCTTTGGACTGAACGATGATGATATTTTTTAAGCATTTTTACATTTTACATTTTAATCGAGAAAATACATTTTTTATCTTAACATCAAAACACTTGTGTCCGTTTGAATAAGAAAGTGATGAAAGTTTTTTTTTTAATTTTTTTTTTATTTAAAATAAATTATTTAATTCGACATGTCTTTTCTATTAGACTATTCGTTGAAACAAAGTGTTAACCTAATAAATTTTTCAAAACTATGAGCATTCTATTATAGGATTTAAATTAATACGTAATTCACAATAAGAAAAAATAATTTGTTATGACTTCAATTTACAAACAATTGATAAATTTACAAAACTACATACACAGCAAAAGCTTTACTCATATTGGATGTAATTTATTCATGTGTTGCGCTAAATTCCATTTGCGTCGGAATCTTTTCGGGCACATCATACACTGAACTTTATTTTCGATGCCGCACTCATGATTCATGTGACGCAACATTATACTTCGTGACGAATACTTTCGACCACATTTATCACACGCAAAATTGCTAGTTGAATGCTGCATGACCTTGCGTTTTCGATACCGGTTTTTGTTTTGTTATCAGAAGAATAATTCTTAAGTCGGCAGTGCGATGCAAAGATTCCGTCATCGTCGTTGTATTTTGCTAAATACGTGTAATCCCCTGAATCATCTGAAAAAAATATTATGTGACAATCTAGCTAGATTTCGTAACTATTATATTTTGTGTTTTGGTTATGGGAGTGTGCACAAACTAATGACAAAAACTAGATTTAAATATACAAATGTAAATAAAAACAGAATCGAAAAAATACAAAGTAAAAATTAAACACATGATGCATAGTTAGTTAAATGTGTAACAAAAAACTTAAAAACTAAAATCAAATGGGCAAATAAAAAAATGTTTGATATTAATTTTTTGTTTTTTTTTATGTTTTCTTCAGATTTTTTTTTATTTTATACATCTCTATAATGTTTTATATACATATTTTAATTTATTAGTAAATCACAAATAGTTAAAGCTTTATTAGATTACAATCAATTTTAAAATATGGCTTAAGTCTTAGTCATAAATATAATAGCAAATTAACACAAAATCAGGACACATTTTATACTGTTTTAAATAACTGAAAAGAATTTCAGCAAAAATGAATCCTTCGATATCACAAAGGAATAACCGACAAATATGATAAATACCGGATTAAGTTCGTTGCATACCTGAACTATGGACAAAGTATAGATTTTCTCAATTAGGGGTAAGATGTCTGAATTTAATAGTTTCTAAATATTATCAGTTATTTAGTAGTTTCTAAGTATTATCAGTAAATTGCCCAGGGGTAAGTACGTTGGGTTACTTTTGTACCACCTATCGTACCACTGTACCACGTCTTGTAAGTCTGGCAAATATCCAGGAGCAAGAAACTTTTATGTGACGCGATGCAACCATATTTTAGATAGTGTTTGTTATTGCTGCTTTTGTCGAAGCTCGCATCGCATTTCCAGTATATTTTAGCATCGAAACAAATCTGTTATTTGAAGTAATCATCAGCAATATACTGCCTGCTTTTTTGAATGAGACAATCAACTGTTGAAGTATTCACTCAAATCATGAAACACTTTAATGATGAAGTTTGCTAAATCATCCATATACGGTTTAAAAAATAGAAACTGAGGCTAACGAAGTGTGTCTGAAAATAAATATGACATATATCTTTATAATATCAGACTCCAACTCTCAAATCAAAATTGCCAGAAAGAGAGAAGTAAAAGTCGAATAGTTTAAGTAACGCATGTAAGGCGGAATTAAAATAAAAAAAACATTTTTTCTTCTTGAAAAGAATATTGTCATATCACACAAATAGACAAAGCCAGAAAGGTTTCCATCATTGTAAAAAAAAATCACCCAGTTCGAAATTTAGTTAATATGAGAATGCAGTGCAAAGAAAGGGGGAATGGTCTCCCTCTTTGCTTCGTGCATACAGCTTTTGTAGACATCTCTTTGATTGATTGATAGTCACGTCATCTATTGTAGCACTAATGGGCAATCTCCTTAGAGCGATCAAATACTTTAAGCGTCTAGGATCCAGATTCTAGCTAAATGTGTTATAACATTTGGCCACCTTAAGTTGATCTTCGTAATAGCTTCTAATTTAATATGAGTTCGCATTTATCGTTTGGGCAGTGCTTTTCGAAATCTTATGAGTAGCCTTAGCGTTTTCTTTGAAGGAGTCATTCGTTTTCAATGCCTTTCTTGCAAAACAAGAGCGATACCGTAGCTTTCCGAATTCTTTTGTATATTAGATATCCAGCCCACCTATCGAAAAGAAATACTACATATTAAGCTTCATCGAGGAAGATCATTTATTAGAAGAAGGGTAAATATTATGAATTTTGTATTTTCTGGTGAAGAGGACAAGTTGTGTTGTTTTTTGGGAGATAACCCTCAAACTTCCCTAATTTCATCTATTTCTATTCTGAGCTTTTGAAATGAAAAAAATGTAGTTTTGTTCGTTTTTACTTAAGGCGTCATAATTTTTTTTTGGGCCAATGAAATCACACGACGACATTTACATTTGTTGCGTATTTAAATTAGGTCTAATAGGTCTGAAGTTATACCTCGAAATCGGACGTTTTCACTTTAACTGGTTATATCCAGTTGCGTTGGGATGATAGTAGATTTCAGTACCAATCCATTTTATATTATAAGAAAGGATACTTCCATTTAAAATAAGTGTACGTGGATTTATGTCGACCACTGTATATTTTAGCGACTTTCGTCTGACAACTACTCGTGATCGAAACATCCATCAGAACTTGTACCTACATATGTATGTATATTATCTTGTTTATCTTCTGGCAATACACAATTGCTGAAAAATCCTCTTATTTAACTTACTTAAAATTAATAATTAAATACTGCGATCATACAATACCTGATATGTAAATAAACATTATGTAGGCAAGTTCCCATTCAACAAATTACAAATGACATGCACGATTTAGCGATTGATATAAATTTGCTCTTCCTCTGATTCATTTGGTTTAACCTAAAAAGAAAAATACGTTAGAACAAAATATAAATTTAGATTTTTCTTAACTCCGTTATTACCTGATATCCAAATATAATATACATTTGTTTTCCTACCGCACCAAGATTTTAATTAAAACACAAAGTCATGGTTTACATTCAATTTTTTGGTTTTTTTTTATTTCGAATCAAAGTTTTTTGTTCGTTACTTATGAGTTAGGGTCTTTTTTTTGCGACACATAATTAATTTAACCTGCCAATTATAGGATAGTAATTATTAGATTTCAAATTAATTCATATCCCGTTAATGCTGATATAATTGAAGTCGATAAATATTATTTTGCTTTTATACCTAAAACATAAAATAGTGAAATGAAATAGACTCTAAAGCGTGTGTTTTATGTTATTAAGTTTTTCTTTCCCATATATATTTTTTTTTTGTACAAGTAGAGGGTTTTCTAAACTAAAAACTAACTTACACAAATTGGCACAATACAAATATTTACGTATTTATTTCGAGTAGTTTTAGTATGTATTAAGTCGATTTTTTTGTTGTTTCTCTATTGCTATGACAAGGATATTGCTTTAACAAATTTATACTTCTGCCTTCATTTCGTTTAAATTTTAAATATTTTTTTTACAACAATTATTAATATTGTTTGGAAATATCAATTTAGTGAATATAATGAGAAATAATGGAGGAAGGTATTTAAAAGTAAAACAATTAAGTGGAAAATGTAAAAGCAACTTCTGCATTCAATGTATGTAGCATTCCAACAAATAAACACGTTTGGTCCTTAAAACTAAAGACGAAATGTCACACATGAATTCAGTATATTTTGTACGTTATGGTCCTGCACACAAATTAATTTACAACATTGACATTTCTGATATATGTATTTATATTAATTACATTCAGAGGAAAAAAAATATTAAGACAGTGATAAACAAAATGTTATTGTCGATATCTTAAATCTTAAACAACAAAAATAGTAAAGTTTATTACAACCATTTTCTTTTAATTGTACATATGTTTTTCTTATGGTTTTTTAAATGGAACTTTTAAATCGATATAAAAAGTTTACAACATTATTTTCATGCTTAAATAAGAAAAGGTTATAGTTTAAAAAATGTTTTCGAGTTGCAAATCATAAGGCATTTTTAGAATTCAGGGAAGTTTGTGGAAGACAAAGTGAAGCAGAAGTTTCATTGCGGGCAAAAGTCACTAATTTATTGTAGACAAATTATTGTTTACTATATGGAAATAAATCTAAATTGATATTGGATAATCTATTTTCTAATCCAAAGGAAGGAACCCACCCCAAAAAAGAACCCCTGCAAATGTCTTATGGATTATGAAATAGAGCTCATTATTAGTTTAAAGTCTAGAAACTATTGTTGTTTTTCGATTTTGCTTTAGTGTTACAAAAATGATAGTTAATACGAAAATGCTTAAACCATAATAAACCTTTTTCTTAATCAAAGATGTCAAAACTTAGTCATACGATTCTCCAGTTTAACTGGTTTAGGCCCGTTTACTGATATTGTTCTTAAATCTGATTCATAACTTAGATCAACTTAAGTTTATTAAAAAGTCTTAACATCGCATAATTCACAACATATTCAAAGTGCAACTTACGAACTATATGCCTTATTATTTTTCCTTTTTTTTTAAAGAATTTTAAGTAGAACTTAATCCTCTATGTTGAACTCTTAAAGCAAGTTGGGTGGTATCAGCAAACGGGCACTAGTAGCATATCTCAACGGTTTACATAAACATAAACGAAATATCAGCTGCTATTTCGGCACTTATGCTGGGTGCCGGAACATGCAGTTATTTCGGGTTAAAAAAAAGCGGATAAGCTCCCGATAAAGGAGTCGGAGATTACAAATCTCTTGGCCTTATTGTCCTTATATTGCCTCCTCGAGTAGAATGAACCAAACATAGGCAAACCTATAATAATGCATGCACACACTTGAGCTGTTGCAAAAAAAAGATCAAAACTGTTGCTCGGATTAAACCGCGGAGATCTTCGGACTAATAAGAGTCATTAGTGGACCAAAAGAAATAAATGCGAAACGCCTGGGCATACTATTTTAGAGAAGTTAAGGAAACGAAATTCATTTCTACATCCCGCCCTTAAAAATAATAGTATGTCGATTCTCAATAATTACTTCTTTTATAAACTGGAGGATCTGGGAAATCTACACTTCTTAAGAAACTCCTGAGATTCACATATACATAAATTTGGTTAGTTTTAACAATTAGCGGGATTTTTGCAAAACTATTTTAATAAACCCAAACCACAACATAGAAACAGAGAATGCTTGAACATCAAATTTCCCAAAATTTATAGTTGTTTTTTAAATTTTATTTTCATGAAAACTAGGAAGAAGTTTGCAGAGATAATTTCTAAATTCTTAAAAAAATATCTGCCTTCGTCGTTGTAGCTGACACATTTCATTTAACAGATATTCCGTTACTTCATTCAAATGGTTAAGATGTTTGTTTTTTAATATATCAAAAAAGAAAAGAACAAATATTTTCAAATACATAAAGTTAAAGAAAAACTACACACTACAACTCAAAAATTTAGTGAGAAATAACATTGTATCAATTTCATATTTAGACACTTGAATAATATTAAATGCTTATTAAGAGAGCTTACAATTATCATTACTAAGGTATTTATGCAACGTAGTAAGATTAATTGCGTAAAAGTGTAAGTCTCCTAAGCGTGCTTGCATAAATAATGATGAGCAATCAGCTTTTCCTAAAACGTCGGTTGTTTAATGTATGTCAAAAGAATTTTATTATATTTATTTATTATGACCATTCAGTAAACTTTTGAAGTACAAGCTAACCGAATGAATGCTTCATTAAACTGGTGTTCAAATAATGAAACTGCAAGCTGATTACAATTATATACATACCAAGTCCAAGTCAAAGAAAACGTCTTGGACTTATGTACTTTAAGTCGTTGATTTTATCGTTATATTCTAAGCAAGTGTGGGTGCAGAGGTCGCTAGTTCAAATCCCGACCTGAACCACCTGACCGCCTTATTCTCTGCCCCACCTATTGCGAATGTCTCACAAACATCCAAGAGTAAGAACTGTAATGAAATGCTTCTCTAAAATGAATTGCAATTAGGAATTTATTTAGTTAACAGTGGTTTGTGAAGTTAGGCTTTGGGGCCTGCATGGGAGTTTTACGCCTGATATTTTATTCTAAGCACCACCTAAGATTGAACTTATTATTGAAAAAATGTGCTTTGGAACAGATTCTCCAACCAGTTGCGATTTGCAAGGAAATCATATTTATGTTTTTGGTTTTATTCTTAAAAATTATGTTCTGAGCATTAACAAGATCTTGTGAGGTCAAGTAAAATATAGTGAGCAATTTTCAGTGGTTCTGCTTATCCATAAGTTGAGCAAAGTTTTTATTTATAAAAGTTTATGTTTACTTAGAACTACCTATACCAGACGTTTCTCTGTCTGGACAAAAAAACTTTTACTTTTACTAACTAAAATGTCAGTTAATAATTTACGCTCAAGAGCGACTACAAAAGACCCTCCGCCAACGGCCAGTCCAACAAATACAAAGTACATCTTTACCATCAAATTAATTGAGGAATGCTAATCGAAGCAGGCTAGAGTTCTGTACGACTCGGTTTCGTTTAGAAAATCGAAACGATTACACAAGTTTTATAAAGTTACGATGAGATTTCTTGCGTGCGGATACTTTTTGGACTAAGTTGGAGGTCGCGTTAAAGTCAATGTATTAATTCATTCAATTGAATTAGAAAAAAAAATGTTTTTTGACGTTGCATGAATACCCTATATATATATATATAAATCACTATTTAGTTTAAAAATGAATTGGCGTTCCAATATAAATACAATTGTACAATCATCTAAAGGATTTTTTTCTTTAATTTAATATTGCTTACTTTTTTTTAGATAATATCAGGATCAATATTCGAATGCTTCTGTATTATATGTTTACGCAGATCTGACTTGTATTTACTTTTGTGTGGGCAATATTTACACGCCAGATTTGGTGTTATGCCACACTCGTAGCTCTGATGCCTCTTAAGTGATCCTTTGATTTTGTATGATTTGCTACATATCTTGCAAACATACAAAGGTGTTGAATCACGCTCACGCGCAACTTGTAGACGAACATTTAAAAATTTCGCCTCTTCATCCGATCCAAAATCATCGTCAAGATCAATTACATCTTCGCCCATACAATTAGTGGCTATGACACGACCGCGTCGTGCCAACTCCTTTTGATAATGGATTTGTTGTTGGCGTTTTTGTTCTTCATTGTAATCTTGCTGTGTTTGACTATCCTCTGTGTATACGAGTTCATCTTCATATTCGACTTGTTCGACGTGTTCAACGTGTTCGACATGTTCGACGTGTTCGACATGTTCGACGTGTTGTATGCGTTCTATGCATTCTTGCTGTTGATGATGATGATGATGGTGTTGCTGTTGTTGTTGATTTTGATGATCTTGTTGCGTTTGTTGTGGCAGTTGCTGTTGCTCACGAAATTGCTCTTTATGTTGCTGCTGATTATGATCACTCGATGTAGTAACTGCATATCCATCAAGTTCGATCGGATTATTTGGGTTCACCGCCAATACCTGGGCCGAAGCTAAGCACTGTTCGATGACATCACATTGATGTTGGAATTCCGGATGATGTTGTTGTCCCTCCTTTGCCATCTCATGCGAGTCTGGATTAATGCGTATCGTAGTGGGCGGTAGCTTTTTTACCAATTGTATTGTTGCTCCCCCACTTGTTGTGCCCGCTATTGATGTTGTTGTAATGATCGATCTTGAATTAGTAACCACTGACTCAGCTTTGGGAATAGTATACTTTAGGGTACCACCCGCAATGCCACCAACGGCATCTGATGGTATTTCAACTACTACGGTAGCTGTGGTAAGTATATCAGGACTAACTTGATCATGCTTAATGGATTGTGAGATGGTGTTCGTTGTAGCAGTACCCTCTTGAATAGTATAAGGTACGGTCTCTAGAATCGTCCAGTATCCATCGGAAGCTAAAAGAGATATAATAAAAAGAAAAAAAAAGAAACATGTTAATAGAAGTTTCCTTTATCTACGGAAGATGTTAATCATTGATAAGCTTGAACTCCAAATCCACTGAAATCAACACACGACACATTAGCTATAAGAAATAGCAAATAAAATGCGATCTTTTTGTTTTTAATTTATATATTTTTTATGGAAGAATTTCACTTTTATTTGTAAATTTTTTTTTAAGTTTAACTTAATACGAGTTATTTTTTTTTAACAATATAAGTACATTTGTTTAACAAGGAGAAATATATATATTTAATAAAAAATTGTAACAAATAATTCCTGAATGACATTTACATAAAATGGAATGCATAACATCCGCCGGAGGGGTTTGACTGTTTTACTTAAATGTACAAGTTATAAGTTACCAAAAAGTGTATAATATTTCTAAATTTGTAAAATATTTTAACCCCCATTTTGTGTAATCTCTTCGAAGTTAATTTTTAAACCGCTTTCTTCTTTCTTCTTTAATTTGGTACAAAAGAAAAGCAAGTTTCTACGAGCAGTGATTTTATATTTTAGTTTAAAGATTCTCTAAATGCTTTTATATTCAACTGCCCATGCTTTTTTTTCTTTAAATTCATTTCGCAAACCAATTAAAAGGGCAGCCAACTTTGGCCAACTGTGATCACAAGCGTACTTAAGGCCGTAAGCATTTTAATTATCAACTTAGCTAAGCACAAAACTGGAGTGGGAAGCGTAATTAACTTTATTTGTTACGATATGATGCACCCTATGACCAGAATCAGTTCGATATTTTAATTGCAATTTTAGATCAGCGATAAATTCAAAAATCCATCCGACTAACATCGTTATTTTCAATAAAAATCAGAAGTGGGTTTCTTTTTCTAATAATAAAGGTTGTTGCACCATATGATATAGTGCCTATTTTACTGTACCCATGCCGGACAAGAGTTTCTTCTATTTAAACATATTTATTCGCAAACAACCCCTTACCTATTTAAACCGTGTCTATTCATATATAATCAATAATTATTTAAACAAAAAAAATATAAAAACAAATATTAAAACATATCTAAAGACTAAGACAAAGAATTTCCATAAGAATCTACTAAACATGTTACAGCACTACTATTCTCTTCATCATCATACTCTTCATCATCATCTTCATCAGTTCCAACATCATAGTCTGGCAAGTGTGTCGAATCTTCCTCTTTACTTATTTCATAAAATTGTGACATCTGCAATGTTGACGGCATCACAAGCGTCGTAGACGCAGGCAAATTAAGATTCAAACCCAAAAACGCCTCCGAATGTTTACGTTTCGCATGACGCAACACATGATCCTTGCGCCTCGAACGATATTCACACGAAACACACTTGTATTTCTTCTCTTTGACGCAATATTTTCGAATGTGTTCTTGTAGTTTTTGGGCATTCTTATAAAAGCGTTTACATCGCTTACATTGCATTAGTAAGTTACGATTACCAAAATAGTTTACATTAAACGGGCAATATTCGTTATTTTGATCATTTGTATTTGTTTCGACACCTAAGAGGCTGCCTAGAATTGGATAAATGTCTAAAACGGAAAAAAAACGAAAAAAGAAAAGAAAAAAAACACAAAAAAAGAATTTTGTTTTATATAAAGAAAAAAGAAAATAGTAGAAAATATTGATAACTAAAATATTTATCTAATATGAAACCAAAAATTTAATTGCTTATAAATACCAATGGGAGTGCCAAGTAAGTACCAAATATGATGATCGATGGCGATGGATAAATAATATGCATATTTATTTATTTTTTTTTATGTGTAAAATATGCTGATGTGGTTGATGATGAAAATGATGATTAAAGATATTTTGATCCAGTGGCCATAAAATATTTAGCGCTTATTCCTAAGATGTCCCATAATTATTTTATATTTACAGCAAACTTTAATTTACTTTTTTTTAGTTTAGTATATACAAATTTGGTAATCTTTGATTTTTCTGAATATTTCATTTATTTAATTTATGTCTTAATTATGAGTAGTAAACTGGGGCGACCATATTATATTCAGAAATACATAGTTTTATTATTTTCATTACTATAACATTTTACAAAGCTATTCGATGCTTAAGTCAAATACGCAACATGAAAACAAGAAAGATAATCAAAGAAATTTCAGTTAGATGTCATTCAGGTACTGAATATTTAATTTATTTTTTCATCCAAAAGAATAAAATTTTGGGATAAATGTCAGCTTGTAAAAATACAAGCTATCTTTAAGTATGGTAGAGCGTTAAGTGGTATTAAATTACAATACAAATATTTACCCAGACTTTTGAAAGGAATGCAAATTTAAAGCAAATATTAGAAACTACTAAGGCTGCCAAAACATACCAGGTTTTTCGTTTGGATATTTTGGAAACATCTAGAAAATCTAAAAGGTATAATTCTTTAGAGAAAGAGAATTTAAACACTACGTTAACAGATAGAACGTTTGGAATTGCTTCCTTTTTTAGGCTTGCGTTTTTAGCAAATAAAGGCATTTCGTGAACAAAATAAAAATGCATTATATAAAGCAATGGGCGTTCTTCGCCTTAAGGAAATTCGTAACTTCAATTACGTCATTTCCCGAGACTCGTTTTGCTTTAGCTTACGTAGTGCAGCCTAGAACAGGTGGAGTAACTTTGTGCAAGAATGGGCAAAGATTATTACTGCAGTGCCATAATTCATAAAAACTCATTTCATAAATGCTGATTTAGGGGAACTTGTACGTGTCGAAAATCGAATAAGAGGCGAATCGAATAAGAGGCGAATCGAATAAGAGGCAGACAAAACAGGTCCAGATTAAACAAATGCAGCAACATTGATTCTCATATTAATAATTTCTTTGGAGCAGTTTCAAGGTTACAAGGACCTCCGAAAAATAAATCGTAGCATCAAAAAAGTAGTCATATAGGGACAGTTTTCGAAAATGTCCTTTTTAACCTTGAAAAATGTCTTTGGAGCCTAAGATGTACTTTCAACCATAAAAAGTGTTTTGAAACCACCATTTCCGCCAAATATCCTTGGACACTTCGTAATATAGTAAAAACAGTTGCAATTTTACTAAGCGTACATCGAAAATTCTCATTCATTATACTAAAAAGATAATAAGAATCCGTATATTAAACATCCAAATGCTTAAAAAAGTATAATAAGAATCCGGATTTTTATTTGGTGAAATTAATTAACAGGAATCTGGGTTTCTGTGTTTGCTAAGTACATCATAGGTTCTAATATATAGATCAGTATCAATTACAGATTTTTCACTGGCCCACAGCTTGCAAAAAAAGAGTAAGAAACTGTCATAAGAAGCTTCTCAAAATTGAAGTACGGTTTGGAACAGTCTCCACTAAAATATATTTTCGCACACTCAAGACAATTCAGAACTTTAACAAATAAGCTTAAATTCTCTTCTTCTTTAAAATTCATCATAAACTCAAGGAATTTTGCCACAAATTTGAATTTAATAAAAACAAAGTTAAAGTATGCCATCGTTCGGTTATATGGTGCAACATCACGTATTTCGAGTACTTTATAAATTAATAATAAAAATATATTTAAAACGATATGCGTATGCAATTTAGTTGCAAAGACACATTTCGAATTTCTATCGAAAAAATATTGATAGAATAAGCAAAAAAAATTAATGCCAAAACATGTAGAATATTCGAGTTACAACAGCTTTTAAATACTGTTTCCCACAAATCTTTTTATTACAGTTTAGTGTTGACAAATATTCCGAAATATTTGATTAGGTCCACAAACAACTATATAAAAAATCTTTAAACCAAGAATTCTTGTTGATTCAATCGATTTGACTTTTGTACTGATTTTCAGCGTAACAAACTCCAGCATTAATAGTACAGTAAAATGTTAAAAAAAATACTGGGCATTGCCATACCTCTTTAAATTTATGTGCAAACGCAAAAATAAATAAAGATAGCAAATAATAAACGACTTCAAGGAAAACAACTTTACTCGGTTCGGGATGGCAAGGACTCTGCAAAAAATCATGGCACCTCAAAATAAGATATTTCACGTGATTGTCCTTAAAACCATCTAAAAGTTTACGGCTGTAATGTTACTAAGCCATAAGGTTCACGGAACTTCTAAAAAAATATTCTTGTAAAAATCTGACAGTTTACGGCTAACTTAACGACTTAAACCTATAGACCATTGCAACATAGAAATTAAAAATGGAATTAGCAAACCATAGAAAATACTTTTTAAAGAATATCCTATTACGCCGGTGTGTTGAAGCCTTATGTATGTTTTTTCTGCATTACTTTATTCTGTTCTGCATAATACAAAACGGATAATACCCAATAATTTTTGATTACAGAGAACTTAACTATGGTTATAACAAAGTCGCTAAACGCGTATGCCTGTGTTTTACAATTTTATCGGTGTAAGTTTTTCAGTCACCAAACGAGAAAAACTTAAAAAATATCCACTAAAGCAATCAATCTTATCAACTTGTGAACACTAAACTGTGAGCAATAAACTGCTTAAATCATCTGACAACACTTGCCAACAGCCTAAGACTTGAAAAGGCTAATGTTCAATGTGAAATAATAATGAACTTATCTTGCACCATATCATAAAATACTTTGTAGGGTTCATATTAAAATTATTAAGCACAGTTTGGCTAATTGACCTATCTACCTATATCTGCCACTGCCCGACCCTCTGTCACTTGAGGAGCAGAACGCTTGGAAGTTTCTTTTGTTTTTAAAATTGAATGTTTTTAAAATATCTCTTGCAAGCAAACATTGAAAAATATTAACTGTCATAAAAATCTTCACAAAATGGTAGATCACATTCATTTATTCTAAACACATATTTTTGTACACGCAATCCTTGTAGAAATAAGTCTCAAGGCTTTTTCTGCTGTATATTTAAGTATTCAGAAACCAAAGAGAAATATGATGCGTATACGCCAGAGTGTAAACTCGTAATCTACATAGACAGACTTTATAAATTTATAACAAGCTTTAAATCAATCTATGGTTTAAAAATATATGTTTTAATTTGCAAACTAACAATTTAAGCTCCGTTCAATTTGCAATCAATTTTACAATTCCATCGATTAAACTATGTTTGTTATTTAAGAATATTGCCAATATTTATAAATATTTTGTGTGACTTTGAGTAGTGTTATATAAATATCAGGCGTAAATGGCCCATGCAGGGCCCAAATGAGCCTCATTTTTCGATAAAAAGCGGATCCAACTCCAATTGATTTTGAGTCCACTCAATGAAATTTCTACACAATAGATGAATATTTGACTTCAATTGCTGCCCGAGCTAGAACTTGTATGCCTTTAACTCCAGATATGCAATATTCTCTTCAGCACTCTTCTAACGTATTTTGAATAAAAAAAAAATACACAGATTGTTCAACGATTGTGTGTGCGAAATTATATTTTTTACACGAAAGAAAATTACATACAGAATGGCAAACTTAAGAAACTTCTTGAGTTGGTTCTTTATATAGGTGTTTGTCAGACTTTCGGAAGAGATGGGACTTCGAATAAAAAACTTCCCTCGCTAGTAATTCGTTCATTTTGGACACTTACTAAAAGGCATTTAAGTAAGTATATCAAAGATTGAAGAGCTGCTTAGAAACGTGCAATTTAGATTGGCTTTTACAATCATCAATTGATTAACTGCTGAATGGCAGTTCTTTAGAAGTTCAGTATTTTTTACATTAGGACACACAAAACTGAAGCGATTCACCAACTTGTTAAGTCGACCTCATTTCATATTGTTAACCACACTTATATTTAAAATATAGTTAATATCTTTGATCATCTTTCACTTACAATTGCGTTATTAGTAGACTTTGGACGGCATCACGACTAATCCATTTTTGCAAAACTTTTAATTATCACAATTTTTAAATACTTTTTTAATAATAGGAAACATTATTTCACAATTTCTTCTATATTTTACAAATTCACATGACCATAGATCAATTACGAAGTTGAGTGTTCGAAATTATAATTATACAATGGCTTAAGTCCTTCGCGTCGATGTCGTTCCATATGTTTCGCCAAATTTCGCTTCTGCGTTACGATTTTTGGACAGAACAGGCACTTCGCCCCACGTCCACACTCCTTCATGTGTCCCTTAACTCCACAACTTTTTTTATATTTAGCACCACAACGTGGACACACGTAACGTGGTGTTCCATCATCCATTATAACGACTCGGGGCAATTCAGTTTCGTAACCCATATGAAAACCTAAAAAAAAACACATGTTAGTGAAGTGCTGACATTTTTACATGTAAGCTCATTTGCATTAAATAAACAAAAATCATATATTAACTATACAAACATAATAGTAATAGTTACCTTGGAAAAGAAAAGAAATATTATAACTCTACTCCCATCACCAGCATTCATATTCAAAATAAAAAAAAAAAAATTAAATAAAATTAATAAAAGAATTTTTTTTTGACTCCTATAATAATAAAATTAAAAACAATTCTAGGGTTGTTTGTCAATTTTATTTTGCATTGGTTTTCTCTGATATATTTACATTGGTACTTGTGATAAACAAAATTTGGAACTCACTTACCAGGCAAACGACATGACATAAACCTAAAAAAACAAAAGAAACAAAAAAAACATTTATTGTAAACGTTTGAAAATAAATAAATTTGAGACAAAAAATATAATTACCCTTAAAATGTGTAGCCCCAAGATGTTGGACAGGATTTTCAAATAATAAAAAAACATCACCACAGATATTTTGTTTTTCAATGTTGTTTTTAATATACATATTTTTGCTTTCCTCTATAACAATTTTTATATATTGACTTTTTTTTTGTATCCGAAAAAAAAACTTCATTTTACAATATTAAGGCTTTTACAAATTAATTAGTTTTTTTTCTTACAAAAATATTTTATTTATATGCAAACTACATTTATAGATTTTCTTTTTATTATTATTCATTTTCAGTGTACAAAAAAACATTTACAATATTTTTCTTTACTAGTATAGTACAAAGAGATAAAACAAATAATATTTTCTAAATATGCGATCAATTTTTTTTTATTTGCTTTAATTTGTTCATTTAACAATCAGAATTATAAATAATTTTTTTTGCGTTTATAACCAAATGAATTTTAATAACAGAGATATTAGTATATAGATAAAAAGTATAGCGTAATCATACATTTTATATATATATAGATATTAGTGCGTAATTTGAAAGAAAAATAAAATAAGTTTGGTGCACATGTTTGTTATACAAAAAAGAAAAAATATTAATGGACTTTTTTTTAAAATATTTACTTTTATATTTATATATTTAATCATATCTGTTTAAAGAAGAAAAAATTAAAATGTCAATAAAATATTTAATTTAAAAAAATTAACAGTTATTTATGTATGTAACGTTATTACTTCGGTTTTTTATATTTTTAAATATTCATATTTAACGTTTTTTCCTTATATGATTTTTTTTCTCATTATTTATTAACAATCACAAATAATCACATCAATATTTCATTCACAGCTCCTTGGTTACAGAAAAAAAGTTAAAATATTTTATTCATTTACTTTATTTAATTATATTTTGATTTATTTCTTGTGTGTATTATTTATTGTGGATATGAGAACTATTTTTCCTGTTTGTAATTACATATATGATGCTGATAGTTTTAGAAAAGAATATATTTAATTGTTTTTAAAGTTAAAAGAAAATGCATATGTATCCATTCCATTTCGTTTTTTTCGCTTTTTTTTGTACATATAATATACTACTTTGTGGTTTGTAACTTTGTGTTATGTATATGCAATTTGTTTAGTTAATTGTGCAGTGTTTCGAAATTATGAGTAAATGCACAACTTTTTTTCATGGTAACATATAGCTTGGGATCGTAGATGAAAATTGTTGGTATTAACTGTTGAGCACTATATAAATGGTTGTGATAATTTTGAATTGGAGAGCCGATAAGTTGTCTGTATTTCCACAAAGGGGGGCAATACAAAAAAGTAAAGGAGATCCGAGGTTGAACTGAATAATACAGTACTAACCATTGAAGTACTGGGAGAAATCTTTTGGTGAATCACATATATGACGCGCTCGTGAAACAGTATGATATCATTGAATAAGAAAAGATTTAAACAAAAACCATCCCAGGCTGTAGTTACAACAAAATACGGGCTGCTCACATTTCAGTATACATATATATTATAAATTTATATATTCACTTTACTGACTTAAAGTACATTTTAATTTTAACCATTTCATTATAAGGATAACATCTGCAAAATTTGTGAATCATTATGAATTTAGTTAAAAAAGAAAACGACAACAAAATGTTATTATCTTCTTTTTAAATGTTTTCAGTTACTTTGTTTATTACCCAAATGTTAAACAAAAAAAATATTTATATTTATAAAGTATCTTCAAACACACCTTATTCACTTTAATGTTTTAAGATTACAACCACAACCTGAATTTTAAAGAGAAAAATAAGAATTAAAGAAATTAATGCGTATTTGTTTCTCCTTTTTGAAGAAAAAAAAAATAATTTTGACAGCTTTTTCATAGATTTACTTTAGTTTATTTTTTTTTTCAATAATTTTTGACCATAAAAAAGAATTCCAATCAGTCCATTTTTTTATTTTAAATAATTTTGATTTGCTATTTTCCAATAAGTTATTAATTTTCCATTTATGACTAGGGAGTTTATTTTCTTTCTTTAAGAAAATTAAATCAAACGGGACAAAATTTTAAGAATACTGAATTTTTTTTAACCAATTTTTTTTTATCACTACCATGTGAATGCCGATAAGGTACTTTGTTTAAATTTGTTTAATGAAAATCCTATAGTACCGACATGAAAAAGCTTTTTCGCATATTCACATTTATAAGTTTTCTTATTTTAGTAACTCTATGTTTTTTTTTCGTAATAATAACTTAAAAAATATAAACAAACAAAAGAATAAAATTTAATGGAATAAAATTAAAATTAACAAAATAAAATAAAGATCATTGTATTGTAAATTTTTTTAATTAAACAGCAAAATTATAAAATTTATTTTATTGTATAACATCCATATATAAACTGATACATTTAAAATATACATATACATATATAGATATATATATATTTTTTTCTTTTTATATATGAGGGGACTATGTTTTTATATCACATTCCAATTGTTTTATATGATGACTACGTAGGTTTTAATGCTTTTTGTTGTTCCTTTTTTATTTATTAATTTAACATTTTATTTTCGACATCACTTCGATAGTTTTTATTTTTACATAATTTATATATTTGAATCCCATTTTTATTTTTTAATGTTATTTATGTTTTTTATTTGTTTTTTTTTTCAAATATAAAATCCTTGATAGCACTAGGTTTATATTTTAACTGTATCCTCTTGGTTTATTCTATTTATATGTCGATCCATTTCTATATAACACACGCTTTTTTTTAGTTTCAAAAACCCGATTATGTTTATGCATTTTTGTTTTTTGTTTTTTATATATTAATTTCAATAAATAAGTCAAAAATATTAAATAATGTTTTTGTTTTTAATTTTGTTTAATACTAATGAATTTTAAAGCCAAATGTTTTTAATAATTTTTCATGTTCGTTTCAATTTTGTTTTATCACATTTCAGTTTCTCTTTGATTTAATCGCATTTAAAAATAAAAACAAAACCATAAGAATAAGAAAAGCAATGAAGCGCGCTAAAAATAAAAACAATTATAGAATTTGATTCTGTTTTAGTGCGTTTTTGCTGTGCATTTACCTTTCCTTTCTAAACAATTTCTTTTTTAAATGGAATGAAGAAAAAATAACTTAAAAATTAACTAAAATATGTTAAGAGATCGCAAGTATATAATCCTATACATTATATAATGTTATATTATTAAATAAAAATATATGCACACGTTTATTTTTCTTTTGTATATTTTTAAATTGTTTTATTCTTTAAAATATAAATATATTTAAAACAAAAAAGATCAAATAAATTTCAATAATGCTTAGTTCATAACAAAAAAAATTAACGAAAATTCTTAATTTGGAAGAATAAGAGAAATATTTAAATGATTTTTGTTTATTTTAACTATTTTTTTTTTCATTTTATGAAAGTTCAAAATTGTTTTATTTTGTTTTATAATTTACGTAACTGTTTGGTTGGTTGTATGAATGTAAAGTAGAATTATTGGTTTTCATTTATAGAGAACATGATGCAAATTGTCGTCAAGAAGATAGTTTTATCCGATCACAGGTGTCGTAGAAATTATTTCGTATGTAAGTACAAATGGAGGAACTTATTCTCTTTTGTAGTTAGTTTGGTACAGAGCAGGTATTCGTGGAAATGTAAACAATTTTTTTAAATAGCAAATACTACAGGTTGTTAGAAAATAATTTAATAACGGAGTATAAACAATTTAGTTTTAAGCCATACTCATACTTTTTACAATTTAAAACACAAAAAGTTGAATATCCTGGCATCTTTTCTCTTTCTGTAAAATGCGCGCCACTTTAAATCAGTTTCTTGCAGTATTAAAGGTAATGATTATAATCATGATTTTGACAGGTTGCAACATTTGTTGCAGTTGCGGGTTTCTTACTGAATATTTTATTATCATTTACTCCGAATAATACGAAAGTGATGGAAAGGCTGTCATGACTTTATTGGTATCGACTAACAATTAGCAAGGAATTATTAAAAGCACTTGATAACAATAACGATTATGCTGGATTATTGTTTTTTTTATTGAATAACTTGTATCGGGTTTTAATTTGGAAGATTATGTGATAAGACGAGAAATATTTGAATGCTTAAATTCATAGAAATAACTAACAAAGTTTGTTCGCTTTTGTTCAGTTTTGGAATGAAAGAGTTGTATTTTAAATTTTTAATGTAGATGTAAAGTCGAAGTATCTGATTTTATTTTTCATTTAACAACCATTTAGCTTATCACTACCCACAATAGGTATTCCTATTTTTACAGCATGTGCCTTGTGACTAAGTTAATCGTCAAAATTTTCAAAAGAGTCTTCAGAAAGTTCAATAAAAAAAGTTGAAATAAATAAGCTTTGCTAAGGCCAACTTTTCGAGAGAGAATTTAAATATTAATATTTATTTTAATTTACATGTAAACGGAACTTGGGAATCTGTAGTATTTGCTGCATTATATATATAACATTTAACTGAGCAATTTTTATTATGCGATTTAAAATGATTTTGCATAATCCTTTGACACGAGTAATATTTTTTTTTTTGCTTTTGCTTGCGACTTGCATGATCCCAATCTGTACATAAGCACAATACCTGCTCACGAAAAACTCGAAATCAGTAAATGTATGTATCTATTTTATGCTTTTAAATTGTGACAACCAAACAGCAGAGACATTTAACAAGTACGGATTTTCAAATTCAAATTATAGCATATTTATCATCCCAAGAAACTCCCACTTAGCCATTCAGACAGAACTTGAAAATCTATACCTGCCAATTATGTGTATATGTTTTTTTATCTTCAAATAAATTATTTTCTGTTATCTTCCTTTTATAACGTAAACCTACTCGTTTCGACATGTTCTCTTTGCCACCTGCTTATTGACTAGCTTACTCGGTTTTTTCTGTTCCCTATCATTCCATATCAATTTTGGAATCATCTTATTCTCCTTTCTTCATTTTCTGCACGCAAAAAATACATCTAAATGTATGTTTCATTCTTCAGTTAATATTTCAATTCACATCTTACTGTATCGAAGTCAGTCAAATATCTACTCTACTACATTTTCTCTCACAATTCTTTTATTTATCTTTTATTTATTACCCACTCTGTATACCGTGTTCCACATCACCGTTTCACTTATATATTTTTATCCTTTCTTGTATCACATTATTATTACTCTTTTTTTTCATTAGTTTAGTTTAGAATTACTATAACATCAAAAATAAAAATAAAATAAAAATCAATACATAATCATTATCTATATCATTAACCCCAGTGCTATCAAAATTAGTAACGCATGCAAAGTAATATAGTTATCATCCTTGGTTTAATTTTTTTTAAACAAATCAATCACATAATGTTTTATATATTTATACTTATTATACTAGATGTTTTTGCTATCTTTCTCAAGTTATTATGTTATTGTTTTTTTTTTTTTTTAATTGTGTATATGTGTGTGTGTTTCTTCTGTTATATTGCACAAATTATATAACTTAAAATTTAATTCAAAAATATAACGGATTATATTTATAAAAAAAAAAAACAGCATGTGTATTGTAAATAGTAAAAATATTTTTTTATATACATGGACTTGGATCTTCCATTAAAAAAAATTATTAAAAGAAGAATAATATATAACTATGTTATTGCTGTAGTAGAAGTAGTAGTAGTAGTAGTAGTAGTAGTAGTTGTAGTAGAAGTAGTTAATAAAAAAAAGAATAAGAAAAAAGCAAAAACATTTCAAGATCATCGGAAACATTATTGTTTAAGAAAATAAACAAAACAAATAAAACGAATTCGATACAGCACAGAAAAAAATTAAAGTCGATGTGCTTTGATTGTATCATCGATTTTGATGCGTTCGCATATGTAACACTAAATTATGTTTATGTTTGGATTTCTTGTGACAAATGGGACACTCGAATTTTGGTTCAACGCCGCATTCGAAACGGACATGCCGATTGAGGCTGTGTGGACGAGCGTATGAGTTGCCACAGCGATCACATGTATAAGCACCTCCCCAGCCGCTGCTGACACCACTATTGCCGGTACCACTGGTGCCTGGACCAACCCCACTGCCACCTATTCCTGTTACTGAGGTACCGCCACTCATTGTATTACTATTTCCACCAAATGTAACGCAAGCACTAGTACTAGATGGCCCTGCTGCAGCTGAACTACTACTACCCGAGGGAACAATTCCAATTGCCACGCCAGGCACATTGGCGCCAGCCGTACCACCACTAAACGAATCACTACGCTTTATGGTAGTGTATGGTAGTAATGTTGGCGAGAGGTGGGCTGCTGCTGCGGCTGCTATCGTTTGAAATGACTGCAGTTTAGATTGTTGCTGGCCCTGATGTTGTAAGCCTGAGGTTCCAGCCCCACCTACTACTGCCCCACTTACCGGTAAATTCGATGTCGAAGATGTAACGGCTGCAATGGCACCAGCTACCAGTCCCGCTGCGAATTGTGAACCTCCTGCGGCCGCGGCGGAACCCTGAGCGGTTAAGGCACTCAATGTGGGAGAATGTAAAGATTCAATAGCTGCCGACGATGAGAGTAGTGACGATTGAGTTGCATGATGTTGGGCAATTGAGACCAGCTCTTTGATTTTCTGTTGCACAGCCGATGTGCTAAGTCGTAGATCACAAGGCTGTTCGTCGTCATCGTTTGGATCGTCGTCATCATCATCATCATCTCCACCACATCCACCACCACCAGTACTACCACCCATACCACTCCCGCCCAGACCGGGGTCAAATTCTTCATCTTCCTTTTTTGTCTCGTACTTCAAAAGCATGGTGTGTGCTGGACTCGAATAGGGACTAGACTTGGGCCGCATACTTTGACGTCGTCCTGAGTGTCGGAGATCATCAGTAGTTGCCATAATTCCTCCTCCAGGTTCTCCTATTCGAAGAGATACTATTGTAGATCAAAAAAAAATAATTTAACGTAAAAAATTTAAAACTATTGTAAAAAACATTTTTATTTTAGAGTTTTTTTTTACAAGTGGTTAATGTTATTGTAATAAACACATAGTTTCGCGTAGGATTGATTTCTTGCCAATGGCATTTTTTTTTTATAAAACATTTTTTTTAAACAAAATTTGTTCAAATTACCATTTTAAATTTTGAGGCCTGGAAACATGGATGTGTGTTTGTGTGTTTGTGACTGATGAGTTTTGTATCATTGTTATGGATATATGGTACACAGTATATAGTATTTTTTTTTTATATTTTAAAATGGGGTACATATATATGTAAAATTAATGAAAAGCTGCAATATACGTTTGTTATAATAAATGATTAAATATATATACTTAGGAATAACACAAAAAACATTATAAAGCACAAGACGAAATTAGTACAAATATTTTAGTTAATTATTTATTTATTTTTTATTATTAGTAATGAAGCTAGGAGTTGTGTAAGGGGTTGCAACTACTTAATAGTAAACATTTGTATATATATGCATAGAAAAAAAATTAAGTCGTTTTATATTGTTTTGAATGTGACAAGTTAAAGAAAATATCGGGTTTTGTTTTAAATAAGAGTTTTTTCTGCAATTTATATTAAGTTGTTAAGGAGTTGGTTTAACAATGTTGAAGTTAAGTTCAGATTAGTTTAATTCATTTTATCCTTTTTTGCATTTCTCGCTCATCTTAGTCATCATTTAGTATGTCATAATGAAATGATAAATAAGCGGATTTGATTTGCAGCGCTACACAGCTTGTTTCAGCTCATTAGATGTTATCAGTTCTAATCTAAAATTATAACTTAACTTAGACATTGTGAAGCAAACCTAATGTTTCTATTCAAAAGAATAAAACACATTTTTTGGAGATGTTTAATCTTCTATGCGCTTCCAGCCCAGGGTAATTTTGACCAACAAATAGACTAAGTAAATACCTTAATAGTTCTTTAAATGTAGATATATAAATAAATTAAATATTTGTCGACACTTATTACAAGACTTGATCTGATTGAAAATTATTCGATTGATAATTTGGGTAGAGACGTTAATCAAAGTGGAATCAGAGTAGACAAGAGTCAATATTTAATCTGGAACTCTAGCAATTTATACGATTTAAATTTTTTCAAGCTTCCAATTTCAGGAAGTGCCCCATAGGCGAAGATTTGGATCAGAACCCACCGAAATTAGTACTATAATATTGGTCTGGCTAAGGTGTATTGCTGTAATTACAACATTTGGTATAGACGATGGACTTGAGCCCGACGTTCAGACTTATTTAATTAATTATTGAGCAACAGATTAAGTATTTTTATGCCACTGAATGTATGAAATGAAGGTATGAAAGAATGACTATTGAAAATTAGGAAGCTCAACAATGACAGACAACAAATTGAAAGTGTCACACACTAGAAGATTTGTAGAAGTCACACACATATAAACAAACAAAAAAACACTACAATGGCATTTGGTTGCAAATTGTGTCATTTTAAGATTATTAACATACTTCAGTATGCATATTTAATTTTAAAATTGAAACAAAATTTATAAGAAAGATAGCGGGCAAGTGATGTACACGGTTTCTAAAATTACAATTGCGCAATATTTGAAATGAACCCAATAACAAATTATAGATCAAAATTATGAACTAGAGTTGTTAAATTGGTCACTTCAAAAAAAAACTTAAAAAAATTAAAACTGAAAGAAGAAATATTTGAAAACAACATCGGCATCAACATGTTGTTAGTGTCTAAGCCTTAAATATGCCATCCTTGTTATGGTTGTTCCTTAGAAATTGGTACCTGATTATTTTTCGCATTTTCGCATTGAATATTTGGTGACTCGTATGCGAATCACCCGTCCACAATAGCACAAGTCAAATACTACGTTTTAATTGACAAATGTAATAGTGTCTACCACGTTAAAAGTCCAAATTTTCTTTCAAGTAAACGACAACGGTTCAAACCTTAAGATTGAAACTGATGGGTTTATCAACCAATTTTAAAAGATCTTTAGACCTTTGAATCTCATACTTTTGTTGCAAAGTATGCACAGCCTTTTACAGGTTTATGTTTCAGAGTATCAAAAAGCCATATTTGGCAACTAAGGAAACCATTATTTTAAAATATAAATTGTAAACACTTTTACAAAAGAGTAAAGTAATAAAATATGTTTTAAACGAATTAACATATCGATATATAATACCCTATAAGGTTTTTCTAAATAATAAACTAATCAACTTTGACTGTGCTACTTAATTGTGGTTCTGAAGTAATTGCAAATGAGGTTGCGGAAGATTTTGCAGATGTGTACAAGCCTATAGTATTTATTTGAATCATGTACTTATTTATGTCCAAAGACTAACAATAATGAACTTGTATACGCGGGATAACCCGAAAATGTCAAGGATATACGTATTGGTCTTGCCAATACTTTAAAATGATCTCCAATTTCCTTAATGTTTTCTTTTTCAATTGATATTTGCTTTAGCAATATTAAGGTACTACTTTCACAGATCTCCCAACGATGCAGATGTTTCCGGTACTACACGTGTGGCAGGTTTACGAATTATTTCCGACTTCTAATGTCAAAAATTAAAAACAAAAACAAAGTTCATAATAATAAGCGTGACCTCTTTGAGATATTATTATAAATGACTGATTTTATGGGCTTAAGATAAAAAAAAAACATATTAGGCGTAAACGGCAATGCAGGACCCAAAGCCTAGCCTTCTCCAATCATTGTGCAAGCGAATATATATTTTTTGATACGAATGGAATGGATCTACAGTTTAATGCCGATTCCGAACAGCAATTAACTTTTGAAAAGCTTCTCGTGACAGTTTTTACTCTTTGATGTTTTGTCAGACGTTCGCAAGAGGTGGGGCAGTAAAGAAAAGCTTTCAGGTGGTACAAGTCGCGATTTGAACCAGCGACCTCTAGCTTGGTGGTCCAACGCACGTAACCACTAAGCCACGGCACCCACTAGTGCAAACTAGTTTACCAAAATTATATTAAAAGGTTTTCCTAGTCTTAGTTTTACTTCTTATTCCTTTTTTTAAAGTAATAGCTTCTTAAGACGCTCAATAGAATCTGGTGTTCTTATATGTTTTGACAAAACTAAACACACTAAGAGTCATTAGCACATTACGTCGTTTTGCATATGGCAAAAAGAAAAGACATTAAAAATATCCGAGATCTTATTTTATTTCAACAGTCAAAAGACACTTAAGAAGCATCACAAATATATACAAACATAATTCCAATGTGAATTTGTATTTTTAGTCAGTTTACGAGTTTTTATTCTAATATTTATTCTGTTAGAAATATTCTCAGGAAATAAGTGAGCAACAAAAACATGAACATAGATTATTGAGAAAGAAAATCTTCCTCAGTAATTTATATTGTCATCGTCTTTTGAAACGCATTACTTCGCGGTTTATACTAAATCAAACAAGCCAAACGCTCATTAACTCAAGTAATATTTTGGATAAGAGAAGCAAATTGAATCCAAAAATGAAATTTTAAATCGGATTTGAAAAGTTATTTATATACCTTTTTTTGTAATACATGTATTGTTAAAAGCAAATCCAATCCGGATTAGACCATAGGCGATAATAAAATAAATAACTGGCATTATTAGAACTGATAAATCTTTCCTTGGTGCTCAGTTCGGCATTACGTACGTTCAAAAATTGCTATTGCCTGCTCAATATCGTCACTGACGTTTTTAGCCTGTTGTCACTTAAAACTGTTTCCAATATTTTTAAAGTGAACAATTGAAGTAACATATAATTTTTGAAGTGTAGCAGAATATTATCAATAATATTCCCAACTTTTAAAAATTATTGAGATTAAGTATTGTAATCAACTGTAATTTAAATATTCCGTGAGCATTTTAGGTTTTTTGTGTCAATCTTTCTAATTAATTGTTTACAAAACGCTTTTGTCTTGGTTATAGACAAATAAATTTGAGAGACGGCTGCCGATCGCCATTATATTCCTTCTTAGACTTGGACCGACATTGGAAATACTTGGTAATGGAGGCTACCAATTGTTGACAGGTAACTTTTTTGGAGTTGAAATTGGAGCTGTCGCCCAAGACATCCCTTCAAGAATTATTACTGAAGTTAATCACATGTTAGAAGTTAAAATTTGTTTTAATTTTCTTCATTTGTATTTTTATTTAAATACACAAAATTGTTGCAAAAATGTAATTTTTAACAGTTCAGCGCCTGTTTCAACTCACTATTTTCTGACCAATACTAAAAGTTTTCAAACTTTGCTTGAAATAAACGATATTGATAGAGTTACTTGAAGCAAATTCAAAGCGAAATCGTTAGCTGCTATCGCCTCGACAATTGTCGTCCTAAAATTTACGGAATGACTTACTTAACATTTAATTAAATAGTTTATTGCACACTCCAGAAAGCCTTCATAAATCAGTAAGGTAGCAACAACTTTGTTTCAATTTGTTCTCACTACTCAAATGTATTGACAACTTCATATCAAAAATGGTCAGATTAATATTTTTTTATATGATATTTTACGAGATGAACTTTGGGGCGCTTCAGATTGCTGAGACATGTAGTTCAAATTAACAGCAAGGTCTCAGGTCGCAAAATCGCAGTAGGGGAAGGCAATCCTACCCCGGTTTAAATGTAGTATAATTGGTACCACCAGAAATGTTGGTTGGAATTACAGCAGCTTCATAGCTTGCTACGGCCGATCATTAGAATCCTTTTTGTAATACTGGTCTATTTATGTTATGCTATTTTGTCAGGTAAACACTATATGCACTACGCCATTGAAGCCACAAGTTCAGCTGGGTTTAAACAAGACTGTTTTTGTTTATCGATTTACAGACTTTAGAATACCGAATATATGTACATATTCATAAATATCCGCTGTACATTAGATCAAAATAATACAACATGTACGTAGAAAAACAATTTACGTTTTGATCATAATAATGCAGTCGCGGTGGCACAGAAGTGATAAAAACTTTCAACTCAACTCAATTCGCGTTCAAATTTTAGTTAGTCAAAGTTATATCGTGAAAGAAATTTTAGTACATTTTCTGCATAATAGGAATTCGTTCGGGTAAGCACAGTACCCATATACCTGCACGTGGAGAAGACCACTACAGTGTGCTTGTTATCTAAAATCGACAAGTATGAGTATTGAACAAAATCTAAGCACCAAGTTAATGTACCTTTAAGTACGAGCGCTTAGACACGGTATTGTTCCATTGTACTTTCAAGCAGAAGTGCTCTTTCTGGTGTAGAGTTTTGAGTTTGGTGTTTCTTTCTCTCTATTAATGGGTGAAGTGCATTATTATACCACTTGGGAATAGACCCTGCACCTCTCGTGTAATAAGTTAACAAACAAACTAACTAACACCGTTGCCATCCACAAAACTGGACACTTCCGGCAGTACAAATGTACTTATATATATATACTTTACAACTCTGTCACACCTCAATGGCATAAGCCTCAAGTTAATGCATTAAAATTACAAGTTTAAAAACTATCTGAACGATATTTGAAAACAAAACAAAGTTCCTAAATTGTAAAAGAAAAACTAGCGTTTAAAAATATATAAAATTGTTTCTACTACCACCATCCATAAGAATATTCGTTACTCTACAAAATAAAATCAATTGAAACTCAAACATTAAAAAATCACAAAATTCACTAGAAAAAAAATACGCATGCACTATAATGTATTTAGGTATATCTACGCAAAAGGAATCATTCAATTTCTTTTTTGTTTTTTTTAATCAATAAATTATACATTATTTAGTTTATATGTTTTGAGTTTTTTTCTTTTTTTAAGAAGAAATACAGGGTTTTGTTTTCTAACTACAGAGTTGTTTAACTTATTTTTAATAAAAAAAAAAGTTAAAATGAGAAAAAAAATAAAAAAAAATAGTAATAAGAAAATACAAGAAAATTCAACTTAATATACGAGTATCTACAGCAAACAAGAATACGAAATACTATCACACATTTCAACGATGTTGTTGTTGATTTTTTTTAACCATGGTAGTCAATTTCATCATCATCATCATCATCATCAAACATAGGAACTTCTTCCAAGATCTACACAAAATTTAATCATCCCATCATCAATCTCTATCTACGATGGCGAACGACGACGATGCACCAAATTACTCCAGGTAGGACCTAAAAGAGAGGAACGTTATTAAAATTATTCATATAACAAAATGTATGGTAACCAATATGACAAGAACAAAACGAATAAAAAAACATATCACTCAAAATTAGGAAGAGGTTTGATGAGGTTTTGGAAATTTGGATCACAATCGAAAGTAGCTGGAAATAGGAATGTTCAACTTTCTTGTCTTCTAAACTAAATAATTAAAAACAATCATAAGTAACTGTTGGTTTTGGTTTTTATTTTTTGTAATAATATTCTTTTTTTTATTTATTTGCAGCTTTTATGGCTTTGCTTTGTTAAGTTATTAATTAATTTGTATTTATATTAAATTTTGTTTTTTTTTTGTCTTTTTAATAAGGTTACAATTTTTGTTGTTTGTTTTAAATTTAACATTAAAAATAAAATATTTTTTAGCATTTTTTTTCAATATATATAATATTAGACTTTTTTAAATACATTATTTCTTTTTTTTAAATATGGAGAAAGGAGTGGGGTCTATCAATTTTTATTTTTTAATAATTAAATCATCATTTGCATTTTTTTACAATTTTTTTCAATTAAAGATAATCAAGACTCCTGGGAGATTTCATGCTTTTCCTATAAATATTGCAATAAGTATTTTAAATCCTCTATGACTAGATTGAATAATTGTTCTCTTACTTGTTGTTGTTGTTATTTTTCTTTTCTATATATAATTTTGTTTGTTAAATGAATGCATAGTAGCAATTTAAACTAATTAGAATTGTGAATTTTAAATTAAAACAAAACTTCAGAGAAAATATCTTATATTAAATACAAGCTATAGCTACTTATTATACTATTTAAGAATTCAATATATTAAGAGTTACATAAATAAATAAATAAAAATTTAATAAATTAATAAATAGAATTTTCTAAGTTTTTTTTGTTTTTTTTTTTTTTTTTTTGAAACTAATATTACACAGTTAAGTTGCTTTATTCTTTTTTCATTTGACTAGAAAAATATGTGAGATAGTAAAATTCGAAATTCAGTTTTTTTTTTGGTTTTGTGTTTTGTGTCATTTCACAAACAATATTGGAATGTGACTAGAATCGATAGACGATCGTGCAGTCGTGAAAGACAGACACAATATATAGCATCCGTAATTAAAAAATAAGTCTTTTTAAGTAAAAATCTCTTAACTAATTGTTTTAATGCTAAAAAATAATTATTATTAAATATTTTTAAAATAAATAATATATATATGTATACGTGTTAAGTATGTAAAAATGAAAAGTAAAATAAATAAATAAATGAGATACACATGCGTTAGAAAAAATATCTTAGCAAGAGAGCAATCATTTGCCCCGAATCTAATCTTGTTTCTTAATAACAAGAGTGTAATGAGTTTTATCTGGTTTCTCGACCTTTTCCGATTCGTCGTCAATTTTGTCGCGGCACTTTGTGTTTAAATGTCTCTTCAAGTTGCTGTGCACATTCGTGGCATAGCCACACAATTTACTACAAAAGAATCTAGGCGGTTGACCGCATTCGTTCTTCAAATGACACTTTAGGCTGTTCTTCCATTTATAGTTGCGGCTGCAATTTTTGCATACCCACGGTTTCTCGATGTCAGCGTTGTAAATCATGTCCTCAGAGTGTTCCAGACTTTCTTTTCGCATTCTTTGATTTTGAATGAGAATACGGTATTTCTTATCGTTTGACATGCCTATTGAGGTAGTCCCCGATACTGTTGTTGCCGAACGCTTGACTCCTGTGGATGTGGTGATAGTTGTATCGGGTGGTAGGTTAAGAGTTCCACTAACTGCCTGTGATAGCACACGTTTGCGTATGCCAGATCGATGTTTGCCAGCAGCACTATAGACACGTCGAATATTATGTCTTGTCGGTGTTGGATTGGTCTCATCGATTTCAGTGTTTTCTTGTTCGTTCTCATTTTCATTCTCATTCTCATTCTCATTCTCGTGTTCGTTTTCATTATCACCACAATCATCAATATCAGCATCGGCGGTATTCTCATCTTGTTCTATTTCAGTGACTTCTTCAAATTCGGAACCTTCGATTTTGACTGAATCGAAAGCCCATGACATGGGGCTGGAAATTTTCAAGTCATAATTAAATGGGTCATTATCATTTTCGCTATCATCGGCCTGGCTTGAGTTACTGTGTTCGATTTTGACTATAACCTCGGTTGCATTGTCATCGGTGCCATCGAAAATACTCGTTGCATCGTTAGTGTTAGAAATAGCGTTAGCAGTACCATCACCAGTGGATTCGGTTAGAATTGTCTTGTTATTGTTAGTTTTGTTAGTATACACTCGATTATGACTGCTACGTGTTTTGGGTTCGGCAGTTGCGATTTCAGTGTTTATTATTGGGACTTAAGTTAGTAATTTTGTTAGAATTGTTTTTTTTTTTTTTTTGTTATAACATGAAAAGAGATAGAATGCCATTTTGTCAATACATTTTATTAAAGCAGTAAGTTTATTTTTAAAGAAAGTGCTATTAAAACCTCGATTATGTGTGTACAATTTTTTTATTATTTATTTCATGTAATCGAGCCGATAACACACTTGGAAACTAAGAGAAAAAATTAAATAAAACATACAAGAAACTCATAAAAGCATAAAAATGAAAGTAGAAATTAAGAAAGAAAATGTTTAACAACTATAGAGAAGAGTCTTTATTTAACTGTCAAACTCGTCCGTAAACGGAGGATAGCAATAGAGAATGCTCGCTGTTGAGTGCCGGTCAAAAACGAATAAAACGACACCTTTCACATCAAAATGAAATGAATGTTAAATACTTATTTAACATCACACTTGAATAAATTGTGCAAAAACTTACAAGCCAAATATCTATATACATATATATAAAATATGTTCAATATATATATACCAGGAAATCGTGGATGAGCTCTTGATTAAGACCATCATAATAGACCCATCTGTATCTCCTGCCTCCTCCACAATTATCTACATAGAACGTCACTGATCGCGAGCATAAATACGTTAACAGATTAAATAGATCCAGTGGTTAATCAAATAAAATAAAATCAGTTAGATACTGTCCTCAAGAAGAGACATCGAACATCAAAAAGTCAGACTAAACGCTTTACTTGAAAGCTATAGATAAGTAGTTTTGGGGTAGAAAGAGTTTTCTAGAAAACGGCTAAGACGTTGATGCCGCCGCATAACAATATACTACAGCCTCTAAGTCAATATTTCATACGAATCGTAAGATTTTTGTTGTTCGCAAAAATAACACGAGACAAGAATCCTCGGAAGCGTATGAATTCGGAAATCTCTCTCCCAAGAAATCTAATGTCGAAATATACGATGCGACGATGGCATTTAAGATAGCCACAGGCCAGCCACTGTGAGATTGGGATGAAAAATAGATCAGAGCTCAAATATGGCATACAAAAATTTGGCAACACCTAAAAGTGTCTGGCAGTCTTATCATCTATCATCATCTTTAGTGAAATATTGTCTGCGTAGCAATTAATTAATTAACAAACACTTCAAGATTAAGTACATAAAACCTTCAGTGTCATGCATACTAACAACAAGGATATATGTAAATCCAACAGATAATTTTAAAGGTGATATATGTCTTGGAACAATTAACATCGAAAGAAAATTAGGAAATACAATCAAAGAATAAATAGAACAAAACAAAAAAAAATTAATAATACTTAACCAAATGTAAATAAAAGAACAAAATGTTAACACAAATAAACATTGACATACCTGTTTTGTTGAAATGAAATGCAAAATAAATATATAACAAACATAAGCATACAAATTTTGTTTTTGTTTAAAGAAAATTAAATTATTCTGTCAATAAAACATAAATAAACATAATTTCGAAGCAAATTATATATGTTAAATTATATATTTAACAACATAAAAAAAACTGAAAAAGATAAACGAATTAAATATATTTTCCAAATCACAGTACTCACTCGAGGTGTTGTTAATAATTGAATTTTGTAAAATCGACTGATCGGCCAGCATCAACCAATTTCGAACTCGAATTCTTGATTCAGTTGCTGCAGCTTTCTGATTTGTTGGTGATTTATTTTCGGTATTTGTTTCCTTTGCTTCAACAACTGATGTTGTAATTGCTTTTTCTGTAAAGAAACAAATGTGTTTGCATATTAGTATGTGAGGAAGAGGTAGGGTTTGGGTTATTCTTTTTTTTCTTTTGTTATTTAATTTTTTTTCATCTTTATTATTTTTTTTTTATGTTTTTTTGATATTGAAATAAGTTAAATGAAATTCAAAGTATTCTAAAAATGACAAATAAATATACACATTATCTAAAAAAAAAACTCTAAAAAAAAACATATACGCATAATTTTGCAAAGTATTAATTATTGTGCTTTTCATCACTGGGGGCTAGTACTTACGGTCAGTAGAAAAATTTTATTTGTTGTAAAGTAAAATAAATAAATGAAAACATCAGTTGGTTTTCGTTTAAAACATTTTTTTTTCTTTTTATATGTTCATATAAAATATATTATATATATAAAGTTCTTAAATTTTTATTAAACAATAATACAAATATTATTATATGTTTTTTTTTAATCATTGGAATTTACAATATATTTTTTTATTTTGATTATATCAAAAAAAAGGTAGTTACAAATTTTATATATTTTTGTAAGTTAACATAATAAAAAAAAGGAATACGTATAGATACATATATAAAAAATAAAGGAAAAAGAAACTAACATTTAATGAGTATTTTTTTTTTAATTTTCTCTATAAGAAATGATTTTTATTTTTTTATTTTTTTTTGCTTATTTTTTTTATGTATTATTTTTATTTTAAAAAGAGATTTGATCCAATACCTAATAACCAATATGCTTAAAAGAAGAAAACAAGAATCAACAATTTTAGTTTATTTTTTTAATTTTTGTGGTATGTATAAATTGAATATTATTTCCCATCACCAATTGTAATATTTTTTGATTGTTGTTTTTTTGTATATCCAATTATTATATATTTATTTTTTTTTTAATTGACTTAACTCCTTGTTTATAAATTAAATAAATTTTATTTTATTTTATTTATATATTATAATATAAAATTCACAATTTGTTGTTGTTTAGAGCGAGTATCTTGTATCGCTTTTATATAAATATACATATGTAAAGAAAATTAAAATTTATAAACATTAAATTTAAACCATACGTGTGGTAACATAAAAAATGTATAAATATATATATATAGTTAACTTAAAATAAGAATTGTCTTTTAAAGCTAAGTTTAAATAGTGGAATGTGAAATCTAACAAAAAAATTCAGTTTGAATGTATGCAGGTAATTGAATTTTATTGTATCATGTCGTAAGTTTATGTTCTGGTTTCGTTCTGCTGCTAATGAATGTCATATGCGAAAGAAGTTGTAACAGATTTGTTCAAGTTCCCTAAACGAAGGAAGGTAAAATTAAAAATGTTAAAAAATATGAGGATGGCTTACGCCTTGAACGAAAAGCTATGATATGTTGGAAGTAGTTCAGTTTATATATATCTCAAAAGACGCAAGCATCCCGCGCTGTGTGTCTGGAGGTGACTCCTTTTCACTTCATCGTTAAGGACACGGCTGGCAAAACTATCTTAGGATTTACACAGGAAGTAATTAAAATGCATTTATAAAAATGACTCTACAAAATTGGACAAAATTTGATCATTGACCACATTGACCACCACTAGCAGACTGAGTGCAGTGTTTTTAAAAACAACTTCTGATTGCATTGAAAACCTTCAAATGTGGTTTAAAAAAACCAAGAAAAGGCGTAATTACTGATTTGTAACATGAAATTCTTGTGGTCACAGACTGATACTACCAAGTATCCGGTATCCGGATAAAAATAAACACAAAATGACTTACTAGGTAACAAATACCCTTAACTTACATACAAGTCGTTTAAAAAGGGCAAGAGGGGAAATCAAAGATTGAATAAAACAGACCCGCTGCCAGTAAACTCGAATGAATATCTTTAGCCCAGACAGTGCAAAAAAGTATGTTTTGCATATAGAGATATACACAATATCGTACCCATGCGAGAAATCTGGTGGCAGGGTTTTTTTGAAATTGGTTGATGAGATTCCCCATAAAGTTGTCTACCATTCAAAATAGTTAGGCCAAACAACAAAATATAACACCAGGAAACATCACCAAACCGTACACATTTCAAAAAAAAAAATAACGAAAAACTTAACAAAACAAAACTTAAACTCATTATCAACCTAATACGACAAGATTTACAAAAAAAAACATATATTTTTTTTTATAAATACATAAGCAATTAACAAACACAAACTAAGTACCTGAGTTCTTTTTTTAATGTTTTCTTTAAGTTTTAAGAAAAAACCATAAACTTTGTATGTATATTAAAAAAAAAATTGTGATGCAAATTATTGAATTTTTTTTAAATATGGCGGGGTAGTTTAATTGAATTGTTATTTCAACCATTATTTTCCTTTTCTTACAATATTATTCACAAAAAAAAATACCATATCTTATTATATTCATAAAAAAATATATTATCTTAATATCTATAAAGGCACTTTATATGGAACTATATATCATACTTTAATATTTCTATTCACATTTTATTATTATTATTTTTTTTTTTTTGTTTTGTTTTTTACTTTTTTCCTGAAGTGATTTTTTGTATTAGTTTCCACACAGCTATGTTAATATTCAATAAAATATATATACTATATGTATTTAAGAAAATGTTTTCTACTTTATGACTTTTATTCTTTAAATAATAAAAGAAGGAAAATAAAAACCAAGTTCATAATGATTATACTCGTATTGAATGAATTTGAGGTAAATTGTTGTTCCCTTAAGACCTAAAGTATTTATGTAGGTATGTTTGTTTTTTTGTGTTGTTGTTGTTGTTGCGTTATTTTTATTTTTTTTTTTATTTGTTTTGTAAACAATGACTGATTTGTTTGGTTGGGTTGACTTTGATTTGTAATAAAAAAAAATTGTAAGAAACTATATAAAATACTTAAACGGCTTCCTAAATAGTTGTTTTTTTAGTTCGGTATTTTTAAGATGCGAGTTCACGGCATTTTGTAGATTTATTTTATTTCTGAGCTATACAGTTGTTTGTTTGTTTTTTTAATGAAGGTGATGGCTGATTAGTTGTTGTATTATTATTATTATTATTATTATTATTTTTTTTTTTTTTGTTATATATAAAAGGAATGACTTTGTTGTCTTTTAAAGGTTTTTTGTGTTTGTTTTGTTGAATGTTTTGAAGAAGGTCTACATTAGCACAGTATCTTATTAGAGAGCTTGAATTTTCGGTTTTTTTCGGATAATAAAGCGAATAATAGAGGAACTGCTGAAATGATTTGGAATGTCATTAAAAAGTAAATTAGATTCGGAGAGAAGCAAAAATTGTCATTTCTTAACAACAAGTGTTCCAACTTTATATATATTTTTATGTTTTTGGTATTATGAACGGGCGATTCGAATCATCAGTGTGCTATTTAGGTTGTGATATATTAAATTGTATGATATTGTTTCATTATTTTAAAATGAACTTTTTTAAATATATATTCAAAATTCGTTTACACATCATAAATATGTATGCAAAAAAGTACGTATACGCCCTCGTTATATTTAATTATTTTAAATTCTGTTAAAATTTCATTGCAAAAACAAATTTGTTAGCACTTAGTTCAAAATGTTGACACCACTTATAACGATTCAGTTTATCTAAACCTGTAAATAAGCCTAACTCGTCTTAAAGCTGCGCATTTTGAATGCTTATTTCTAGCGTGAATACAGCTCTAATAAGAAGTTCTCGTTGTTTTATTCTAAATGTTACACTGTTGTGCCGTAAACTAAAATATGTACAAGAATATTCAAAAATATGTGCAAAATTCAACTGAAACGTAATATGAAGCTTTAACAATTAGCAAATTTTATTACCCAAATAAAGTAAAATTTAACATCGTGAGAACCTGTTTGGGATCAGTAATTTCTTTTTAATAGTATTGCGCTGAATAAAAATCTATTTTTTATTAGAACAATTGATCATCTTTGGGTGAATATTCTTCAAAATAATTTCAATTCACATTGATGCTTCAAGAATCTAAAGAGGTTTTTAAAGTATTAAGATCATACGTTTTAATACCGAAAACAAGAAAGGCAGTGAATACGGCCTATAAATTAGTTCTATTTAACATTCTAAGCTCCCTTATAACATACTGCACTTGAAGTAAATTATTTATAAAAAAAATAGATATATAATTAAATTAACAAAATAAAACGATATTACATTCTTTAAGTAAATATAAAAAAAAAGTTTTTTCATGTCCTCCCTTAAGCCTAAGTAGAATATCACTGATAATGTTTCAATTATGTACTTTATACAATTGTCTTGTATAAAAATTATATATTTTTGTGTACAATATATATGTTAATTTATTTATACAAAATACTAGTGCCAATTAAAGTATATGTATGATTATTATTCTCTGAGAATTTTGTTCATTTATGAATTACAATTTGTAAAAAAAATAAAAATATATACATAATATATATATTTATATGTTAATGTATGTATCATAAACATTTTGGCACATTTTAATAACAAAAAACCATTAAATATCCATCCCTTTCAGCGTCGTGCTAACATAATTTTATCCCTGTGTTTCGTGTGTTTTATCGTCTTCATCGACGGTTGTGGTGCAAAATCTTGGATTTTTTTTGTTTGTTATAAAAAAAGAGGAAAACAAATTTTTTTTACATAGAGAGATTGGCTAATCAAATTTCTTGGCTTACGAAAAATGTTGACTCAGTGATGTCGGCTCATCTCCACCTGTGTAACTTTTAATATCTTCAAGTTTGATAAATTTCTCTTTGTGCATTCGCTCCATGTGCCGGCCGATGTGCATCTTCTGCTTGGCCCGGTAGACACAAAATGGGCATTGAAACTGTGGTTCTTTGCCACACTCCCATTTCTGATGATTGCGCAACGACGATTTAAGCTTATATACTCGGCCACATTCGGGGCAAGGGTGACCACCACTGCCCCCCATGCCACCGCCGCTGCCACCACCAACGGATCCATTACCACTTATTAAACTACTCATAGCACTAAAACTGTTTAGCAAGCTCATGTTGCATAGCCCAGAGGTTTTGTTATCGACAACGCCACCACTAAGCGCTGCCGCAGCAGCTGCAGCTGCATTAAGGGTGTGATAGTCGGCAGCTGAGGGCTGGTTGCCATTATCGTTATCATCACAATAACTGCCTTCGCCACCACTGCTGTTGGCACCTTTGTCATTTTTTATCAAATCGGAATCACTAGTGGTGTTCTTGCCACTGTGAATATGGTGATGATGTTGGTGATGGTGGTTGCTACTACTGCTTGTAATTAAATCTGAGGTGTTGCCACAACCAGCGACGGCAGTACCACTACCTGTGCCAGTTCGTGATGTAGCACCTGCAATTGGAGTACTGGTAATTATGGCACTTCCGACTGAGTTTTGACTATTCGGAGTTGAGAAGACGTTCGGTGACTTACGATGGTGATGGTGCTGTTGATGGTGGTGATGATGTTCAGCTGCGGCTGCGGCTGCTGCTGCCGCCGCTGCTGCTACTATCGATGATGACGACGAGGGATGGACTGGTGAAGAGGTAGCTGTGTTGCTATTTTGATGCTTGTCCATTGAGTTAATAGAAAGATCTGTGGGGAATATCAGAGGATGAACTCCTTCGCGTAGCTGGGTTACTAATGGCATAGCAAGACGGGCGTTCCACTCGTTCCATGTTAGACCGGCTATACGCGTAATACTTAAATCTTTGTTTTTTTTATTGTTTAATTGTTACGTTTACGGATGGTAGTGGCAGTGGCAAAAAGAGTAGTAATTGTGGGTGGTTGTGGTGGTGTTATGCAAGTAGTAGTAATAGTAGTAGTGGTTGTGGTGGTTTGGTGGTTGGAGGGGCACAAGCATACAAATAATATATTTATTTATTTTGTTTTATTTTTTATTTTGTGTTTTAAATTATATTTTATTTATTCATTTATTTATTTATTTTATTGTTTAATTTGTGGGGAAGAAAAAGAAAAAAACAAAAAGGGAAAAAAGTTAAAAAAAAATTAATTTGTCTAAATAAAAGAAATTATAAATATATTTAACAAAACTAAAATAAACATAATTAAATTGAATAACTTAAAATTTAGGGATGAAAATTCACAAAAGCTATGAATAAATTACACTGGCGATGAAAGAGATAACAAAAAAATGAGAAGCAAACGAAAAGCAAATCTTAAATGAGTTTTTATGTAATGATTTTTATAGACAACCAGAAACTATTTTTTTAAAACTGATTATAAGCAAGCAATGTTTGTATTTGTTTTTATAGAATTACATTTTTCCCGTATTTAATAGTATAGATAGAGAAGTCTTCATAATGCATTACAAATAAAATAGGTACTAGTTAACATTTCCATTGCAAAGTTTTTTTTATTAAAATTTTATGACGAGAAAGACATTTATATATTTTTTACGAATTGAAAATACATAGTATAATATTACATTATGTATGATTGGTATTTTCATATTTAAATTGATTATATTGAAAGCTGGATTGAAGTAACAGAAAGAAAGAAGATTTATAGAGAAAAACGGATTATGTACGTTTTTAAGACTAAGAAACTCATTACATATGTCTAGTGAAGTCGTTCACACTAAATACAGCATTTTTGTAAAAAGAATAAAAACACTGATACCCAGTTAAAGCAACACGAATTAAATTAACAGCCAAACTTGTTCCTGAAAAGTTTCAGTCCAATATTTTCTGATAAAAGCCATGCAATAAAGAAGGTTTGGTAGGTAAATTTGAAAACGCCTAACTGGGAACTGCAACATTTTGCATCAACGGAAAGCCTGGAAATAAGTTAATTGATATTAAATTTGCGTGAACTCAAAAAGGGTTCAAGGCTATTAATTTATATTTCCCACATCAGAATTCAACCCTTACTCAGAGAAGTGCATTGGCAATAATTTAGCAATAGACGTTGTCTTTGCATTGTCTCTCGAACCCTTAATAGACATTAAGAATGTAGAATTATTTATACCAGACTTCGTATTTTACCAAAAATGGGCACCTATTAAGAAATACGCGAGTACCGACTACAAGCATTTTCAATCTACAATTTTATATCTGACGTGAATTATACAGTCAACTTTTGGTTTAACTTGCTCGGTCTCACAGTTCAAACTTATCCTACAATTTACCGAATATACGGTTGTGGAAATATTATTCTAGCATAACTTGGCAGCTCTACTGTTATAAAATATTGAAATAATATTGAATTAATATTGAAATGATTAATTTTTTTTTGTAAATAAAAATGTTATTTCGACTGTTTTTTTTACTTTGAGCCGGCAAAACTAACACGCAAGTCAGTAGGGATGGTGTGAAGTGAGAAGGTTTTGATTTAATCACAATGATCTCGTCTGCCATGGAAAAGAAGTAGAAAGCAAATAAAAATGTTAAACTGAAGTTTCTATACATAATGAGCGAAGTGGTTTATACATAAATGAGCGCTGTGAAACCGACAACAAATTATTGAACAGGAGTTATGCCAAGTTTTACTCCCACTTTGAATTTGGGCAAACGTTTTAAAAGTGGTCGCTCGTTTTCACTGGCGTTTATCTTGTGTCGTTTATTTTCTTACTATATTTGTGACTGATTTCGAACTCCATATGTTTATAAAGTGAGAAGCTCTTCGGAAGCATACACTTCTCGCTGGAAAATAAGAGGTTAGAGGTTAGTTCGTATTCGAACTAAGGGAGGGATTAAGTGAGTTCTTTTAAAATCCCAACTTACACACGAACCAGTACAAATGATTTTCTATAAAATATTCCTAAACAAAACATAACAAAAAAAACCTTATATAAATAAATAAAAGCTCCTTCATCTCATCATAAACGAATAAAAAAAACCTTGCCCTGGACTTTGTTCCGCACAACACGTGTTGTTTAGCTATATAGCATTTAACTTTAAAAATATAAACTTTTAATAGGAAATAGGGTAGAATTACAAAAAAAAAAACAATTAAAACATAATAAGAAAAAAAATAAGAAAATAAACAAATTGTATTTAAAATTGACAGTAGGGGGAGCAACACATAAATAAAGGGATTTCTGATTTAATTTTGAAGTCATTTACAGATCATGTTAGTGTCCTCCTTTCCAATGTTAAATTTTTTTCATCTTCAATGATTTTTGTTCAATTTTGGTTCCATTTCATGTTTACGTATATTTTACATATATATTTTGGATTTTTTTTTTTTACCTAAAAGAGAATATGTTAGTTAAAATTTTATTGAAAACCCTATCATAGGGGCTTGTTACCTTTTCAGAGTTACATTTTCTTGTAGTTTATTTTTTTACTCACACATTTCTCAGTTAACAAATGGGTCTTCGATGGCTTTCTTAAAACGACCTACAAAAAGAAAAATACGTTAATAGAAATTTAAATATGCACAACAGAAATCCATGTATGTATCTGCAAATAAAAGCAGAAAAAAGAGGAAGAAAATGGTAAAAGGAAATCATCAGGAAAAAATTACTCAAGAGGGCAAACTTTGAATCAAACGGCTCATCATTATCTGTAAATTAAAATTAAAGAATACATACCAAAATGAAATAAAACACATTTATTACTTAATTATATTTTATCATTTTCTCTTTTCTGTTTGTATATGAATAAAACGACATTAACTATTCACATTTTTTAAAATTTTTTTCTTCTTATTTTTTTAAGGTTTTTTTCTTTAAAAATAAAACTTTTATAAACTATATAATCTGCATGTATATATACTTTACTATCATTTTCATATTTTCTTTTCTTTTTTTTATAAATCTGGAGTGCTTTATAATTTTTTTTTTTTTTTTTTGATAAATTGTATGATTGAACTTTTACTACAACATATATTTATTTAATATAATATATGACTAAAATAATAACCAGATTTATATTTTATATTATTTTTTTAAAGTTCGGAAATATATGTTCATTTTTTAAATTAATACATTTAATTTTTTATTTAAACTTTGGCTCATTTTTTTTTTAATTTTTTTGTCAAATTGTAATTCAATGAAAAATGAGTGCCAAAGATATTTCCTTTTGTTAATAAAAAAAACTTTGTACAATGGTTTATTTAATTGTTTTGCAGTATGTTCTATTTTAATGTGTTTTTTATTTCCGGTTTTTGAATAATTTAATATAATTACAGAATTATATGCAAAGTTTTGCATTTACAATATACATATATATTTTATCTGAATATTAATTATCGAAATCAATGGGATATTTCATTAGGCAATTAAACTGTCTAAGCCTCTTAACAGGATTTGAAATGATTTTTTTTAAACCGAATTTAAATAATTCAAATAGGTACTTATATGAAGAATCCACACACAAAAAATAAAGCCAATGTATGCAAATTTAAATAAAATACAAAATTAGTAGTGAATGAAGTAGTAGTTGATGTACATATATATATATATAAAGGGACTTTTTTAACACCAAACAAATACAATTTAACAATTGTATTGAAAATATTCTGGACCTATGAAGGTTTTCAATAATTTTTACTAAACTGCCAGTTATACTGTTAATTGGCGCCGTATATATCTTGGAATTTTTCAAAAGAAAAATAATTTGGCAGTGACTACAAAACGGAGTCTGGGTCACGAACGTTTAAACTATACCAATCCATGGTCCACAAAGTCAAGATGTCAACTCTTTGAACTCATTAAGGAAGAGATAAGTAAAAGCCGCGTACCTAGTGGTATATAAATATATATCATAAAAATAAGGAAGAAAAATAAACTGACGGGAATATATACGTTTTGTGGCTTTCTAAGGTTAAAGTTAAATATCAAGACTTTAACATATAGTCTACCGCGAGGCTGACCACATAAAATTCGTTATTGAATTGTAATGAAATGTGGCCTGCATCAATGAGAATGTCGAATGTCGAATGTACTTTTCCGATTTCTACAATGCACATTTCGTCAGCTGATTCTATGTCATTGATATTTGTTTTGCAATTGTTTTTGTCAAAAATTCAACTAAAAACAAAAACAACAAAAATACGAAAATAAATATTGTTTTCCTTTGAACACTAATTTTTATCATTTAATTCAAATAAAGAAAGTAAAACCAATATTCAAATAAAATTATTGCGTTTCTAATGAAAAAAAAATAAACAAAACAAAACTTATGAAATAGTTATATTTGGGTTTGGCCTCGCCAACCCTTATTTCTGTGAAATACGATTTGCACTTTTTTTCAAAAAGGATTTGAACCAAAAAAAACTTAGAATAAAGAAATACATATCAGGAAAACATATACGAGGAAAAAATTATATATATATATATATGGATGTATATAAACTCAATAACATACAAATAACAAATAAAATTATGCATATAAAAAAATAGTAACAAAAATAAAAAATTTGGAGTTGTTAAACAAAGTTCTAAAAAAATATGTAGTTGGTTAGTTTTCTGTTTTTTTTTTATTGATTAAAGCCAATGTTCACAGATGCTTAAGGATAACTATTGTCAGACTAAAAAATGTTTACGTCGACAATTAATTCATTCTAAATTGCTTCTTAGTTATGGGAACAATTCTATTTTTTCTTTTGAAGATGAACTTTTTAATAACCCTTGTACTTTACTGCATTAAACTTTGTCCGACAAGTACAGCGAAGCTTCCTCATTTTTTACTAAAATTTTATTTTGTTTTATTTACCGGTACCTTCCACCAAACATCTGCAAACACTAAGGCTTGTTTTACACTTATTCGGTTCCATTCGGTACGGTAATTTTTCAGTAGCCGTAGACAAATGTGACCCGATCAGGTACTAGAATCTTATGGAAATTGCTTAGCACCGAATGCTCCCTCGACAGGAATAAGTGCCATATAACGGTTCAGTTTCGGTATACTCTTTCGATTTCTATAAAACTACCCAAAAACAAACCGTATACCAATGGAACCAATTAAGTGTGACACAAAAATTATAATTTAAAAAAAAAAACAAATCTTACCGCGAAAGTTTGTAATATTATTTTGTTTCTTTTAATCTACACAGTTTGTTCTATTAAATGAAAGGAAAAAAATGCCTAAGATTAATTTAAGTTTTATCTTTTACTTAGCATTTAAGTTTTTAACTCCTTTAATTTCTTAAAATTATGCTAAATTGTTTTATAAGTTTACTCGCTCTTCTTACTTGTGTCTGTCTATCTGTGTGTGTGTGTCTATGTTATCGATTTATTCATAGCAAATATTATTTTAACTATTTAGAAAAATGAGAAAAAAGAGGGAGAGAAAAAATAAAGTGAAATTTTCGTTTTAATAGAATGTTCTCAATCAAAATATATATTTATTTCGGTTCTTACTTGCGTCCACGCTTACTCTCCAACTGTGGCTTATCCGGATGATGCTTTCGCACATGAACGCCTAGGTTACCACGCTGTTTGGCCTTGTAGGAGCAGTGCGGACACGGATGACATGGTTCCTTGCCCCCACATTCAACATTTTCATGACGACGTAGCGTCGACTTCCAACGATACTTCTTGCCACAATGACGGCACACATACTTAGTGTCACTTAGCGACGAGTCACTGAGTGTCAGCTCATACGTGGTCGTGGAACTAGATGAAGTTTCCTGCTTCATTGGTCTCGTTGTTAGAATCGTGTAGCTTTTAGTGATAGTCGGTTCTTGATTGGATACCTGCTCCATACCATCGTCAGTTTGTTGCTGATGGGATTGATGATGATGCTGTTGTTGTTGTTGTTGATGTTGCTGTTGTTGTTGTTGTTGTTGTTGTTGTTGTTGTTGTTGTTGCTGCTGCTGATGAACGTGATGTTCGGTGATTTGTGCTGTGGTTTGTGTGGTATGCATTTCGGTAATTTCTGTGGGTGCGAAACCAATGCCAATTTTTGTGCCATCGGGCAGTTCGATATCATCGATCTCGGCATACTTTACCAGATCACTTATTATCGATGCCGAAGTTTGAGCATTATTCAAATCGATTTCGGAAATTTCATACTTTGTCGTCTCTGATAGATCTTGATGGTGGATAACTTTGTCAGGTTCCATGTGAATAGTGCCCTGGGGGCTAATGATTTTACCCCGAGAATACTTGATGCGAGGTCCAAGATGTTTTGAGTCGATTTGTACATTGCGTAGACCGATAATGTTGTTGATTGACTGGGCAGTTGCACAGACTATATTGGGATGGTGCTCTTGGACTTGATGGATTTGTGGCTGAATTATTGTTGCTGTTGTGGTATGAGGCACAGCAATTGCTGTTGTTGGATTTATCTTTTTAATATTGATCAATTCTGTTGGGGAGAAATAATTTACATTTTCTTAAGAATATGTAATATCTATTACTTTCTATTTGGCAGTATATGTTTGATATATATTTTTTCAGTTCTAAATATGGTGGTATGACGTGTCCTAACTATAGATAAGTGTTAGTAGTATTTTGATCAGATTAGAACACATTCAGCAGCATTCGGTTTTAGTCATCATCTTCTTTCGCGTAAATTTATTTACAATAACATTGCAAACGTGAGTCTACTCCAAACATTTTGTCTTCACATCACATTTGAGAAAATATAAAACAAGAAAGCCACTGCTTATAAATTAAATCGAAATTAGAAAATAAACCTAAATCCACCGGAAGACAAAGGCATAATTGTGCGAAACGGTTTGTATTGCACCACAACATCTGGTTGAAACTAGATTCGCTTAATCATTGCATTGATAACTTTTGCTTACTTATGAAAAAGCTTTCGAATTCGCTTTTTCGACATTTTTTTTAAAAAGGTTTCGAGACCTTGAAAATCCTAATCGTCGATGTCGTGGAAGCATCGAAATGAAAAATGCCAATTTCTCGTTAACTAGATATCGCTTGAATCGCATTTAGTTGAATAAATAAAAACTTGTTGCCTTGCACAAAATGGATTTTCTGTGGTTTAAGTGAACTTTGTTATTACTATCCTAACGCTGCATTTAAAACTTTATTGTGGTGGTATTATATCGAGGGTGGTAAAATATAACCCCGAGGATAGATAGCTGCTAGCCACAACAGAAGGGTCAAACAGAAACCAAATCATAGAAGGAGCACCACAAGGATAATTTTTTTGGCCCTGACTAATGAACATATTATATGATGGAATCTTAAGAATGAATATGCTCAAGGATACCTTTTTGGAGGACAATACGGACAATATTGGTGATTAGTGGTGATTAAAGCAGGAAATACTGAAAACGCTCAAAGAAAGTTGAAGAAGTTATATATAAATTATAGTAAATAATATTAAGCGTAACCGGCACATAAAGGATCTTAAGCCTAGCTTCCCCAATCATTGTGTGTGGGAAGATATCTTTATTAACACGAATGGAGGGATCTACAGTTTATGTTTGCCAGACTTTCGCAACAAGTGTTATGCTTACGTGTTATGCTTACTGGTGCTAAGGAGATTGAGGTTGGAGACACAATTGAAGTGACGCAGTTTTATACTGGCTATGGATGTTTTAGTACCTACTTTCATTAGATGGAGGAAGTTACAAGCCCATTTTGAAACAACAGAAAGGTACAATAATATAGTTAGCATCGGCTAACCGGCTAACGACTCCCTTAAATTTCATACATTTTACAATTTCTTCCTCTGCGTCACCAAACTTTTTGGCATTGAAATCAATTGAAATCATGTGTTTAACGGAATGTGAAATGGGGACTTCATTTTGATTGTGAAGTGTTGTATCATATCAACACTTTACGACACAACCAACACGATCTTCGAATATAAACAGATGGTCGCAATAAAGGCAGAGATAAATATGTCCTGAAAATCTCGGCGGCTTAAGACCGTTAAAGAATCGAATTGGAACTTGTATTAAAAGCAATAAAAAAAAGAGCAAGATCATAAAGGTTAACGGACAAGAAGTAATGCAAAGATAAGGTGGTTTCCAAGCCAGAAATGAGGAGAATTTAGTAGCTAAACCAGTCCAACACTCTAAGGTAGTACTGGCAATTTCCTCGGTTGTTTATATTTAACGCTCTGCTCTGATTTCTTTGAACATGATCATTGAACTGAAATAAAAAAAACTAAGGAAATCAATACGTCAATGCAAATTTTTGCAATTAGTTGGAATCACGGTATCCATCCAAAAGGCTTTAGGGGAGATTAAATAAGCAAATGATCCAGTAAGTGGGTCCTAGTTGCTTTTAAACAATAAGTCGTGGTTTTAAAGATACAAATAAATTTCCAATAATAATCGCGAGTATAATTTCGGATACAAATATCGCTGAGTACAACAACTGATGTTCAATTTATATTTCTTATTCTTTGTCCGAATTATTTGAAGATTCGTTAAATTGCTGCATTATTATTGTCTGTATTATGAATTTTAACTTAAACAAAAAAAAAAAAACTCAATACTCACCACATTCCGTCGATGGTAGCTTAATTGCATGACTCGTGGTTAATGTTGTCAGTGTTGGCTTACAATCGCCCACATCTTGTATTTCCGTAACATGAGCTTGACCCGTTGCCTGTGCCACAGCCACAGCCTGATCTTCTTCGGTAGTTGTAAGCTTTGTTGATGTGACATTGCTCAATTTTTTGACATGCAACACAAAGCCGTCCTTGTTTTGGGTAATAACAATGTCATTACTTTCCAGCAGACAATCATCCAATTCAAACTCTTCTGGTGTTATGTCAGTTTGCTCGCTTTTATCATGTTTCACTGTTAAAAGGAAAAAAAATATGAAATAAATAAAATATGGTGTTTAAAGATTTTAAACAAGTTTTCAAAATCAAATAAGTAAATAACTACTAAGTATATCCTAAATATAACACATACCAACAGTACACAACAAAGAATTTTTTTTATTGTTTAACGATCATTTTATTTAGATATTCTTTATTCAATATTTATTTTATTTTATTTGTTTTCTATTTTCTTAAACAAAAAAAATAGCGTACAGTGGTTGTTTTTTTTATTCAAATCTTAGTTGGTCATTAAATTGGTAACTTAATCTTAAATTAGAGAGATGTGAACTAAGGAAATAATGGTTCAAAGAAATAAGAAATAAAATCAGATCAAATGAATGCAAGTGCCTAACATTTTTTCGTCGATATGTTTATTTTTTTCAATTGGTTAATGTTTTTTTAAACAAAAATTCAATACGTGTATTTACAATTACCTAAGTTTAGAGTATAGAAATAAAAACTTCATATTTTGAATCAATCATTATATTGAAAAAAATGTTGTTCTTTTTTTTTGTATATGATAAAAAAAAACTAGTTAAGTTAATGAAGAAAATATTTTGCTGTTCTGAAAGAAAACTCATCAGTTAAATGGCACCAATTGGAATTAATATGCATACAATCTGGTCGATCATGTAGACCGCCTCCACCGTTAGCAACATTAAGCCAAGATTTTGCTCAAATCGCTTACACAATTCTGTTAAACAGAAAAAGCCGTGTTCAGCGATGGGGCTCATTTTTGGCTGAATCTAAATATTGCAGCATTTGGAGCTGAACCTACTTGATTTTCTAAGGTTATGTTAAGTCCTTGGTCTATGCAAACATTAATACAGTGACGTTGAAAGGTCTGGAAGACAATATAAGAAGCGTTTTTGACGATTTTCTCTACTTCATATTTATTTATTTATTACTAACGGTTTGACGACAATTAAACGAACTGTGCTGTTCGGCACAATTATAATAATTGAGGACGAGATCAGCCGCATCTATCGTTAGTAGAGCTAGAAACCCTTGGGATTTTTAACGTTAAGGTGAATGGAAGGGAAAATACTGATCTCGTTCACCAGTAGGTATATTAAAGTTATAAGAAAAGAAAAATACAGCGCCGCTAGATGTTACTTCAAAAACAAGCACTGTCGCAAATCCGTCAAACGGATATACTGTTTCTCTGCATGATATTCAGCAGCGATATTCATTTAATCAAAATTTATGTCAAAAGAATTATCATTCTTGAATGTATATAAATGTGATGTGCTTAACCAGCTTTTACCTAAATTTGAACACACAATGGCAACATACAATCAGATGAGACAAACATCTTCATATCAACGAACTCCGAATTCGAACACTTATAATCGAAACGACAGACGGCTCTAAGCAATTCCTTTGGGGAAATAAAGTCGAAGAAGAGCCAGCATTAGAATTGGATAACATGGCACAGCCATTTTCAAACGAAGTCTCTGACCTAAGAAGGTCCTTTGTGTTTACCTTCCGAAATGGCTATTAACAGTGAAAGCGACAAAGTTTCCGTCATGCAAGAAATGCATGTCTCAAATATACCTTTAAATTGCCTATTAGATCTCAGGCGAAATATTGATAAAATGCGCGTGGCATTAAGGCATTTCTGGTAGTGTGAAGGTGTCCCCTGTTTAAAAATAAAATGCACCGCGTTCAAAATTCATTCAAATAGCTCAATAGATAATACCTTTAAGTAATGACATGAAATTATATAACGTAACATGAAATAGCAACCATACGAATTTTCCTAAACATAAGTACAATATTATACAAATTCTTAAATAATAAAATTTAATTAATAGAATTAAACAACAATTTGTTATGTATTAGAAATTGTTTTGTTTCTTTCTTCTCATTTTTTTTTTACACACAAAATTAACAGAAGTAAAAAATTCAATCCAATAATCCAATGAAAACCTTATGATGACTTAGTCGTCTTCGATTGTTTTATAGCCGCATCTCAATTCTTTGTATTCTTCGATTTTTTATCACAGTTCGCCGCCGTCATTGTGGATCATAATTTATTTTATGCTGTGTTTTTATGTGCGCATTTAAGCTATGTCTATATCTGGTGACATACGAACAATAGACACATTTTTGTGATGGATTGACACCACATTCGAATTTTAAATGGCGAGCCAAATTTTTTTTGTACGTATACGATTTACTACAATTTGGACAAACATGACTAGTGATTCGACTTAGTCGGCTTATTGCTACGCTATTTAATGATGTGACTGACTTAATGCATATGGCCCAGGAATCTGAAATATGGGAAAAAGAAAAATATGTTAGTTATGTTTGTTTATTTGTTTATCGACAATTAAATTAATTAGAGAGGGGAAAGGTTTATAATGATGACACGTCCTATGGTAGGAAAAGAAGAATGCAGATATATATATATATATTATATAAATATGGTTTTCATTGTATAATTATTACTTGTGCTCTTTCTTTTTATTTTTTTTTTAATAAACCAAAATATACATTTTTTTATCATAAGTACATGGTTTTCTTTAAATATTTATATAAGCAAAAAATTATATATTTGAATACTTTTTTTTTATAATATGTAAATTTTTATTAATAAAAAACAAAAAAAAAATAAACCAAAATTTAAATGCTAGTGAATGAAAATAAAGCGACTTGCATTGCGAAAATTAAATATCTAAAACTGATTTAACACAATCACCATTGTTACGTTTATGAAATGTATTCATACTGTTCACTTTACACTATTTAACTTTAGGTACCTATATTGCAAATGTAGTTGGTGTTATTTGCTTGATAAATTTCATGATAACATTTTAATTATATTTTATCACAATATTACTTAACTATTTTATAAATAGAGGTCCAGATAGATTTTTTTATAATAGCTCGACACTATTAGTTTGTATAATTAATAATTTAGCTCTATTTGAAAGCTTTGGTTTTCGTAGAAGAACTTTCATAGTTTCACCATTGATTAAATTTAAAATACTAGTAATTATTTAATTAACTTTACCGTTCACAATAAAAATATTAACATAATGATGATGTTTCTGGAAGGTAAATAATGGATCCATTTAAGTATATTATAAGGATAATAGGAATTTGAATTGAAGAAGAAATTTATATTAATATATTTATCATTCGAGGCATATACACTTCGAAACCTCCAATAAAACCCTGGGGTGTATAAGTTAATTGCCGCAAAACAATTTAGTTTGGCTACCAAAATACCTGAAATTTGTAGGATTTTGTGTTAGAAACAAAACTAAAAATTATAGAATTGTTCAAGAACTGTACAACTTTCTGTTCATTGAAAAAAACTCAGTTTGCACGGATCTAGGTGATAGGTAGAAAATCGAAGCGAAACATTTCGAGAAAAAAATCTATGAAGAAAAAGTCTCGGGCAACTAAAATCTATAAGCAAAAAATTTATAAACAAGAAAACCTGGCATGGCAAAAACTTATTGCAAACTTATGGCACAGAATTATTGTTGAAAAGCTTGAAAGACCCAACTTGAAGTGTCCAAATTATGATTTTGGATATGTACTTCAATTATCACTTAAGAGTAGGGTGCACAAAGAATACTTGTTTATAAGTTGAAAGGATGGTTCTACAGGTTATTATGTCCGCCGCTCACAAAAAGGGGACGGTTATGGTATTTCCAAAATTCAAAACAATTATCAGGTATAAGAACATACCTGACGCCGCCGTTGAACTTTTTTTTGTGAGGTGCCATTAAAGATCGATGCAAAGCAAACAATTCAGAGACGATTCAGGCAGTCGAGAACAGTATTGATTAAGCTATTCGCGAAAGAAAGTTTGGTACCATCGAAAATGTATTCAAAATTGTCTTGACAGGCTGGTCTACTGCAAGATTTAGCCGAGGCAGTCTGTAATTGAATAGCGAATAGTTGTTTTTACTAAGGGAGATAATATTTTTGAATGCGAAGATTCATTTTGATAATATAGTAGAGAAATTGAAAAACAATGTTCGTATCCTCACCAACTTTATCTTTATCCAAAGACAGTAGATATCCACCCTCGAATGGTCATAATCATGTTTTCCAATAAGTATGAAAAAAGGTTTAAATTCTTGCGAATAATTTCTGAAAGTTGGAAAAAAATAAGATAAATGAATATTTTAAAATCGGAATGAAACAATTCAATTGGTTTTTTTTTCCTTTCAGAAGATGATCTCCTCAAGCGATTCCTTCAAATTGTCGACTTTCTTCCAAAGCAATGGTATCTTAATGAAAGAATGAGTAGAAGCTAAACAAAACACTAGAACTCTGCAAATATAGAAATGGTGAATACAAGAACAAACACTGCTTGAAAAAAGACAGAAAAAAAAACAATATTTGTTTTTACAGATTGAAGTGAAGAAATTATTTAACTCAAACCTTTTGTTTCTTTTTTTAAATTAAATTACTTTACATATGTTAAACATCACAGTTAGAATTCTAAATACTGAAAAAACAGTCGCAGGTAGTACCGTGTACTGATGTTACGGTAGCAATTGTTAGTGAAATAAAATTAAAAAAAAAAAATGTATTTAATAAAAATATGAAACACCAACAACTGACCTGACTTTATATTAGTTTGTTTGTAAAGAAAAATAATACAAAGCATTACAATTTATTTAAGTAATTTTATTCAAATTAAACTAAATGGAAAGAAAATTAACTTACAGAACAGCACTGTTTGCATTTCTGTTTTAAGTTTTGTTTTTAAGTTGGATGAGCAATACTAAAATGCTCCAACAAAGTTTGCTTATAGCAACATCCAAAGCCACATAAATGACATTTAAAAGAAGGCTTTGCTAGAATTTTTCTATCCAATCGTCCAAATCGTTGATAGGATACAATCTCTTTCGCTGGCAAACCCTTGTCGTTCGAATCGCATTCATCGGCAATAGTCTCTTGAACTATATACTTTGAGAGAGTATCGATTTGTATGGTACAAACTTTGAATTTCTCGTCATCCATACTTTCCTCGTCAATAACAGATTGTTCTTCATCGATTTGCTCTTCGAAGAATTCACTCATATTTTCAATATCATCAGAGGTGATTTCTTCTTCTTCGATTATTTCTGGGACTAAAAGAAAGAAAGAAAAAAAGGAATACAAAAAACCAAGAATTTTGAAAGAGTTATGTTTGTTTTTTTTCTTTTTTTTTTTGTAAATAGGTATAAAAATAATTTAAAGGGCATCGACAGAAGAAAGAAGAACAGCTTGAACCTTTTTTAGACTTAAATAAAACCCACAAGATTTGTTTCTTCTTCTTTTTGTATTTCAAATGTTTTTTTTCTATTTTGACTTGTTTTTTTCATTTTTTTTTTCATTTGTTTTTCTTTCGTATATGTAAAAATATCATATATATGTATATATATAATTTGTTGTTTTTTTTTTCTTGGTTAAAATCTCAATTTGTTTTCCTACTTCTTGTTTTTTTTTAGGTACTATAACAATATCATCGTATATACGTATATAAATATAAATATATACTTTTTTGTTTGTATCAATAAAATTAAAATATTAATATGGCAATCTTTGTTTTCATTTGTATTTTGGTTGATATCTTTGGAGTATACATTTCGTTTTTAGTTTGATTTTATTCTTTTTTTTTTAAATTACTATTTTAAATAGATTCACTTTTTTTTCAACACATAACAAACAACAAAAACAATTCTTCTATCTTGTATGGGTTAACAAACAAATCAACAGTTTTTTTTATATAAATATATGCATGTAGTATTGTATACTTTGAACTAAGAGAGCTTATTGTTAGAGAACAAATAAAAACAAAAAAAAAATAATAAAATAATAATAATAATAAACAGTAAATATAAAGAACTAAAAAAAATAAACACAAACTTTAGAGCTGCTTTATAAATTTGGCATACATGTATGAATATCTCTTCAAATAACAAGTTGTATAACGTATTTTTTCTATTTTTTTGTTTACTTAAAAATTAATGTAATGACAGTAATAATAAATAATTATTTAACAATTAACAACAAACAAAGGGAACCATTATACTATTACACATCATCAATTTTCACTATTCGTCTTTCAGAAGAGGGATACTTTTTTTTTGTTTTATATATCATTTAATATGTAATAATAACATATGCTGTGTTTTCTTTTTCTGTATTGAAAACAAACAAGTTAAATGGCACTCGAACAAAGTTAAATAAATATAAATATATATATATATATATTCGGATAAATGTATATAATATGTATCCGTAAGTTGTTTTCCATCTTTCTAATGTGCACATAATAATAATGTACATACGTAAGTGATAGAATTTATTTCACTATTTGGTTTTGGTTTTTTTTTTTTTGTTGTTATATTTTTTCGGTAAACAGTTTTGTTTTAAACTTAATAACGATTTAACAAATATATATGTGTATATATATATATATAATTTTGTGAGATTGCTTCAGAATCTCATTTGTTCATGTTTTTTTTCTTTTATTACATATGTATGTAGTTATTTGGCAACAAAATCAACACAGTACGTTTCTTATAATTCATTATACTATATAATTTTTTTTTCATAATTTGTATATATTTATATAAATTATTGATTTATATATATATATTTTTTTTTTTTTCTTAAATTTTCTAACAATAAATATTTATTTTCTTATTTCTTCCGCTTTTGGTTTTCCATTTTTTTTTTAATTTTTTTTTTTGTTTAAAAATGATGTGGCATCCAATAAATTCGTTATGTTTTTTTTTTGTTTTTTTTACCTAAATTTTAGTTTCACACTATTGATTATTTAATTTTAAAAAATATGTTTCTCATAAATAATATTTGACACAGACACCGGACTCAAGGTGCCGTTTTAGGTGGGAGCTTTGAGAAAATGCTTTGGCACACATGAGGCAACGAAATTTCTTTTGTCCACCGCATTCGTATCTAAGAATAAAGAGAGGGAAGAACGTAAAATAAAAGCCACTTCAAAATCGAGACAGCTCGTAGAAATTTTAAGAATTGTAACATTGGCTAGGTGATGCATTTACACAACTAATGTATATTCGGTAACAATGAAAAACCATAGGACCTTCTTCATTTCAAATTAGGAATAAGGGATCATAAATTTTCCTACTTTTACTGAATCCCTGCCAATCCACTTGTTTAGTAGGTTGTCCCTTAATGTAAATCTTCTTTTGCATGCAATTGTAATATGGTGCGCAACTAGAGGCAGTTAACCGAAGACAGCACTAATTGTAGAAACACACAAATAGTTAGAGAAGCTTGGTTTTACTATGTATTATCTAAACTTAAGCCTAACCTAATGGAAGGTGACTAAAAAGTGATGTCCGATGACTAAAACGTATTCAATCCAAACTGGTACAATGATGCTAATGAAACTATAATAGTAACCATATAATTTAAATAAAACTGCACAAGCTTGAGACTATCCATAATACTATAAAACGTGTTGAAATGCCTTTTCAAAGAGCTTCACAGCAAATTTTATTTGTTGATTAGTTTTCTGCAAAAAATATGTTTAATTTTGAGTTCGAAAAACTACGAAATTCAATAATTGGACTTGAACCCTAAATAAAGTCAACTTCTACAGTTTACTAGAAAAATTGGATCCAGTAATGTGTCGCCGCGGTGCTTTAAGTAGGGTATCTACTTCATTTTCACTTTTCTCAGTATATTTACCTATTATTGTTTTCGAAAAACATGACAAGGGCGTGTTAGACAACGCTCCAATTTCTACCCTCATTAAATATTTTTTTTTATATATTTTTATATGCTTTTTGTATTAGTATGTTGATCTTAACTCTTGCATTTAAGAAAGTGCAGTACAGTTTAAAAGCTATTAACATTTCGACGAGGTGTTTTAAGAAAACTTCATCGTAGAATGCATTCTTAGGTTCATTTTACTTTAGGAACGATTTCTTAATGCAAATAAGTTTTAATAATCCTTCCTCTAGATTTTTATTGCTTGTAAACATTTGGGAGAAGAACAGGCCAGGTTCGGCAGAGGAACTGGATATTGGAAAATGTACATGTAATATTTTAAAAATGTTCAAAAAAAGTGTATTTTAAAACTAAACTCGGTAATGTTTAGGAATAACAGCATAACGCGATTTATGTCTAGACGGAACCATTGAAATCTAATATGTTTGTTTCATATTCCATATTTTTTTCATTGCAATATCTTAATTGGTTAAATATTTATAGCCGAATAAGTACCATTACAAGCTACTTATGCTGTTATTCCTATTTGCTGTAGAACTATCGAGCGTATTTGGTATATATATCCTTAACAGAAACATTTTTGAAAGTCGAACATTTAAAACATATTAGAAGCTCATATCTTAGCTTCATAAATCCAAAAAAAAATTTAATTAGGAAAACAAGAAAAACATTGAATACAGTCTGCGTACAACGATGAAACTATTATAGATCGTAGCGGTGTTCCCAAAAATAAAACATTAAATTTCTCCAATGGGCACATTTCAGAAAAACGATTCACCCATCACTCATTTCAAACAAAATTTACATAATTTTATTATCCACATAAGAAAAACTTAATAATAAAAAAAATAAGTCACTGAATTCTCTCCACAAAAGTTTGCGTACAGCTGCTGAATTTTATTTGCCTGAACGGCATCGAAGTAACGGTTAACTTTTTCCGCAAAAAATCAAGACGTGCTGTCGTAGTTAGTTACAGTGCTTGTAGACATAATTTTCCTTAACATTCGATGAAGATTAACGCGCAAAATGGCAAACAGGGAGCTAAGTGTGTCCGAAAGGCAGTTGATCCTTAATTTATACATAAAACAACGAAAGTCTTACTCTCAAATATCTGAGTTAACTTCAAGAAGACGGTCAACGATCCAAAGAACTATAAATCGCTTTACGGTGGAATCAAAGCCAAGATCTGGAAGACCGCCGAAGCTAACTCCGAGTGATAAGAGGACGATCAAGCGAATTGTGGACCAGGAGCCATTTAATAGTGCCTAGAAGATATTTACACAATATTTATTTAAGTACAATATTTTTGGCTCGGACGGCCGCTTGAGAGTATGGCGACATCAAAACGAGGCACTAAATCCCAAGAACACAATAAAAACAGTGAAACACGGTGGTGGGGGTGAAATGGTATGGGGCTGTTTGTCCGCAACGGGTGTCGGAAAATTGGAAATAATTGAAGGAATCATGAATCAATTCGTCTACATTGATATCCTCAAACAAAAATCTAAAAGACAGTGCTGATATACTGGAAATCTCGAACGATTATTATTTTCAGCAAGACATCGATCCCAAACATACTGCCCATAAAGTGCGTATGTGGCTATTGTTTAATGTTCCTCACATGCTGCAAACGCCCTCACAGTGTCCAGACCTTAATCCCATCGAACATTTGTGGGATGAATTAGAGCGTAGGATCAGAACTCACGAAATTTTGTATAAAGCTAAACTAAAAGAAGCGTTATTTTCAGAATGGAACAATATTTACAGCTCATGTACCGAAAAGCTGATAAATTCTATGCCCAACCGGCTTTAGGAGGTCATAAAGACGAAAGGATATCCCACCAAATATTTGCCAAAAAAGTAAAAATATGTAACGTTATATTTTTATCTAGTTAAATTAATTTGTCCCCTTTTCTTTTATAGGTGTACGCAAACTTTTGTGGAGAGAATTCAGTAACTTATTTTTTTTATTATTAAGTTTTTGTTATGTGGATGAAAAAAAATTTGTAAATTTTGTTTGAAATGAGTGATGGGTGAATTGTTTTACTGAAATGTACCCATTGAAGAATTTTATTGTTGTATTTTTGGGAACACCTCTACGATATATCATAGTTTCATCGTTGTACGCAGACTTTTGTGGGGGACTGTATTATATCAATGAAAATTGCCCGTTTACAACATATGTATACCACAAACGAAAAGTGATAAAAATGTATATTAAAAATTATTTTCTTAAGAAAAGCGCTGTTTGAAAGTTGCGAGTTGAAACTAGTGAGTTGCTTTGGTTGGTAATTAGGACTTTTGAATTTTTGTTCGACAAAACACAAGTATGAATATGTAGAATGAATCGATTACCGCAGCGAGGTGCGCTTGTTGAATGAGAACACCAAGCTAGGTAGATTTGTGAAGCAGAACAGGTTTTGTGTTTTTTTTTTGTATGTTATTTTGCCTTGACTCGACTAAAGCGAGAAAACCAAGTTTCCTTGGTAATTTGGACTTTTAAATATATGTTACCGACGCGATGTGCGCTTGATGAAGGAGAACACCAAGACCAAAAAAAACAAGTAATGCGTTCATTTTTTTTAAAATATTTTGTATGAAGATTTACTATACTTTGGTGCGCTAAAGTAAGGAGAACATCCTAATGGGTAATATGTTTGACATTTTTTACTAAAAATTAACTTTTTGGTTGGGGTCGGTTCGGTGGTTTGGTGATGCGATTGATAATGTTGAACATCCATATAAGAGAACGAGTATTGCTATTTTTTTTATAACATTTTGTATGCCGATTTTCTGATTATTTTCTTGGTGCGCTAAAGTGAAGCAAACGTGATTTGTTAGATACTTGCTTACACATTAAAATTAAAAAAAATGGATAGGGTGTACGGAGAACTCCGGCTACCTTTAAATGAACGTCGCTGATTGCATCCCTTGTTCATTCCCCTTCTTAATACAATTTATGAAACAAATGCGCTATCATGCGCTTTTTTATAAAATGCTTTACTCAATTCTTCTTCTATGGCCATGCTTGGGAACTTACTAATAATGACACTAAAAGTCTTTTTCGCTTTGGCAGATGCTCCAATTAATTTCACGAGTAGGGAAGAACTTTTTCCTAGATTCTTGTAGTATCACAATTGAGCAAGAATTAGTCTCAGCGTATCGGTTTTTGTGCAGAAAGTTACCAAACATATTTACATATAAATTTGTTAACAGTTTTAAATAGAAAAAATTATCATTTTCAAGATTGTTTCAAAAAAAGCCTTGAGTTAGGAAATTAAATTTAAAAATCAACTAAAACATACAACAATTTCGAAACATTATTAGAAAAGTGTAAATGCATCTCTAAATAAATTAAATTAAATAGGAAAACATTAAATTAAGCACCTGATATGTCTCTGTAATGAACTAGCATCTTTATAGCTTTTTAAACAATTGAATCGTGGACACTGATATCTTCCGTCTGGATTGATGAATTTAAATAAATCGGAGAACTTTAACTCATACCAATAGTCTCGGACAAAGGGATATTGTGGTGTGTTCGATGGTGGTGGTGTCTGACTTGATGGTGTTGAATCGCTTCGACCTGAAAAAATCGGTTTTAACTTTGTTATGGCATTTATAAAAATTTGTATAAGAAATGATTAACTAAATCATAAATTTTCTTTTTAAAGTAATAGTTATAATCCTTTTTTTATCTGTCGTTCTGTTGGAAATATATTTTTTTTCTAATTTAGTTGTAAAAAAAAATTAAGTTAACTTAAATTATGTTTAATTAATTGAAAAAAAATGTATATATATATATATTTGAAAATTAAAAACTGAAGCTGGTAAACATTAACTAAAACAAAACTTAATTATTTGCTCTAAACAAAGTTATAAAATTTGTTTTAATTTTTTTTGTAGGTATGTTTAGATATAGATCAAAAACCAAATAAAACAATTGAAATTAAAAGCAAAACAAAACAAATAAAGTAAAATAGTAAGAAACAGTAATATGCAAACAAACTGAAATTTTATAAACAATAAATGATGAAAGAATAAATAAAAAAGAATATATAAAATTATTTAAAAAAATAATTTCTTTAGCATATTTACAATTGTTTTTTTTTACGTCACGCTTTGTAAGTTATTTTCTATATATATAGAATGGTTCTGATGCTGGCATGGGACGATATTGAGAGCATGAGGATGATGATGATGGAACGATAGTGATTGTACTTTTTTTTGTTATGAAATTCTGATTCTGAAAAAATCCATGATTATATATAACAAAGTTTAATGAAAACGCAAAAAAAATGTTTAAAAAAAAAACAATGATTGTCTTTTTTTCTGGTTAAGTCAAAAGTTTATAAATTTATTCATTAGAAAAATAAAGTTTTACAATACCAATTGTTGTTTTGAGTTATAACTAGTTTTATATATAAAAAACTCATTTTCTTAAATGTAAGGGAAATACAAAATGTTCTTATATAAAAAGTTGTTACATTGTTTTTTTTATATTAAATTAAAAATAACACAATTTTAATTAATAATTGTACTCAAGTTTCACAAACGACTGCTGGTAAAATAAATAATTAAATTTCTTATGATGTTTTTTTTTTCTTATTTTGTGTTATAAATACATACATAAATACATGAAGCAGGAACAATTTGTTTTTTACAGTATAAATATATTGTAAGCACTTATAATTGATGGGAATACTGACAGTGGAAGGTGGTGCAATGAAGGTTTTATGGGGATGAGTGAAGCATTCAAATACGTACATATACATATTTATTGTTTTTTTTTTGTTCAATGGAATTACAAAGACTGTTTGTGTAAAGGATTAGTTATCTTGATGATAATAAAAATTTCGTTGCAACATTTTAAGAGAAAAAAAACAAAATGTTTAAGTAATACGAAAGAACCTGGGTAAAGGGAGATAGAGCAGAAATAGTCTAATGACAAAAATTTTCATGTATTTATCAAAGTACTAATAGTTTTGAACGCAAGTAGCCAATGATTTTCAGGAAATTGCTCGTACTGGAGTTTTTTTATGCAAATACAAGTCTTATTGACTTATAAACATTAAATTTTTTTTAAATAAAATTTCTTCAATGCCAAGAACTTTGTTTTAAAAATATTGTCACTTCAAAAATTATCTCCAAAAATAAAACCCAAAATGAGTAAGAAAAACGCAATTCCATGAGAATAAAGATTCCTACTCAATGAAGCTGCCATCCTACAGTATCACTGTCCATTCCCTAACTTACATCTATGGCGGAATTGTAACGTAGTTCCATTAGAGTAATTTTGCTTAAATTAATTAATCTCTATTTATTATATATCTAAATTTGGCATTATTTTTTTCGCAAACCGTAACCTACTTTCTTTTTGGTATTGTTTTGTTTATCGAATTTGTTTAACATTATAGAACCTCTGATTTGTTTATAAGATTTTTTTTATTCAGTGTATATATTTTCTATTTATAAATATGTATTTTTTTATTTTTTATAATTTAATTTTTTCTGTTGAAGCATTTTTCAGGCACTATATGTATTTGTATTTTGTTTTGTTATTTTTTGTTTAATAAAGTATTGCATTTTTGGTGTTTTAGACTATTTTTTGATAGCACTTACTGTTGTGATTAGGTTTTTTTTTAATATTATAAAAAGTCATGATACGCATCTTCTTTGTGTGACAATCCTTTACGCTTTAAATGCGTTATTACGTGGCACTTGAGGTTATCTTTGCGTTTTGTAGCAAAATCACAATGCGGACATTGAAATTTGGGCATAGCACTTATATAGGGACATTCGTAACGTGTATGCCGACCGAGGGTTCCACGGGACGCATATGTTTTTCCACAGTGTTCGCAACTAAAACGTATTTGCTGTTGGTGTTGTAAAGGCGGTAGATGTTGGAATTCGGGTTGATGTCGGCTTTCATCATTTAGATATGTCGGTAGAAAATCTAAAAAAGAATTTAAAGGTTTTTTTTTTCTTTTGGTGTGATGGGTTTTTTGGTTTTGTTTTTCTTCTTTTATTTGTTATTTTCTTTAAAAAATTACTGAGAAAAGAGAAGAATTTTGTTCTTTTGTTCGATAGATATGGAAAAATTAAATGAAAAGGAAAATGAATTGTGACATTGTTGATGGATTTGATTATTTTTGTTTTTATGTTGTATGCAATGGAAGGTTAATATTTAAACATTGTTTTATTTTATTTTTTTTTTTTTAGAATAGAAAATATACACATTACAAACCAATCGAATAAAATTATATAAACAAACCGAATTAAGTGTAGCAAAAAAAAAATATTATTTTTTTTTGTATTGGTATTTTGTAACACATAGAAATAGGTTTTGCGAAAGGATTTGTTATTTCGAAAACCAAAAAAAAAATGCAATTCAATTTTAATAATGGGGAACATTCCAAATGAATAGCAATTAAAACTAGACGACTAGAGAAATTAGTAAACAAACAAAAATTGCGTGATTAAGTATTAAGTTTTTATTAGAGTGGAATGCAATATGTAGTTTTTTTTTAATTATTATTTGCAAATACAATTATAAAAAATAAATATATCTAGAGTATAATATAATTTATTGAATAAATGTGTTTTTTTTTCTTTTAAAATATGCAAATTACTTTTAAATAAATAATTTTTAAGATAAATTAATTATATTAACTTAAATTCAGTGGTTTTGCGTATTATTTTGATTTAATCTGCAGTAAATGCTCGTCGCTTTCATTTGAAATAATACAAAATATTAGAGGAAGGGTTTTTCCACTTATTGTTTAATATATTGGAAAAACATTTTCTCCGGTGGCTCAAGGCTTTCCATGATAGTGGAATAAGGATTGACTGATTCTAAACAATTTTGTTAAAACGCAGAACTCTTGTTTTATGTTTCTTAAGACTTTCAGAAGGTTCTGTGCCACTCCTTCTTTTTTTGTTTTTTATGTTTCACTCAACGAAAGAAACTCGATACTAAAAGAAACCTCTTACTAAATAACTTGGAAATGTTAGCTAGAGTTAGCATTGCCTAAGTATCGGGTCGACTTGACTATAAATTTGTGTCCGTGTTATTTATCATATTAATGAATTATAACGCAAAAGAAATCGCCTGATATTTCCCCGGCGGAATAACTACGAGCATGGAAAATTATTTGTCCGTAACTATGGGTGTTGATGGACTAGAGTGTTGGCTTGTGGCCCGTGGCGTTTCAATTCCCAACGCCACAACGCAATATGTATACGTCACTTATCAAAAATGAGACGAACATTTTGCTCTAACTATTCAACTATATTTCCAAATATTTCCGCATAAAATACAGCGAACCGTTACAGAGCCAAGTCTGAGTGCTACAGAAAAAAAGTTTGCCTGTTAAAATATAGATTAATTCAAGAGATAACACTTAACGAATCTAAAGGTCAGCTTTTTAGAGAGGCAGATCTGAACACTCCGAAATCGTAATTTATTCGAAACTGAAAGGCTTGACAAAATTTTTTGAGGTCGAAAAGGGGAACACCACAGACCAAGCAGTGGAAATGTAAAAATGGGAAAGTTTTGATTACTCCTTTCTGATTATTATCATCGGCAATCAGAACGATAATCGAAAGCTCTTTAACATAAGAATAAGGGTAACACTTGAAAGATCGGTATGAAACGCTAATCACCTAAATGAAGCGTTTAAATTTTAAAATACTCACCGATTCGTATCTTTAGGCTTATTAGACATTCTTTTTGTGCACATAGTAAATGATGCGCAACATCGAACGTAGTCCTAAAAGCCTAAAAGCAAAGGCATACTTTTCAAAATAAAGAATGTATTTGCGAAACTGAGGCGCTTTTTGTTAAAATTCTAGAATCTTAAAGTAAGCCTGTAACAGTGCACAATACTTCAACCGCCCAGATTTTGAATTAATAGCAATGGTCAGCCTTATTAAAGGGTTTTTTTTTGCGCATCAGTTACGAAAAACAAATATAAATGACTTTCTAGACTTGATAGAAATGCAAAATGTTTCCCTTAATGAACGTTTAAGCATTAATGATTGAGTAATAACCGTACAGTGATGCGTTTCTAAATTAACCCTAAGTGTTCCTGGCTATTTATTTCTGTATAGCATTGAAAAGGTTCCAGTATATTTGGCCTCATAACTGAATTAGAAAGAAAGTTTTTTAGACAGATAATTTTTTCCCGAAATTGGAGACATCCACAAAAGTTCCATCTTTTGTTTTAGTTTGATTGGTAGTGTTTGGTGGTAATGAAAGGTTTTTGCATTTATAAAATGAAGTGTTTTTTTTCTCAGGCTTTCAGTGTAAAATTGCAGAACAGTCCTCCATACTTGCTAGTCAGGTCACTAAAAAATCAGAAACCAGTGGGCAACTGGTAAAAGAAAGTTTTTTAGACAGAAAATTTTTTTCCCGAAATTGGAGACATCCACAAAAGTCCCATCTTTTGTTTGGTAATGAAAGGTTTATGCATTTATAAAATTAAGTGTTTTTTTTTTTCTCGGCTTTCAGTGTAAAATTGCAGAAGAGTCCTCCATACTTGCTAGTCAGGTCACTAAAAAATCAGAAACCAGTGGGCAACTGGTATGTTGGAACAAACCTAATATTTTCCGCGTCGAAGTTTCCATGTCAATTACACGACATCGCAGGATATACATCGCAATTAAAGCTTTATGCCGCCTCAGGTTGACTTCCGCCGGTTCGTAAGTTGGCAAACAGAAATAATATGTTTTATGTCGCTTAAAAACATATATATCCTGCACCAGGATGGTCACAATATTACCTGTTTTGAGCCCATATTCTTCACATGCTTCTCCAAATAACTGTGCTTGCGTACAAATTAAAATTTAAATGCAGTCCCTGCGGACTGCAATCGTCCTTTGCTTTTACCTATACAGACAACTCTGCTGAGAATGAATCTACGGATCCTTACATTTCCGGGAAGTTCTTGTTAATGTAGGTGTCATCAACAGCCTCGCGAGGGATCTTGAAGCCCAAGCGAAGGCATTTCTTCTTACCCAAGCCAGTCTAATGTTTGCGATTTAGGTTGAAACCAAACTGCTCTGATTTAAAAGGAGTTGGATCTCTTATTTTCCTTACGCACAGCACTAGGGAAGTGATTAAAATAAGCCTAGCTTCTCCAACCTGTGTGTGCGAAGTTATATTTTTTGAAATGAAAGGGATCTACAGTTTAATACCGATTCCGAACGGCAATTCATTTTTGAGAATTTGAACCAGCGACCTCTCGCTTAGAGGTCCAACGCACTTAACCATTTAGTGCACAGGGAAGTGATTACTAGAAAGAAAAGAATAGAGCTCATTGGTTTTAAACGCGGTGCGAAATTAAGAGGGGAAACAGTGGTGCCCATACTTATTGTGAAATTGCGGCTAAATAAGGAATTTCTAAGTCTAGCATTATACTCGAAGATATAATGAAAAATAAATTAAGCGACATTCCTCGATTGAATTACCGAAGCAACAGAATTCAATAAGCTATTTGATTCGAGCATTGTTGATAAAAGTAGCAATAAAATAAGAGCAGGCATTTATTATTATTTATAATATAATTATATAATACCCGCACCTATTTCCCTTTAACCCATAACAAAAATGTAACCCCTCACCGTTGAAAATAAGAAAGTTAAAACAACACATACAAGTACGAGTACATACAAAGTTTAAAAAGTATTCCACTATCACCAGAGTGCTTGATTGAAAAAAGGAGTTAATCATCTAACGAGCATTAACATTAGATCTAAAAAAAAAGAAATGTTTCGCAAAATATCCAATTTACGTTTTAAAAATAACTTAGTATTTTTTTAGTTCATTTTAATAAATAATACATAAATAAATAAATAAATAAATAAATAAATACGTTATATAGTATAGTGTTTAATTGAAGTGTTTGTTATTAATTTAAATAGTTTTAATCAAAAATATATTAAGTTCATGTATTAATGTTTTTATGTATATAAATATATAATAGTTTTTCTCATGCAAAAATAGTATTTTTTTGTTTCCTCTACAAAATGTAAATTTGTGATTCCTGCGTTTTTTTGTTTGAATAATAATTAGTAATGACTATTTTGTTCTCAGTTCTATGCCGTTTCCATGTTAAGACTATTTTGTAGTTTCACAGCTAATGGCAGAAAGTCCTTTTGGATTTTTGCAAAATGTGTCTTAATGTGTTTGGTCAAATTATCGCTACGTTTAGCAGCATAATTACACGAAGGACATTGAAATAGTGGACGTTCGGTTGTAAAACGGCATTCGAAGCGACGATGGCGACTTAAGCTTTTACGTGTTTTATATGATTTACCACATTGATCACATGAGTGTTGATACCATAATAGGAAATCTGTAAAATTAGATGATTTGTGTTTTTGTTTGTGGATGTTTTTTTTTTTTTTTGTTTTTTGTTTTTTTGTTGATTGTGAAAGATGAATAATTTTATTTTGTTGATTTCGAAAGAAAACAAAAAGTACGATACGAATGCAAATTGAAACACACAAAAACTAGTTTATACACACAGTTTAAGACACAAAAAATCTACCAAAACAAAAAAAAATTATTTATTTATTGGAACAAAGAAAAACAAAAGTAGTACGAAGTAACCAAAAGAGAAAAATATAAAAAAAAAATATATAAAAACAATTTGTTGACGAGCGGAATAATAAATGAAAAACATTGTATATGCATTTTAAATTGAAATATTTTTTTTTTATTAGAAAATCCAATAAAACATTTATAAAAAAGTTTTAAACATTATAATAATTAAATGTAAATACATATATTATATTAAATTTTTTACATAGACAAAATAAATGAAAAAACTTTAAAGTAAGTTTAAGCGAATAAATTACGACATAAGTTAGTTATTCCTTACTCCATCACCCATCTTTTATTTGTTTGTGTGTTGTTTTTTTACAGAAGCTTTTTTGCTATTTCAACATAACACATACGAGTGGTAGTAGTAGTAGTAGTAGTAGTAGAACTGCAGAGGAATATCTTAAGATCAGTAGTAGTAGCAGAGAATATGTTGAAAATAGATAATATATACATATATATATATATAGGAAAGTAGTACAGTAGATGATGAGTAGAAGAATTTGACAGAAAACCCTCCACCAGTAATATAGATATATTTTTCATTTTTTTTTTGGTTGGGATGCACAATATTTTATAGGAATGCAGGAAGGCAGGAAGTCGTCTTTTCCACGCGCGTGTTTGTGTGAGAGTGTGTAAATAACGTACAATCTAAAAGAAATATTTTTATTTGGTTAGTAAAAGTTTTGACTCTTGTTTTTGAGCGACCAAATTAAATTCTCTTTCTCTAGTATATATTTTCTTTTTTTTGGATGACTGGAAGAGAAAGAGAATTCAAATTGGTGATGAAAGAAAAAAAAAACCAAATAAAAACTTTTTGTTATCTTAAGGATTGAAATAAAAATTTAGGAGATTCATTCATAAATGCAGAGTGTGTGATCAGATTCGTAGGCCGTTGATAGAAATTGTTTGTAATTTGTGAACATATAAGTAGATTCAAATTCACTTACGTTTTTCACATTCGAAAAACACTTCGATTTTAAGTGTATCAGCTGCTCGGAATGACAATGTCGGCAAGATAGTAGCATTACAAAGTCTGAGTGCTCAATTATTTTTTTGTGATTGCTTTCAATCAAAAAAGGGTAAAATGAACTATCACGATTCCAACTCAGATTCGTAGGCCGTTGATAATTTATATTATTTTCAAGCATAATAAAATTTCAAAGGCTAACGGTTGAGGTAAAAGCACGAGTAAAATTACAACATAGAGAATATGCGTGTGTTTTAAAAATTTAATCATTGGCACGAGTAAAATTCGCTGTCTCCGAAATTATAACCATAAATTAGTGGATCGCTGATAATAAAATTTGCCATATTAGGCATTGAAGCTTCTTTTTATTCAAAAATTTCCATTTTTGGAAAGTTGGATTTCTTTGAATTTTATAAAAATTTCCGGAGCTTTTCAAAATACATCGCATGAGATTAACTTAACAAATTCATATCAAAGAACAGCCTTGAAAAACTATTTAAGTTGGACTACACATCAGACACATAGCAATGCAGTTGCGAAAGAGTCCACAATGAACAACTAACGAGAAGAAATAGGGACATTTTCGGAAAAGGAAGTAGCAACTAAAAATTTTACACGATTTTGTTTTTTTTTAATAAATTTGAGAAATAATTTATTTTGTTTTATATTTGTTTTTTTTTAAATAAAAATTAAATAATACTAAATGATAAAACAAGTTACAAAACCTAAGATACACATAAAGTAATTGAATCTGCTTAAAATTTATGTCATAAAAAAATTTTAGGATGCAAGACATTTTTTTGGACATTGAAATAAATTTGTATAAAATGCGTTTTTAATTTAAAAATATGAAGTTCGATTTAAATAAAATGAATTTAATAATACCTGGACAAGTTTTTGAGGAAAATTAAAAAAAAAATGCCTTTTGTATATACCTAATTTCCGACAAAAAGAATTTTAGAAAAAAAATGACTTAAATATTATTTTTGGAATATTTTTATTAAAAAAATAAAGATTAGTCAAATTTTTAATATATTTACTTAAATCTAATTTGTAAAAATAATGATATCTTTAGTTTGTTTTGGTTTAACATTGAAATATAGAACTCTTGATAGTCTTATCGCTAAACATATGTATGTCTTCTTCTTTATTTTTTGTATGGCATTAAGTTTTTTTTTATTCAACAAGACTAGAAAATGTTGAATATCGCCCTGTTTTTTGGTTTTGGTAAAATATAATCTTAAAACTAATTTCTCTGAGTATCATCCTTTTTTTCGAGTATATATGTTTATCACTTAAAATTACAAAACTTTACGTACTTTTTTTTTAAATAAATATATATTTTTGTTTTACGAATGGCAAATAGTAAACACAGACGAACAAAAATACAAAAAAGTTATTATAAGAACAAAAAAAGAATACACAAAATCTTAATAGCAAAATAAAATAATTTATAAATAAAATTTGAGATCGATGGTTAAAATTAATGGAATTGTTTAGTTTTGTCGCACTATCTCTCATTGTCGTCGTCTTTTATTCTTCTTTTTTGTTTTTGGTACAAAATATTTTGTTCGTGTGAAGTTTTTTTTTTGGTTTGTTGCGTTTATACTTTGGAACAAAAAAATTATCTTATAAATAAAATTAAGTAGAATTAAGAAAAAATTAAATAAAATACGATACGATACGGTAAAATAAATACATAGACAAAATTAATTGTTATTATAAGCAAAGGGCATGGAATTCAAGAGACGCTCCTTTAGTAGCGAATTTGATATTAACTGCAAGCTAAGCTTCATTTTCCAGTCATCATCCATAGCTATGCCCTTGGATGGACTGTTTGGCTCCATTTTTATACTTTTCGTATCGAGTTCATCCTTCGTCTGTTGCTTGATCATCTGATGGTGATGATGTTCATCATCACTGCTGGATGACGTGGTGGCTGCAGCTACTGACGCTGATGCGGATGTCGGGTAGGCTGCAATTGCTCCAGTTAAACCATAAGAAGGCAATGTTGTCGGCAACGCACTCGTTGGTGGAACAATTGCACCGCCCACATTATTACCAGTTGAATGACAGTTTCCTCCTGCTTGTGCTGCTGCCACCGCCGCTACAGCGGCTGCCGCGGCCGCTGCTGCTGCATTATGATGAACAACACTGTAGCCAGCACCCGGACTTGGGACATTCTCATTTTCGTAGTATTCTTTTTTCATTGATAGATTCTCGGGACCATCATTAGTTGGTGGAATGCCGTGTTTCGATGTCATATGCCTGACCATGTGGTACTTTCGGCGGAATCTTGAAGGGCAGAGATCACATTTAAATCGTGGTGGTATTCCAATGCATTCATCTCGCATATGACGCTGTAAGTGACGTTTACGTAAATAGCTCTTGCCGCAAACGCTGCATGGAAAACGGTCGCCAATTATCATTGATTGTTCAAATTCGAATTTCATGTCTGTTTTGATTTTGATTTTGTTTTTCAATTTTCGATTTTTAATGATGAGGATGATTGGTGATTTGTTAGTTTGTGTTTTGATTTTTTTTTAACATATGGAATGTGTATGTGTGTGTGATTCATTGAGGGTAAAAATGAAATGAAATGAAAAAAACAAAAAGAAAAACAAATGGTAAAAAAAATTCGAACATATTCATTTGGTGTTGTTTTTTTTCTTCTTCGACAAAATAATTTCAAAAGCAATACAATTCGTAAATTGAATTTTCTTACTAACTTATAAAAATGTTTTACTACAAATATTTTTTTGTTTCTAATTGAAACAATTAACGACAGATAAAATAAAAAACAAAATGATTTTTACGAAAAATATAAATACATAATAGTTATAAAAAAAAAAAATAACAAATAAGAAAAACCAAAGCTAAAGCGACTTGACACAAAACTTAAAAAAAAATTAACGTGCCCAACTTTGTCTACACATTGGAATTCAATTGTTGTTTTTATTCGCTTTTTTAACAACATAACAATTTCTAAAAATTCTAATTTTTTTCTAAATATCTAATAACACTACTTTAATATAAAATAATTTTAAAATTTTTTTTCTGTTAGCTAAAAAAATACATTGTTTTCTATTCTACGTTGGTTGATGCCTAATGCTTAATTTATGAACTTTCATGTGGGTCTTTAGAGTGCCAGCATAGTAGAATTTACTTGGACACATTGTACATTTGTGCTGGGGCAATTTTTGACATTCGACACGTAGATGTCGCTGCAGCGATCTTAAAGATTTATACGATCTATCTGGGCATCGTATGCATACGAAACGATTGTCTTGCAGTGCATCGTAGTCCTTGTTATGGGGATAGTAGTATGCTCCTGAAAATTGAAGAAGGTATCAAATAGAACAAAAAATCGACACGTGTCCCATTTTCGAGTTTGTTAGTTGTTTTTTTTTTAACTTTGGAAGATGACATGAATGGTAGGAATTACACATAACCTATAAAATTTGAATAAAAAATGCATTTTTCCAATGTCTTTGAATTGTATAACTTTATGAAAGAAAATTAATAAAAAATAAACAGAGAATTTATATATCTAAGTATATATATACAATTTGTAATATTCTTTTTAATTTACATTATTTTGTACGAAAGTATCTTTCTATAGTTTCTATGTTTATGGAAGAATTGTCAAGTATTTCACATGTTTTTTTTTTTTTCTTTTTTTTTGTTGTTTTGTTTACATTTTCTTATTGTGTATACCGTGTTTTTGTCGCAAGTGTAATTTTAAATCATATTTCCACGAACAGGTAAATGAACAATAATTACAATTAAATTGAACTGTGTTTTTCTTTGGTGTTGCTAATAATGCTGAGTTCGCAGCAGAAGAGGATATTGTTCCCGGTGATGCTGTGGTGGTAGATGTAAGTCCTCCTCCTGGCGGTGGCGGTGGTAATTTCGATGATGCACAACCAAACCCCGAACTTGAATTCTGACTAATAAGCCCAGCCGCAGCCGATGTAACATCAACCGAAGCTGGTAGCAACATTTGTGAACCAATAAAATTAGCCAATTGTAATGAGGCCGCTGCAGCTGCCGATAACGAACAACTAGAACAGCCAGCCCCGCACCCACTGTGGCTACCGCTACTAACAGAGGCAGCACTGCTACAAAGTCCACCTACAACTCCACCAATATGAGGTGGTGGCGATGTACCAGGTAATGATGGCTTTCTACAGCTCTTATATAGCTTTCGTATCGTTATTTCAGGTTCAAATAAACCCGCACTTACTGCACTACAGCTGCTACCACCACCACCAACACCGCCGACATGACCAGTGCCAATGTTATTACCAGCCGATGTTGCTGCTGCTGCGGCTGCTGCTGTAGCGATATTATACAATGTCCGCAAATCTGAAAAATTAGGGGTTTTTGGTTTGGTTTCGTTTTTGGTTTTTGTATTTTTGTATATTTTACATATACATATTGTGCTATAGTTCTCTTCATAAATAAAATAAAATTATATAAACTAGAGATTTTGTGAATAAAACTTAACTATTAGAAATTTTGTAAAAGACATATAAAATCTTCATCCAATAATAATAGTGATATGTAAATAGAAAACACAAAAATAATACATATTTTTTGGAGAAATAAAAATTGTTTTAGAGAACCCCAAGAAAAATTTACAAAGTTGTTAACAAAAAAAAATTATATATATGTTTTGTTATTTACCATTAAGTTGTAAAGCTTAAGAGAAACACTGTTCTCGTTAGAAATGAAGGAACAATATAGCTTGCTTTATTACATTCACAACAAAATACATACTAACCCTTTTTTTGTCGAATTTCCTTTTATTTCTTATTTATTTTATAAAATTATCTTATTATTTTTAATTTTTAGCCGATTTTTTAATTGTCACATGTTATAAGACACGTCAACTTTTCAATAAATTATAAATAAAATTATATAAAATATTCCTGTGACTATTAGAAAACCGATTTAAAAATAATTTTACAACAAATGCTATAAAAAGCTTACATATATTTTAATTTTAAAACAATATTAAAAGCAATTTTATGTAGGTAAGTATTTATAATTTTATTTTTAGATATTTGGCACAAGACTGATATCTATATATGACGATTTTTCTTCGAGTAATAATGATACACGAATTTGTACAAACAACTCGTGGCGAATTAAAACATGTTTGAAAACAAACCGTAAATACATTTCCAGATTACATCTCTTTTTAAGAAATCACAAAATTTCGGAAGTCTTTGTAATACCATTTTACCATTAAAACACAAAACAAATCACTAGATACAGAACATGATTGCGCTTTAAATCTATATATAAATATACAGTATAAACTGTCAAGTTGGCCACCTGCCGATTGTCAGCTGCAACGCAGCTGGTGGAAAGTTACGCGTGTTTTACTTAAGTATATACAATATGTGTGTGGACAGATGCTTAAAAATGAAATCAAATATACATACGTCGCGTATCTTAATAAAAGCTCAAAATGGAGCTCGATTGCAAGCTCATTAAAAGCTTACAATCAATCAAAGGGAAACAAAATCCTAAATCTGGAAATTTGTGGTACAAGCGATCGTATACCAAACATGAGATCCGTGGCAGCCTTGGAGCACAGCCATGGATCACGACCGGCTCAGTTGGTATTGTCGTGTTCTAAGAAAATATTCTGCGACATTTCTGAGTCACAAAAATTCAACAACACCAGCATTTGGTTAGCCTCAGTGACGAAATGATTCGAAATCGATTCAATTGAAGAAAATTGTTTGAAGAGGGCGAAGGGTGGTACTATATTTCTTTACTATAAATTCCTTTTTACTAAATCAATCACACACAACAAATCATAACAAACGTGTTGTCAAGAGAAATTGAATACTTTAAAGAAAGATTCTAACAAGATCAAATTATGAAGATGTGTAAAGCCGGGATTCTGCATGGAACTTTTGCTAGACTCCCAAATACAAATCCCTTAGCATTTCGATGGAAAGTAAACTAATAGAAGAAAAAAAACAATAGAGGAAAAAAATTACTTTGTTTGAAGGCGCATTCTAACCACCAAAAGTAAGAGTTTAAAAATGTGTCTTTATTATACGCAGTGTGCGTGAGTATGTTACTATGATATACCACACACTTTGAATGGACTATTTAGATCCTTGGGTTTTTAATGGTACCAGTTTCGGGCATATATTTGCCCCTTAATAGATTCATAAAAATAATAGCTTGATATCACACTCGAGGATATATTTCACACGGAATTCGCGTAAACTAGAACGTTCGTTTCTAGTCCTCGATGTATAAACGAGAAGTTTAACAAACTTCCCAAAAGCGCTAAATGAAGGCGTTATTTGTATTACACCAATCACGCTTTTACATAAGTCGGTATACTAAATGAAGTCAAACCTAAAACATTAGTGTTGAGGTTAAAGTGCAGAAGATTTTTCTTTGTGTTAATTACAAGTCATTACTTGTCACTTGTTACTAGCAAATTCAGAACAGAACTCAAACATATCCCCTCTTCTAAGAAAAAATTGAGGATATGTTTCAACCTGTTTCAACCACATCTAAGGCTTTTTCCAGTGGGACTATAACTACAACTACAAAAGCTCAAAACAAGTCAAACCTTTTGAAACATATGCTTTGACTAAGATAAAGAATTTTCCAATTTAATGGAAATTACTTCTTCCATAAGTATTGTCCAGTATTAAGTACCGCAAAGAAGTCCATCAAAATGTTTCTGGGCAGTGCTTAAAATCAATTCAATGATTCGGCAAGTGGTGGATTATCTACTTACTAAAAAACACATATAAAAAAGTACACATAAAATCATTCAAAATATTAAATGAATTAACACCTTCTTCGGCATGTCCATAATTGTATACTAGTGGTTAAAGAATTATTTGAAGATTTTGTTAAAAATTTGTTTGTTTAAAAATTTGTAATCTTGTATGTCTTTAATTAAAGATTTAAGTGCAAATAGACAAAATAAATAGTTATTACGAATTGCCTCGAAAAACACATGTATTCGTTATGAGATAATCAACTGTTCTGTTTCAATTGTTCCCCCCTTTAACTGCATTTTATTTGATTGATAATTTATAATCTCTCGGTACTACTACCTACACCTACATAAGTAAGTGCATTTATTCTATTTAGAGCATTTACACAAGAGGAAATTTGTCTTTCTAATGTCACTTTTTAACTACTAATCAATGTATTGAACTAACTACCGCTACCAGATATTACCTATTGCTTGTTTGAATTAATAAATTCAATTAAAATACTATATATGTACTTTTAAATATTTAAACTTCGTCAATATAGTTATCAGTTATGCAAAGAAAATTTATAAAAATGGTGGTCGTTTATTTCATCATCTTCTGCAGGAAATTTTCATCTTCATTTGTTATTCAAAGACTTGTGCATTTGTAGCCAACATATAAATAACTACATATATTTTAATAAAAATATTATTTTATTGTTATCTTTTTCTCTTTTTTGTACAAAATAATTTTTGTTTTTTTTGTCAATAGATTTTTTTTTTTGTTTAACAATAGTACATATATAATTTTTTCAACTCGATTTAAATATTTGGCTTGTTTTCATTTAATTAAATCAAACAACATTTATAATGAATGGAAATAATAAAAATAAAAAAAAAACACTTCCAAACTTTTAATAAAATTTCTACGAATCTATATAAAAAAAAGGGAAAACAAATTAATCAACACAAATTCTCTCTCTCTCTCTCTCTCACTTAAATGCTTTTAGAAGTAGACAGATAAATTGGTTTATAATTAAATAATTCTTTGGTTGAGTAAAAAATCTCTGATTTTAAAATCGTACTGCTTGTAGCAAGAGTTATTATTTAAAATACTTCTAAACGTATATATTGCAACTGTGCGCGCGCGTTTTAAAAGGAACAAAAAGTTTGTCCGAGATAAAAAAAAATCTTTGTCCTAAACTGGTAAAGTAATCTCAATTTTTTGGTTTCAACTATGAAATAAATTTGAATTTCTGCTCGTAGACCGATTGGATTGGTGGCTCTGATGATGATACAGTGGAAGAGGCCACCGCCGCCACCGTTGCCGCAGCTGTTGTTGTTGCAGTTCCTTCGGTCGCTTCTAAAAGAAATGATGTTGACGATGATGCCGTGGTTGACGTCAGTGGTAACGACCTAGACGATGTCATCGCAGAAATGCGTTGGCGCTGTGAAGACTGATAGTGATGTAATTGCTGCTGCTGCTGTTGTTGCTGTATTGGCTGTTGCTGAGAAGGCCTTCGAAACAACGATCGCATAGCAATTTCTGGATGTTTTTTTCTAACGTGCTGGCGCAAGTGATCGGCACGTTTAGTTCTATGACCACAGACAGAACACACCATGCTCTTGCCCTTGCCGCATTCTTGACGGAGATGACGTCGCAGCGTGCCGTGACGTCGATAGGTACGAAAGCATTGCGGACAGGTAAAACTTTCTTGCATCATTAAACTATCGTAATTATGATATCCTGAAATTCGGCTTTAATTAATTTCTCACACAAAAACATTTGCATATAGGAATTCTTTTTTACTTTTTATTTTATATTTATGTAGTATTTTTTTCGTTTATATTTGATTTTAGTTTTTTTTTGGTTTTATTTCATTCGCATGTTAGTTTTAAGTGTAAATGTTTTTGTAGAGGTTGTTTTTTATATGTATGTTCAAGAATTGTGTTTGTTCAAAGAATAATAAAACGCATTCAGTTAGAATAAATGTAAAACTAGATTATATGCAATCATGTGTTATTTTGATTGTATCAAATGGAAACGGTAGTAATTTACAGTGTGTCCGTATGTGTCAGTGTGTCAGCATTTGAAAGTTGTCGTTGTCCGTGTAGTTTTTCATTCGAGATTCGATTTTGGTTATTTTGGTTTTTGGTTAGCAAAAAAAACAACAACGTTAAACAAAAATCACATATGCAAGTTATATATAAGAAAGAAACTAAATCAAATGTTAAGCGTTACAAAATGCAATTGAAATGGTTGGCAGTCGGGACAATTTTTTTTTCTGTGTTTTTACATAAATAATGAAATTTCGATTTAACCTAAGTATTCATCGGTCTTTGAGAAGGATGTTATGTTTCATATAATTTAAAATTAAATACATATTTAAGAAATAATTTGTATTAGTAAATTCACAATTCAATCGCAATGTGTGGTGAAGACCTACTGGCAAAAAAAAAACTTAGTATTTTTCGTGGAGAATGATTTGAAAGCCTTTAAAGAATATTCGATATTAGGATCAATTAGATGGGTTAGCAGTGGCTTAGTGGTTAAGTGCGTTCACTTTTAGACGGCCACTGACAATGAAACTGTTAGGTTTCTGACAATCGACTGAAAATTTGTATTATTGTCAGAAGATTAGGACATTGGTCATTGGTCATTGAAATTGTCAGATGTAGTAGTTTACTCGAACTGACAATTTGCTAAAATTTTTTCATTGTTACATTTTTTGATGTAAAAGGAATGGAAAAATATCAAAATGAAAAAATATCACTCCCAAGCACAGCCATCATCGATGCATTAGGTACGGAGTATACGGATAGAAACGACACCGCACCGAAAAATATGTAAGCGGCCAGCGGGCAAATACTAACCTCGACAAATACCGAAACAAAAAAAGACGGGTCAAACTGTCAAGGAAATCAATTTGAAATCCTGAAAACTTGCAGAGCAGAAAGATATTGCTGAAACAGAAAACCATCGCCGAATCTACCAATTTTTCGTAATGAAATATCTGTGAACCGGGAGAAATTACAATTTTGCAATGTAAACAAAAAGCTCGTTATTAGCAAATTGATATATCTGAAAATACTGTCATATCTGAGAACCGTCTGTAAAAAGCTTGAGGCCATTCTCAACGACATTGTGAAATGCAAATGATCAAGGTTAACACAATATTGCAGCAAACACTTTGCCGTGAGACGTTTCAACAGAGTAATATTCGTCGAATTTTTGATTTTGCTCACCAGTTTTGTGTTTAATGAAGGTAACAGTTTCGAGTTTATGCAGTACTGCGGCCTTTCGTGCTAGCTCACAGACAAAATGGATTAGAAGTGGCAACACCAATACGATTTTACCAAGCAGATGAATGCAACATTGTCTTTTAACTCAATTCCAAGACTTTCAACGTAATCTCCTGAGGTAAGTCTGAAAAACTAAACTTAAGAAATGTATTCCATTACTTATTTATAGTTTAACCTTCTCCTTTGATTTCTTTGTGGATTTAACTATATGCCAGCTTACTTCTAACAGAGCCACGTATCATTCATTAAAATATTTAAGTGTTAGATATACACAAAATTAGTTATTGGTTTACATCAGAAAAAAGAAAATGGTTTCGTCATATATACTTTTGGACGCTTCGAGCGATATTTAATTTGAGAATAAACTCTTCAAGCACTTCAAATAGAAATTTATGCAAATCATTTTCAATGCTTTTTTACGACGTTTAGCTAATTACAATGTAGAAGTACTCTGTTGTTTGAAACTATACAAAGTATTTAAGCGTCAGATTCTAGGGGATATGAATAAGGAATGATCAAGTTTCACTAAAGTACATGTTTTATACCAAAGGATAACATCAATTAAAAAAAAAATCTTAAAAGAAATCAAAAACTATATTTACATTTAATACGGAGAAATAACGTAATATTAAACAATTATAAAAAATGTATCTGAATCACAATTAAATAGAAACAAACAGCTTTATGTGCGTCTGCAAGTGCTAAATACAGAGTATTGAGCACAGCTTTCGAGTCCTTTTTCCTGACCGCCTGGATTGGAAGAGTAATTGGTGCATCGGCCAATTGTCTTTTAACTCAATTCCCAGTCCAATTAAATACGTTCCATTATAGACGTTCTATCTGGAGCCGAAGTGTACTCCGATTATCGAATCAAATGATCTGAATGGCTAGGTAGACAAGAAACTTTTTTTTCGCGAGCGAATATCCTTTTAAGTAGATCTTACACATATGCAAAAAGTTTAGCCCGCTTTGCTGCTTTAAAATTATGGAGGAGGCCATAAGAAGGCTAAACAGAGTAAGAAACTCTAACTCTGTAACCCAGGGTTCCCGGGCATACAAGTACCGGCCACCGGGGTCTCCATCATTCATAGATTCGAAGCTATTTATTGATGGTCTAAAAATCCTCACATCTAAATGTCTGCTCGGACTAAAGAGACATGAGTTAAGTTCCTTTCTTTCACTGAGCATCTAAAAAGCTTTAAGGATGAAGGACATTTATGAGTAGTTCTTAAAAATGATACATTTTCGTTTCGCAATTAATTTAAATTTTAATAGAAGTGTTGAAAGAATAATTAATATATAATAAAAAATTTATCATAAACCCCATAATGAAATAAGCCCCGTAACATTGCAATTCAATTGTGAGTATGCACAATTACCCGCCAAAAAAAAAACTATCCGAAATTCTTAATTTTAGTTGTGTTATAATATTATCTGTTCTTCGTCGTATGGTGTGTTGTTGCGTGCCGATTTCGTTGGTAATTATGATGAAAACATCGATCGCAAACCGAACATTTAAATGTTTTCGGTTTACCGCATTCAAATTGAATATGGCGTTTTAGACAGAAATTATATTGATACAATCTTCCACATTTTTCGCAAGAAAATCGATAGTTTCGTTTATAACTGAAGTAGCAGCATAAGGACAAGATACACCATATAAAAAAAACAACAAAAATGTAGGTAAAAATGTTTGAAAAAATCCATTTCGTTTATTTTTATTACCTTTGCTCCTCCAATTTGGTTGTATGTCGAGTTCTTAAAAAACTGTTTTTGTTCGTATTTTTCTTTGTATTGCTATTTGTAACAGGTGTGATGTAGAATAATTCATCTACTTCCCGTTTGGGTATTAACAAGTCTGTGGGAAATTAAAATTATTGTGATAAGACGAAAGAAAACGTTAACGGAAATTTGTTATACATATAAACAAAGTAGCACATTGTTAAGAATATTCGAATAACACTAAAGATTGGCAAAACTTAATATTAAACCCAATGTAAATTTAAAGGTTTGTTGTTCTTTGCAGGAGTACCATGTCAAACAAAGTTGGCTTTTGTTAGATAAGACTAGAACTTGCATAAATGTTATTCCAACATCAAAACAGTGTTGTAATTGTGATTATTTGTGTTATACTTTTTTTTGTGAATATAAATTTAATATTTCTAAAATAGTGTGACCACTGTTATCCTTCAATAAATCCTCAATACTTCAGATTTCAAATAGGTAAGTAAAACAATGTTCAGGAGAATTTTAATCTTGATCTACATATCTTGTAATAATGTGAAAGAAAAGTTCTATTATATTGGCTCGAAAACGCAAAATACTAATTTTGAATTTTGAAAGATTCCATTTGTAAGAAAACGTAAGGCAAGCTTCGTCATACGTCATTTCAGTATTAACTTTAATATTCTTAGACATTTTCTACAGAATTTTAAAACAGTAATAAGAACCAAGACGAGCCAATTTGTTCAAAATCTGAGAATTTCCCATCGATATCCGTTCGGATACAGTTAATTTGTGTTAATTTACACGAAATTTGTCACATGAACGGGTTTATGTGCTTTATTATTACTTTTATTTCCGATCGGAATTGGCTTTGGTTTTGGAACTTCTTCCAAACGAATATCTCGATTATATAAGCTACCGGATTGTTTAATCTTTTCTGAAGTGTTTTAATTCGATAAGTGCATCTTGTCGATTTCTGCAACAAGGTTAAAATTGCGCTGCATGTACATATCTATATAATGTAATGCGAAAAGAAATTTTTTTTATTTTGCAAGAAATCGTGCATTGTTGAGTCCAATTGGTTTGAGTGGATGTTAAGAAAAACGAAAAATATTACACCAGTAGAAAACTCCTGGCAGTTTCCAGCTCACCCAATACGTATATAAAGTATCAATATATACAAAACGTGCAAGCTGGTATATTTCAAAACCTTTATGCTTCTGTTCTATTACATATTTCATTTTTGTATAAAGAAATGTGAAACGTAATTATTAATGTCACCAGTTCTTAAATGGTGACCGATTTTCCACAATCCAAAAAAACCCATAACTTGAGGATAATATATATGAGAGCACTCTATCTGGCACTCTATCTGGCACTCCAGTCAGATGATATATTTTTGTCACAACAAATACACCTACGAATTTCAGATGTAAATAAAAACAAATCTCATATTGATTTTTGTGACTTAAAGTTCGTATCTATTTCTTACTCGCAACAATTTTTTGATACGCGCTTTATGCTTTTTAAATCTGTGTATCTAAAATTTCCGAAAAAAACAATTTACCATGTTCAATAACGTTTTTAATCTTTTGCGGAGAAAGGTTTCATTTTCATGCTCGAGGCAAATCTCGAAATTCGAAACTGACTCAGGCATACTAGCTACTTTTGTTTAATAATCTGGTGGTTTAAAACTTAAGACATTTAATTTTCTGGTGGGTTTGGTGCAACACGCACTTTTGGATCCTCTTAGCGCATCACAATCTTATCAAAATATAAAAAAAAAATTGATTTGATTTGTGACAAGTTCAAGAGAATAACCAAAGACAAAAGAGCTCTTTTACTGAAGCAGAACTTCTGTCTGATTTAACGGATATAAATAAAATAAAAAATAAACTCGATTTAACAAAAATATCGGTAAAAATATGTCGGAAACAAATTTTAAAGAAAAAAATATTACATTCCCCTGCACATTGCAATTCAAATATGAATATAGAAAATTAAAATAAAAAAAATTCGCAGTCTTTGTATGATAAATGTATAATGTATACTCAATCTAGTGTTGTGTTGCTACATGACGATTTCGATTGCCAACTTGATGAAAACTTCGATCGCAGACCGAGCATTCAAACGTTTTCGGCTTCCCGCACTCATATCGAGTATGGCGGCCTAAATTACCACGATGTTGGTATGATTTTCCACAATGTTCGCAAGCAAATTGATATTTTCGAACATAACTAAGATGGAGAAGCAGCATAATTAAAGACACAATTAAAATAAAACAAACAATTAAATTTAATTTACAAATGGGAAACAAATATTATTTGTTGTTACCTTTTTTTGGTACGTCGAGTTCGTACTTTATTTTTTTTCGTATTTTTCTTTGCATTTATCTTGTTATTTAACTTGTTATCAAGTGTTGAACCATAGAATAATTCATCTTCTTCCCACAAAGGTAGTAACAAGTCTATTTGGGGAAGGCGGAAAAAAATTAAAAACTTTTTCAATTGAAAATTGTGTTACCTAGTAGCACTTTGTTATGTATACAAGAAAACATTTAAGATTGGCAAAAATTTTAAATTCATAAAAAAGGGAACAAATTCGTAATAATGAAAACTTGGATAAATAAAAACACATTTAGACATCTACAAATCAAACATCAGAATATTGGTGGCATTTGCTCGGATAGTTAGACATTTGAAGTCTGTAGCTCTTTGGAATATACATAACACTTAACTAAAATAGCGTACATGTTACATACTTGGGTGTCATGTTTTTGGGAAAACAAGTAAGGGAGTTGACTTTGCTGAATCAGTAACAAAAAGATTTAGATACCATTTTATCTAAGTATATCAAAAGACTTTCATTATATGGAAGCCGCATGGATTTTTTGTTTGGTTTTGTTCTCGTTCTCGAAGAAAGCATTCTTTGATTTTTTTTTGTAATTACAAATCTGTAGTCGTATAAGATAGAATTCAAACACATTTTATTCATTGTTGTTAAAAGTCAAGTTTAGTTAAAAAGGGGTTTACGAGTCCCAATTCAGTTATTACTAATATACTCTTGAAAGAAGAACTAACCATGAATCGATTCTTTGTGCATTCATTGTGTATACAATTCGATAACTTCAAAACGGATTTACCCATTAAGGACCACCCAAGAATTATTCAGATAATTGAATTCATAAACATTTCTACTTTTTTGATCAACACAGTTGGAATAGTAAGCTGTCACTTATCCAGTTGAACTCATATTTCTAAAAACATTAACGTAACTGGATACAAAATTTACTATGCGGAAGCGAATCTTAATGTATAATTCCAAATAACTGCAGTGCCTTTAAATCGCAGATAATAACGCTGTAATCCGATAAAGATATAACCATGTAAACTGACAGCCAGACAGCGCTTAAGACTCAAAAGTAATGTAGCATAATATCCAAGCAGTGTTGGTACTGTCCTCAATGAATAAATCATAATTCTCCCAGAACAGTGTTAGATGTAACATATAATTAGCTTGCAAGGCTACATGCACTTATTGAACTCAGATGTAAATATATTTCAAATAACCGCTACAGGAATAATATGGCTGGCGAAACTAACTTAACTTTATGACCCTCAACCTGGATAAAAAGTGAAGTAAGGAAATTTTAAATTTGAATTTAGCTCGCCTTACTCAGTAATCTGTCTGGGCACTGCCTTCTCGAGAACAAGGTTGAGATTGTCTCCGATAGTGAAGCTTTTCGAAAGATATCTGCGTAACGGAAAACAATGCACACATATTGTGTGAATGCCATGCAATCAGTCATTGCAAAAAAAAAACATTTAGGATATTGCTTCTTTACGTGCTAAGCTTTAGCAGGGAAATAAAATGCTTCTAGGATATATTGTGAAGGTTGGGTGGGATTTCTTGTGGTTGCTTGATGTAAGAGACATTTGACTTGGTTCTCTTAGAGACCGCGATGGGCCTTTTATGGCGCTTAGTGTTTAATGACAGCATAGCTGTCTAAGCCTGCTTAACCTTACCTAACTTAAAATATATGTAATTTATTAAAATTAAGCTTTTCATTCTTAAATTGAACCAATATTTTTCAATCGAAAATCACTCCCAATGCTCAACTTCTCAAATATAAGGGAATATTTAGCACTATTTTACCGTTATAATTTGCAAGCGAAAGAGCGATTCAGCAACGTGCCACTTGTTTCTTTGAGTCCATGATAAACACACACATTTGTGTGAAGCAAAATCCATCCATTGCTTAAATATACCCACAAATGTGTTAATATGATGGAATATTTCACCACAAGTGCCGTCTTTTCTTTGTTAATTACGTATTCACAATTGGTCGATAAATACATGCTTAATTTGCACATAAAGGAACATTTTGTAATGTGCATATTTTATTATTTTACAAAATATATACACATGTACATTTGCGAACAGTACAAACATTTTTACACATCACATACAATGTTCTATTTAAAACATAACACTATTAAAAACTATTGCTAATAAAACAAGACCGTTTTTGTGTTACGTGGTGATAAGAAATCGAGTTGGCTAACAAAATTGTATCTATGTATATGTATGTAATATCATCAAAAAGAATAAATTGACGGAAATATATTACACAATATTAACGTGGAATCCAAGAACAATTGAATAAGTTAAAATAATTTTGTAAGTCGCACTGGCTCCCAAATGGAGCTGATGACGTCATTTTTTTACTGCGCATGCGCGAGAAATTTGGGGGCCATTCAGTCCATCTCCCCCACTAATTTGGAACGCAACTGTGTCGCTTCTTATCGATGGAAGCAACACATAACATAATTTACGTCATCGTAAATTCTCGTAGCTATGCTGCAAAGAATGAGTGCAAAAAAACGTAACCCAATATGCTTCGCCTGTAGTTTGTTTTTTTGTTTTTTTTTTTTTTTTTTTGCGAAAGTGATATTTTTGAACGGCAATAAAAATTTAAAACATGTACCTACTATTAAAAGTGGGTATTATTAGATTTTACCAACGCCGCAACGTAAATGTTTTGATGCGCAATATTAGTATGAAATATGGCAATCAATTATTCGCTTGCCGCATTTAAAAAACGAAAGAGTTTGCCGTCTTAGAAGATACATACTATCAAATGATCTTATTCAGTCTTTAAAATCACTGGCATTAGTATTGAAATGCATGTAACACTACAACCTAAACAACCTAATTTTGAATATTATTTCAACTTGTTCAGTATTTAAAGATTTATTTACCTTATCTGTACAATGAATACATGCACTTTTAAATGCTAAAATGTCAAATGTAACTGCACAGCTACTGGCAGTAAAAACAGCTAAAAATTAAGCTAGCGTAGCGTAACTTTATTGAACAAGCACAATTAACGCGCTTTCTTATGGAAGGCTTACAACTGCAACCCCTGAACTTTACCAATCAGTTCAGGGTAATGACTCAGCGGTAAATATGTTGGGCTACAAATAAAAGGTTTACAGTAAGCGAAGCCACTTAAAAATGTTGTTTTGATCGTACAGCGCAGACTTAAATCTCTTATTTTATTGGCCTACGTGTAGAACAGGAGCGTCCGAAATAGTTGAAATTCTATGACCCAAAAACAAAGTCACCTCATTAGGCGGAGGGACGACGATTGTGCGAACATCTGAGTACGCACATCTCGCGATCATGGCTTAACTCCAACGTTTTCAGGTAATAACAACACCGAAATTGGTAAAAACGACACCGCCCACACATCCCCATTAAGTTTTAGTCAATTTTTTTTCAGAAGTTAATAAATCGATAATTTTTGAAATTGAAACAGAAAACCCAATGGCGAACGCCCAATCCATCCCCATGTTAAAATGTTCTTCAAAAATGGATACATTTGATCAAGGATTAATAACAGAATGGTATGAATGTTGGCGTCGCGTCGCCAAGCTAAAAAGCAACAAAACTTTTAAAATTACTAAAATTTGCGTTTCGTGTTTCAAGTCATGAAATTTCTCGCACAAACTACAATGAGTCTAATAGGGGGAAAAGAAACAACACGAATGAAGTACAATGTACTTGTGGGCGCTTAGAAAAATTATGGTCTGTCCACTGAAACCGTTAAAAAACCAAATACTACTCAGACCGAGCTTAACTTTTGGCGTTGTACATAGTGTGTGCGTTTGCTTGAAGAGATCGATCGATAAGTGAAGGTTCGATTTCAGATGGGGGAAAGGGTTTTTCGAATAAATGATCTACATATAGACCAGAACCAATGATGGCAATCACAAGTTGTTGTTTTATTCAACCATTCGACTGAAATAGTAATTTACAACTTTAAAGTTAATTAAATAGGAAAGTGGCCGAGTTATATCTCGAAATCATCTCCAAAATTGCTAACTAATTTGCTAACGGCAGGCCAACTGCCTATTGTTTTGCATTTAAAAAACCCGTTTATTTTTATAATTAAAAGCAAAAAAAACCTGAGAACCGCAGCTCTACAGTCAGTGATCCATAGCATATATGCTGCCTATTTTATGCAATAATTAGTATTTTTCTATAAATTTCATGCGTTTTCATGATATGTGGCTGTCATCTACAGCCATTGGGATCATCTGAAAACAAAATTTGTGAAGCCTCACCTGGCTGCCCATAATAGTAGGCATCTTTATACGCAAAGCTAAGATAAAGATACCCACGATGTAGCTCGCTAAGCTCTGACCTAGACCTAGGTCTTAGGTAAATAGATTTAGATAAAGTAAATTTAAATAGATTTAGATTCATCGATATCTTAACAAACAATGATTCCACATTAAATCCAAGAAAAAGTTAAAAAAAAAACTTTTCAAGACCTGCGTATTATTTTGGGGCAATATTTTTTTAAACCCTAAAACTTATTTCAAAAAAGTCAATTTAATATACTCTGTGCTGTGATCATTAACCAAAATGAAAAAAAAATTATTTTTTCCACAATTTTGCGTCTCCAAACATGTCCACATTTGAAACTCTACAATATTCTTTGAAGAATATAAAACATAAATATTGATCTCAATCTAAGTTTTATGGGATCTAAATTTTTCCACCAACTATCACAATGTATCATATTTTATTCTAATTGCGCAGATATTTAACGCTGTACTTTTGGTCATGTGTAGGTAAGTTTAATTGTGGTATGACTCTGACTAAGTTGTAAAAGTTTAATAAATCAAATGGATAGGATTTCCCAAGCTATGCAAGAAATGTTTTACCCCTTTTGCAATGCAAGCATTTATTTGCCTCCAAACTTGATTATAGCGTCTACATTATATGTATGTTCAGGTCGGTAATCTTTTGTTATCACGAAATTAGACTAATAAAAACAATTAGGTACATAACGTAATGAATTTAAACCATGCATTAAAAATGTATGCGATTAAAATGCACCAAATTTGATAATAGGTTTATACATGCAATTCTTGCAAAAACTCTTTGGTGATCGAGGTATTGATTGATCCTCTTTGTCATAGTCTTAACAGCATTTCCAGAGAAAGTGCCTAAACGAAATAGTCAGTTTTATTTAATACGAACAGGCTTACAGTTGAAAACAACGTTGTCCTCACAAGATAAGGCTATAGTTGACGCCATCATAATGGTGTTCGACATAACAACAAAATCTAACGATTTGGAACAAAGGAGTATTGTGATGTTGTTACCTTGATAATAAAAATGATAAAATAATATCGAAAAATGTTCGCCTTTCGGATCTTACCGATGTTTCATAGCATTCCTTTGAAAATTAAAAATAATCTTCTATTGAACATAATCGAAACTGATATTATAGTTTGGCAGTGTAGTTCTTCATTGAAGATTTATAGAAGAAAAAACTTGTTTGATATGTTAATGAATCTGTTGATGCTGAAGCTGTCATGGTGTATTTGAAAAAAATCATCTTTGATCCTCAAATTTATATACCGACGAGCACCGGAATTTGGTTTCCTTGAGCAACCGGGCCGTAAAGTAAAACCCGTGGAACAAAGTCAGGAAAATAGGGATGTAATTATAAGAATTTTAATAACCTCATTAGCAATATTTAGGTATCGATTGAACGGATAAGATTGTACTTGTACTTGCGCATTTATAATCAAAAATCTGTAATGATAATAATAACTAAATCACAATAGTTGATATGGTTATTTGGATGAAAAATTACTGCCAATGCTTTATACGCATGTATTGTTTCACGTTGAGCTAAATATGAACTAGTTACAGTTTTGCAAATTAAACACTTATATATTTATGCAAAACATGACCACGGCGCACAAGTATGTCAACACTTGTGTTCATATAAAGTTAAAATGTCAGTCAGCATTTCCTAAATGGGTTTTGTTTTGATTTTATTTCAAAATTACCTGATTACAAACAGGACTACAGTGTCATAAAATGACACGGCCTTAGTATGAAAACTTTTTGAAACGTTTTAAGGAACAACACTCCTCAAGTGGCACCTGTCGCATAAATGGAATGAATCTACAAAATGTAGAGAAGTGAAGTTGAAGCAACTTTGACAAATTTCTCAAGTGACTGAGTTATTTCTACGATGGGTGCATAAGCATTCCCCATTCGTTTGGTTTACGTTTATTTGAGGCTTACGAGAATTTTCATGTGACAACCAAAAGTGTTGATAATCTATACAGTAACAGTCACAGATTATTCTTTTGTTTATTATGTGTTAGCAATACTAAATTAATAAATGAAAGCAATATAAAAATAGCTTAAACAATAAGTGACATAGCCTTCTTTAAAATCCTATATTCCAGCCTAACAAAGAGCGAAGAAGATATACAAAAATAAGCTTAAAACACACACGTTTGCCGTGTAAAATAGTCAAAGCAGACCTGTCAAAAGTAGAGGTGTAGTGCTAAATCTAAGCAGTAGTATTTAAAGCTTAGGCATTTTGTACAGCGTTAATCCCTTGTCATGGACAATAGCGAGACGAGAAAACAAATTGCAAATTTAGATAGAACTACTACATATTAAAATTAAATACTCAAATTCAATCCACATATGAATTGATGGAAACAAGAGTATCAAAGTATTGCATATTTTATAGCAATTTACCATAACTCTATATACAAATTTGGTTGTGAATATGCTAGAAATAACACTAGAAAATTTTTGTAATATTTGCACTTTTTCTTTTGTATTTTTATTTTTTTTGCTTTGCCTTAGGCCTTATTATTAGGCTTTTTTTGTCTGATAATAATTTAGCGCTTATTTCACAATGAAAGCTGCAGACCCAGCTTCTGCATCATTGTGCAAGATTAACTGTTGTGTTAACTGTTGTGCAAGATTAACAATTTTAGCCAGCTCTAAACACTTAATGTAATTATCCAAATTCGTAATTCTTAATTGAATGGAATGCAAAACATAAATTTTTTATCAAATTTATTCTTTTTTGGTGCAGATTCCAAATTTGGTGCCAAAGAAGCGATATAACCACTGAAATCTTCAGAATGGTACTTCAACTCTGACATGACTTGACAACGCTGAACGCAACCTTCGTCTAAGCTCAATCACAATAATTCTGCCGTTACCAAATTTCTTACTTTACATTAAGTTGTAAGAGTTGATTCAATTATTTTGATGCATTTGTTATTTGCAATGTACTATTTCTAGACACTTCCTCAATAGACTTAAGAATCTAAAACAGTGGCACATTTGGCAATTATCTATGAAAACTAGTACACATAGCAGGCCGCGTAGAAATGTATAATTATAAAATTCCATGTTGAATGTCATTATACAATTTTACGGTTTATACATATTTATATTTTAAATATATTTTAAAATCTAGTCTATTTTTTTTTGTAAGCGCTTGGCAATAAGTTAAAATTAAAAATAAATAATTAGTACTTACAAAAGATCTTCTCTCATTCAGTCTCATTACGACGAATTTAGCTTTGAACAAGTCCAGTAACGCCGAATAAACAAAGATTTCCCGGTTGTAGGTGACCAACAATATTTCGCCATCACAAGTTGTTTTTTTTTTTAATTTATTTTTTTTTTCTAAAAGAATGGGCCAAACTATTACCCCTTAATTAACTTAACTCTTTTATTTTTTTTGTCGTAGTATCAATTTTATAAGAACAATTTTATGTAACCAAAGCTTGAAATGTTGGCCCATTCTTAAAAAAAAATGTAAAATAAAAAACTAAATACTCTTTGTTACTATTTTTATATACTTTACCCGAGGATGGCGACGTGTATATCTTTTCGTTTATACAAAAAAAATCTGAAAATCAACAACATATTCCACAGAATATTTTCGCGCAGAGCAGAACATATCGACAGTTGGACAAGGAAGGATTTTGATTTTGGAAGGACAAAGGATAAGAGCAGGGTAGTAGAAAAATTTCGTTTTCAAATAATAACAAATAATTAAAAATAAAATTAAACTTAAAATTTTATAAAAAAAAAATATCTCATTTAAGTTCTCCGTCAACCGATACTTTGACTGAAGATATACTTACCTGTTTAATTGGCGGTGCGGCGAAATACAAAAAAAAAGGCACTCGAAAGTCTTGGAAGCATTGCACAGCAGACACTCTGATGACGACGGTTACCTCACTGTGAATAATTAAATTCACAGCTACAAATAAGACTGCAAACTGGAAAAGAACAGCGAACAGGAACACATCTAGCCAGCAGCAACTTTCGACTTTTCGACTTTTTTTTTCTCTTTTAAAACGCACTTTCGACACTTTTTTAGGAATCTTAATCACTTAAACACGTAAACGGTACCAAAACAAGCTGGTACCACCAAATTTTTTTTTGTTTTACAAAACGTACTGCGAACGATATTTTTTTAAAAACGCGAATATATAACCGCCACGTAAAACTGACTGCTTTTTATTTTTGTAAAAAAGCATTTACTTTTTTTTCTGTCTACTAAATACTCTTCTTCTAAGTTGTGTACAATAATTAAAATAATACTTAAATAAAAAAAGAGTTAAAGCAAAAAATAGTCCCGTCAACCAAAAGCATAAAAATAATTTATAAAAAATGATTGTTAAAAAATAAATATTTATATAGAGAAATTATATTATGTATATGTATATAAATGCATGCGTATTTCTTTTTCTTTTTTGTTTCAACTAAAAAAAACGTGTTTATCTAAAGGTATATATATCTAAAGGTATATATATATATATATATATATGTATATATATGTATAACATGGCAAAAAGTATTCTTTTCTTTTTTTTGTGTATTGTCGAAGAGGCCAACGTTTCATCTTTGGAAACATTTTTGTATTGAACAGTATTTTAAAACTTTCTTAAAAGTATTTTCTTTTTTTTCTACTTTCTTCGAGTTTTAATTATAATTTTACACTGTATTTAATTTGTATTTTTTTTATATTTTAATTTGTATTTTTTTTTATATATTTCAATTTGATTTTTAAAGCAAATGCGACGTCTTTTTGTAAGTACTGTTGTTATGTTATTATTTTATTTATGAGATTAATATAAGCAATTTTTTTGCTTGGTTTTGTAGTGGTTTTTTTACTTTGTTTGGTTTCGATATTTTCTTTTTATCAAGGATTAGTAATACAAAAAAAATCGTATGTATATATAGATAAAAAAAACAATATAGAAAATAAAATAGTTAAGTTTAGTTTTCACCAATCTCAAATGTTTTCAATAAAAAAGAGAGCAAGTAAGTAAGTAAGTAAAAAAATATGTGACAAATGCTAATCAAGTGGCTGTTATTATGTTTAAAAAGCGGTTGAATCTGAGCAATTTCCAAAATTGAAAAAAAAAATGCAGCTGTAGCAATTGTCGTCAATTAAATCACTCCACTTAATAAACATTTGTCAAATATTTTCGTTTTTTTTAATTCATAACAAAATGCTACACAAACACCAAAAATTACCAAAATCAATAAGTATTTACTTTCAAAAATGTTTTCTTGCAAAATAATTCGAAACTCAACTGAGATGGGAGAGTTTTGTTTGAAAAAAATATTTTCATCGTACCAAAATATTTAATTGATTTTAATTTTACCAAAAGATATTTCATAGTCAAAGCCCTTCTTACCAAGAGGACCTTTCTATAAATCTTTATGTTTTTCTTTACAAGTATTCTAGGCAAAACTCTCCAATTTCAATTGATTTTCTAGCTATGGAGCACGACTAATAAAAAGGGAGTTCAACACTTCTCCTTCTCTAGTTTGTCGTTTTCATTCATTATTATTATTATTATTATTTTTTGTCAAGGCAAACACAATACTTTTCAAAACTAAATACAACAAAAAATCAAAATAAAAAAAAATATATATTATTAATTTTCTACATCAACATTCTAGGATTGTTCTTCATATTTTTTATCAATTTGCATTATTTATATTTTAAAATTTTATCTGTCGTGCTCATTTCGCTTTTATATGAAATTTGACTTGTTCATTTTCATTGTCAAAATGGAATAAATTTAGTAACCTACCTTGTGGATCCCGTTGCTGTGCTTCTTGTGCGGCCATAAATACTTCATCCTGAGATCTGTCGACTTGCCATTGTGCATATCCTGAAAAATAAATAAATGTTCATTAGTAAAATACAAATACTTTATTTTTTTAGTTTTCAAGGAAACCTCACCTTGACTAGATCCTTCACCGCCATGACTGGGACCAGCATTATGATCCATATCTTCGAGACCCATTTCTTCGTCGTCCAATGTCAAATCTTCAACTGTTTCATCATTACCTTCGTCATCGTATTCACTTTTTGGTTCGATAACTATTTCTGAATCTTTTCCAGCAGATGATGAGCCATCGTGGTGATGTTTCGAACGTTTGTGATTTTGTTTCTCGTTGATCATCATTTCTTTGTCAACGGAATCGGCGGCATTCTCATCTTGGATATTATCAGCAGCTGTAACGGCGGCATTCATGGCATCGGTAATTCCCATTTTTACACTTTCAGTCTTTTTGGTAACATTTGCGGTTATAATATTTGCTGCCGCTGTCGCTGCTGCTGTTGCTAGTGATGATGATGTTGTTACGGTAGATGCAATAGTGCCAGCAATTGTTGGTATTGTTCCTGCACCAGAGCCGATGACACCACCGACAACTGGTACCATAGCGGCGATTGTTCCAGTTGCATTTGTTGTCGGAATAATAGATGATGTACCAGCTTGGATGATTTGTGAAGAGTTTGAATTATCATGATTATCTGGGGGGGAAAAAACAAGGAAGAAATCGAAAATAAGTTGATTGATTTTGGTGAATGATAGATGATTGAGTTTAATTGTCATTTTTGGGTGATCTATTTGTGGTGTTTTTATACCAAAAAAGTATTAGGGCAGAGGCTATGATTAAAAGTTAAATTTCGAAATGATTGAAATTTCGTCTGCAGGACATCGACAAAAAATCGTCTTTTTTCGCCTTGAACTATGTGTTTCTAAGCGCATGGAGCAAATGCATAAAACAAAAGTGCAAATGAACATAAAATTGCAATCAGTACGAATATGTTCTTCATGGAAAACATAATCCTTGACACACGTTTTGCGTGAAAATGCATTTATCTACCAATATATGACCTGCGCGGCATAATATGACATATGACATAAGAAATTACTCCGCTGAAAGGAAGGCAAATTGCTAGAGAACTACTTAAAAAAAAACATGGATTATGCACGAAGATATAAACAAAGTTTTTGTGTTGAAATTAAAATTTCACGCAAGAACAACGAATGCCTTTTACCAACTTCGCAAGGTTTCTAGCTTTAGGTGGTGGAAAAATCATGCAACGTATGGACTTCTTTGGCATTTATCTGTAGTAACAGTTTAGGACATCTAAAAAAAACAATAAAATGTGACATACAATTCATATTTTGGAAATATTGTAGCTTTAGTTTTCGTTGGAAAAACTGTTTTAATGGCCCACCTAGAAGTCGTTTATTTATTTAGCTATTCCTAGTTTCTTTAATGAGGATAAGGTCGTTAAGAAGACGGTTGTGTAAGCATGTTTTGTGAATAGAGCAGACTTCGGTATTCGTTTTTTTAAGCTTTTACCCACGTTCCACAACTGTATCTCATCATGGCAAAATGTCTACAGATGTTCCTGCTTTGCTAACGGAAAATACATCATATCAGCCCGGCTTGTAACATACACCATTCGAGTCGGTTTGCCGATAGCACTTTAAGACACAAACAATTTAAGACCCGCATAAAGAACTAAATTCTACTTACTGTAATTTTAATTTTAAAAATATAAATTCCGCTAAAAAATAAAGTCGCACATTGGAATTATGTTTTGTTATTCATTTTTAAAGGACTTAAGTTGATTTGATCTATGAAACAATGATTTAAGTATAAGCGCAAACGTGCCTCAATCACCCAAAAATGTTAAAATAAATAATTAAGTAAAAGAAATAAAATGAAAACTCACCAGCTAAGACATTTTCAATGCTCCTGCGTCGAACTTTTTTCCGTCTTCTCGATGTTGGACTAGATGAACCCTCTCTGGAACCGGACAAATCTTGTGAGTCAATTGATGATGGGCCAATGCGTGAACGTTTCGTTTGTTCCAATGTGTAACCAGCAGCCGCACTGCCTGCCATCAATTTTCCAGGTACATTTATATGTTTATGCTGTTGTTCGGCAGAGGATTTTTGTTGCTGACTACTAGTGCTACCACCACCACCACCCGTACGGTTATCTGATAAACCTTTAATTTGTAAAGATTCGGCAGCCTTCAATAAGGCAGCTAGCTGATCTTGTGATATATTCACTTCGCCACGATACATATAGTCCATCATGGCTCGAAGTTCTTGATATTTTACATCCTTGAGAATAAATATCGGATGCTTATCATATTGTTCCGATAAAAGAGTCTACAAAAGTAAAAAAAACACAAACATTAAGATGCAATTTGTTTTTTAAAAACCTTTTTTTTTTTTGAAGTTTAAATACTTACTGCAAAATAAGGACTGCAAGCTGATAATACCACTTTGTGTGCCTTTAGGAATTTTCCTTCGGCTGCGAGCGTACAATCAACCAATGTCTCATTTTCCAATAGTGTGTCGAATACACTGATTAGTGTACTCTGGTGGTTGTTCCACCGCAGGCAAAATTGTTGGTCGTCATCCATTTTCTTTAAGGGAGGCGCGCTCGTGGGGCTTTTAAAGAAAATTACGTTTCCAAAAATGCAAAATTCATTCAAATGGAGTTTCTTCGCTGCTTTTGTTCCAAATTAAAATTTATATAGATATTGTGTATATATAAAATGTGTCCTAGTAATGTAGATAAAATATTTTTTCTTCTTAATTTTTGGTGGTCAGTTTTTATTCGTGCGTCTGCAAGAAAAGAGAGAAAAAACATATGATTAGGAAATTTGTTCCATGGTTTTTAAAGTAAAAAATACAAGAAATAATCGAAGCTTTTCGTACATATTAAAAAGACCTAGCTTTTTTTTCCTGCCTATCTAACTAACAAACACATCGAAATGATGGTATTATTTTTCACGATAAGGATAAGAAATATGAGAAAGGGAAAGATGGCGGAACATTTTGGCCGTATGTTTTCATTATACATTGAATGACACATAGCAACGGGAGCAAAAACATGGCCGTTTAAAGTAACAAAATTAATAACTTAACAAATTTAATAACTCGGCATTAATGTTCGATTCTTAAGCTGTTAGTATGTGCCAAGCCAAGACTCCTTCTAACAATTGAAATTACTCAAAAATACGCTTTACAACTTCACAACTTAAGTTATTAATATAAACTGCATATTATGATTAATACATCGATATAAAAGAACGTAACACAATCGATAACAATGATCTTGGAAGTTTTGTAACTGAGCAACCGATAGGTATATCTTTTTGTACAGCAAATCACGTGTAAACTTTTATTGCTAGTTTGTAATTGTTAAATGAACAAATTCACTCTGTTATCTCCTTTGTCAAACAAGAGCAACGTATGTACATATGCATTAATTACACTATCGATAAGAAGGGTCCGTGTGTGGTTATTGCATCAGATAATTATAATGATTTATGTAACAAGATAAAAATGCAATCAAATGACAGGATTTAACGTTGCGTTGAATACTGTAGTACAAACTAGGAAAGGAGAATAAGCCCCAAACCAAAATAATCCACACAGAGCTCGATGTAGTCCTTTTTAAAAATACGTAAGTATAATGGTGGAGAATGCGATAAAAAGGATTTTGCCTTAATGGTGTCAAACACAAGCATTCTTTTCACACATTTATATTTTTGAAACGCACAAAAGACAGGAAGCAAACCATGTCCATGAATTTATTAGGATACAGTTAAACTTAAGCATTCAATTAGTCCGTCTTTATTTAAAATTTTTAAAAAATAACATCTGGGGATTCACGATAAAAACAAAGTCACTACGTTTTCTGAATTTTCCATAGATTTTAGGATTCACAATAAAACAATGGAGTTACTCTGAACTTTCTCCAAATTTTTCTTTGAAAGAAATCCATGAGGATTCAAGATCTAACAAATGGAATTAAAAATAACTTTAAACTTTCTTCTGAATTTATACACATCTATAAGTAACAAAAATATTTAAACAAACTTCCAAAGCTACCTTTTAAAACGTATTTATTCGTATAACTTTTACACACAATATTGATATTAATCGAGAGATCGACGTTGAGTTTTAGCAATGAAATTATGCACTCAAATCCAAAATGTATCATACAAAAATATTGTATGTAATCACTTTCACGATCGCTCGCAGACTGCCGATGTAGACGGTGACAATGGAAAAACAAGTTTTCTAATCGATTGCAGTTTTTTTTTGTCCCTTTTACCGTTGGGTAGATATGTATATATATATATACATACTTCCTTTCTACCTGCTCTCGTTTAATGTTATCGAAAAGGAACAAAAAGGAAACCCCTGCTTCACATCTATCGTCCCTTTCTAAAATTATCCCCAGCGACCTTTTTCACTTATGTGCATAAATGTTTTATTGTGTTTGAATGTATGGGTTTTTTTCCCTTTTGTGAAATTTCCCCAAGTTATTTGGAAATTGAAGCATTTTCTCCAGAATTTCATATTAATTATATTTACTGATATTTCTTTGAAGGTATATTTAAAACATAGATTTCCTGTTTAGAGCAATTAAAAATGAAGCAGAAATTAGTTAACAATAAAACGCGAAAAACCCAAGTGAGAAGGAATTGTTTTGTTTTTTGAATCTTACATGTTTTACGAAAATTGTATGCATAAAGAAAATGATCGAAATGCAAAAATTGCATGTTTGACGCAATCGCACTTTCCATGCCACGTGCAAATTTAATATGTAAATAAAAATCTACATACTGCATTTCATTGTAATAGAAAAAAAAAAAAAAACAATAAAAAAAGCGTCAAATAGACTTAGTTCGATCAATTAAAGTTTCAACATTAGTTTGTATATACATACAATTAATTTTTTTAACAAGGGAAAATAGATGTTCGTTCAAACATTGTTACAACATTTTTTTATGATCCCATTTAACCTAAAATGTCTTATATAAAATTGTTGAACTTAACTTAGTATTAATCCGAATGAATACGATGTTGTGTCATTATCAGTTCATCACAAAGATTAATGGCTAGATCATTGATTTTTTAAAAAAGTTGTCTAGGTATTGATGATAAAAAAAAATATGATGAGCTATTATTTTACGCAAGTTTTTTTTAGTTGTAATGAGAATGCCCGCGACCAAATGACCAATCCAAAACGAAGATTCTTAGCAGGAGCTGGTGAGTAAACCCTGTGTAAGCACAATGAATCCAGTCATCATCGTTAGGTAGCTATCTATGCATCTTGTCCGGTAGGAAAAAAACGAATTATCTGAATTTTCTTAAAATAGCCCTTTACATCAAACATTGAACATGGATTAAGTTGAGCAAAGAATTGGTCGTATAAATCTGGTCTCTATTACAAAAGCCGGATCCTTAAATCAACATCAAAATAAATAATGTACATTTATTTAGCAAAAACTGCAACTAGATGGATATACCCAATTCAACTTCGAATAAAGAACTGAATTAGAGATACAATCATTTTTTCATTATAATATATAAAATTTTTGAAGAAGTAGGTAAAAACGAAAGAAACGTGATCTGCCAAATCGAAGATAAATAAGAAGGTCCGGAATTGAAAATTTACGCATTAACCAAAAGTGACAGAATGTGACAAATTTTCAGAAGCTACAAACATTGGAATATTGTCCAAGATGGCCAAAATGTCGACCAGAATCAAGAATTGTTTTTTTGTTGCTGCCGAGCTTCCGTCAATTTTATAGAATGGTTGCATCAAACAACCTGTGATTGCCATCTAAAACAATGAAGATTTGGATTGCTGTTTCACGGCTTGAAACAAATGCGCAATAGATTCATTTTTTTTATGATTTAGCTGCGTTATTAAATAGTTGGCCAGAAACAGTGCAAAACAAGCACGCCATTCGCATATATGATAGTTAAGTATGAGATAAATAAGCTTTCGAGTTATAAATTTTTATAGTAATAATTAGAAATTATTGCACAGATGAACTTAAGTAGAGATGCAACCAAAGTGGAATGGTTATGCTCCCTACAATTCTTATACTAACCTAACCTCCAATTTTGTACGTGTGTACATAGGTAATTGTTTTTGTCAAAGTAAAGCTTAGTTTAAAGTTGACTTTAGTTTGTGCTTTGTTCGAATATATATAAAATTGTTTATCCGCAAAATGGTTTCAATGTTTTTAAGGGTTTTAAATACTTATTCTTTTGAAATGTTATAGAATAAAACTGATTTAATTTTTAATAAAATATAATTGTTTGTAGCTGTGCTGATCCTTCGCAATTATACAAAAAAAAACTATAAATTATCATCAAAAATCTAATCACCTAATCATAGGTATCATTTAAAACTTTTTTTTCACAATCAAAGGATCGGGCACGTGCGGGCTTGAGGCTAAGTCAACTAGGTAAGTGCCTATAATGGCAACAACATTACAATTAAAGCTAGGTACCTTCCATAGAATAGCACACATCTCAACTGCATAAATGATAAGTAAAATTAAATGCTCTCTAGAATCAACATGAACAAACAAACCTGTAGGTAATTACGAATGTTACGAAAACATTAGTGATTAAAGAATGCACCTCCGGTTATGTAGGTTAATTATAAAACAGAAAGAAACAAAATCCCCCTACACAAATCCCAGTCTAGTGATTCATACACTCACACATGTCATAAACAATTTCCAGCATTCAAAACTGCATGAATGCATCGATAAAAAGTGATGATTTATGAAAATAGGCAAAAAATGCATGCATGCGCGCAGCAATTACACGTAGCTAATAGTTAGCATGCAAGTGTTATAAATTTCCAATGAAATGTTGAACACAAGCCACTGCTGGAAAAAAAATAAAAATTTTATTTTCAAATACTTCACCAAAAGCACATACAAAATCACATTTTCCCCATTTTTATTTAAAAAAAAATGGCGTCGATGGGTGTGAAGTGTGTACAGCATGTGAACTGTGTTTCTATGTGCAATTTTTTTTTAATAGCTCTGTGCATATTTGTGAGCGCGGTGTACCTGCTGCTGCAGAACATCTTTTTCTCATTAACGCTTGTGTTCTTTTATCTTATTTTGAAAGCAGTTGCACTACTGGTGGGTGAGTGTGAGAACTAGAAAACAGCTCCGCTTAGTTCGTTTGTGCTAGCTAAATAGTGCGATAAATTTAAAGCTTTATTTGTGTTCTTTTTTTTTATTATTTCCACCGGTAATTTCTGAAGGTCAAGTTCATATTTTATTGACGATTGTTAGAGAAGACATACATATTACACACACAGGTAGGATTATATATGTATATGCACAAATGAATAAGCGTTGGAACTGGAGATGTGCATCGACGAAAACTGATCAAACTGGAATTTCCAATTTCACATAATGTGGGTATCTTCTAGGTATAGGTAGGTACCCGACGGTACCCCTATACATTTTTGTGTATTTTTTTTTCTGTTTCATTCTTCTTTGTTATTATACCGGTTTGTTGTAAAAATAAGAGAAAAAAATAAACGACAATGTCTGCTCGTTCTATACAAAACTCGTTTTCCCCCCAAGAGCGCCCGTACCGTACCCAAAGAGAAGTGAACAATTAATCCCCCTTTAGCCAAAGAAGAAAGAGATGACAGGAAAAACTTAAATTAGCAAGGGTACCCCTAATTCAATTTAGAGTTTCCTGTCATCCCATCTGCTCGCTCTCGTGTGGAAAAATACAAACACACACACACATAGGCTGGGTATTCAAATTTTGAAGATATTTATATGGCAACGAGGACGAGAGGACAGTAACGATCAATAAAGTTGAAAAAGAAACCCCAGCTGGGAGGTTTTTTTTCGTCTTTTTTCTTCGGTTTTACCCAAACCCTACCCTGTTTATTATAGGTAGGTAGGCCAATACAATACAGCACACACAAGCGGCGTTCACTTCATATAGTTGGGTAGGTAAGTTAACGGCAACTATAGTTGCACAGGGGGATAATGCGAATGCACACAGAACAAAAACAACATACCTACATCAAGCAAAGTGAGGGTTCCTTTTTTCCCTATCACCATCAAGCGGTTGCCGCTCGCTCTAACAAAAAAAAAATAATAATAATTATGTTTTCGAACGCATGCGCTCTAGTGTTGGACGCATATTATATAAATAGACAAGATTGGTGTTTGTGTAAATTAAATACACTCGCTGTACTGAGACTGTACACTCGGCAAAGCACAGAGATCGATCCTTTTTGTGTGTAGTGCCCCCCTCGTTGAGATTGCTGCTGGGTACCTAAGTTTTTTATTCAACCTATATGAAACCGTACTCGTCGCGTACCAAACACAAAGGGATTTTTGATCCTTTCTCTTTATATACACGTGCATACATTGACTTGATATACAAAGAAAAGGACATGCCTATACACATGCATATTAAAGAGTACTATAATCCCCAAACCAAGCGTTGGGTAGGTAACTAACGCCAAAATAATAAGGGTGTCGAGCAGCGTACATCAGGGTGGATTGATATACACACGTATACGATGAAAGGATACGGATGCGAATTTGGGCAAAACAAATCCAAATGAAGGGAAGATCCGTTCGTGGAGTGGGTATAGGAGAGGGTTGATGATCTAATGTTTCTCCGCACACAAACAGAAAATTGGGTGTATATAGATAGGAGAGATATACTTCCTCCCCAATAAAATCGAGGGTTGTTGTTAGTTCAAGAGGTGTGTGTGGGTACATCATCGCTCACGCAGAGAAAGAAGGGGAGAGAAAAAGCCAAGCCATCAACTGGGGAAGGAAAAAAAAATGATCCCTAGCTACTGCGCAATTTCCTTTCGAAACGGAATCATTTCGGGTAAAGATGAATGTAGGGGGAGAGAAAAATCGATATCCATCAGGGATAAGGGTACACTTTTTTAGCAGAATGTTATCTAAAAATTCATTACTTGTTCGTCACATTTTTTTTTTAGAAAAGGTAGGTAGTGAGTGATTGGCATATAAATATATCCAGTAAGGGATGTATAAAATGATCTTTTGCACTTGATATTTGCAAAAATTAATAGTAAATTTCCGAAAGATGCTACCTATTTTTTGATCACTGAAGGCCAAAGAAAGGGATCATTTCACTCTATGGAACCTGATGATGTCATCGTGAAAATGTAGACCATTTAGAAGACTGTTTATTAGCTCTTCCATTTTGATAATAAAAGAATACAAATGAATGAAATTGAAATCGTGTCCAAGGTATGTATATTATTGTATATTTTTGATCTTGAGAATCCTACGCACCCTGTATGTACGTTTACTAGGGTCAAAAATTAGTAACTAAACCGTTCGTGCAGAATCAATCGTTTTTTGACTACTCGTTTGAGTTATTATGATGTAGTAGCAGTGATACCAAATCGAATTATTATTTATGAGTCGAAATAAGTCCTAAACTAAAATGTAGTCCATCAATTATTTTTGCTCTATGTTACATTATAAAACAACAAAACATATCTGATCGATTACCAAGCCTAGAAAAATGTTCGTGCCTAAAATATGTACCTACCAATAAAAAAAAAGCATTTCACCATCAAATTTATAACAAAAACAACATTAACAGCTCACAAAACAACATCCATGTTGTGCGAAATTAAGAAAGAAATATACACACACGAATGTGTTCAATAAGCAATAAAAAAAATGAGACAAAAACCAGTTTCTTGTTTTGAAAAGATCCGCAGAAAATTTCGTCTGACGACGCAAATGCTAAAAGCTTAAAAAGAACTGGGACCAACCTACATACTCTTAAAATCGCTGCCAATATGTGGTAGGAGATGTAAATTTTCGTGGTGGCAATACAAATTCTTAACAAGTGACGAAACACAAGACAGAAAGAAATTCTACTTTGAGAGAGAAGAAGAAAGATGAATGAATCGTTACGGCTTTAACGAAGAGTTACAAAGATACGTACGTATGCATGAATATGTGTATGATAGGTGTCATTTATCCCAGTCTAATCTTGTTTTCGTGGATTTTTTTTTTCGTGGCACTCTTTTAAAGAAACAACATACATAATTCGTAATGGTTGCGATGAGGCGATTATTGAAAATAAAACATCTTCATTGGCGTATCTCAATCATCCTTATTCTTATCGTGTTTAATGCTATTCAAACATTTAAAATTTGTTTGCTGTTACTATTCTACTCATGATAGGTTTAGTCTTCCATTTCCAATAACTGAGTGAGTACTTTTATCATGCGCATGATTCAGCATAAACACATTTCTAGAAATTAATACCAGATGACTTCAACCAAAAACAATAGTCAAGCAAGTGAATGCATACTATCAATGTAACGCTGACGCAATTTTACCGTAATAAATTTGATTACTCATGTAATGCCAAGAGACAAGAAGTACTGAAATTAATTTTGCATATGTAATTCAAAAACTTGCGTTTTAAAGTTCTTAATTTTATATTTTGGTCGAAAGAAACTATAAATAACGCGTCTGTTATTTGCAAGTTTGTAAAGAAAGTTAGTGTGCTTGGAATATTGATTGACAGTACAAATAATATTGCAAGTTGCCGAAAGTGTGTACTTAAACACGAGAATATAAATTCGCCACAGATTTCGGTAATTTGACATTAGCCTGGGCGAGGTAGTATTTTGTTATTTAGTTAACGAGTGTTCGAGATTTAAATCCATCACAGTACCATTAAATGTTTTTGTTTTTCAGGCACGCTCGATTGATTCGGGAATAGAATTAATATGATGCTGCCTATGTGCTACATAAGACGCTCAACAATTGATCTTGCGTTCAATTATTATGCAATTGGCTGCTATTTGTCGAGCAATTTTTAAAATAGAACTCAAAATAGAGTCCAGTCGACCGAGACTATGTATGTAATTTCAATACAAAAAGGCTCACTCTTTTAACGCATTGACTTAGAATAATATTGAACATTACAAAAAAACATTATAACATATGTTCCACTCCATATTACTTCGAAAGAAATCTTTTTCCACTCCATATTACTTCGAAAGAAATCTTTTTCAAATATACAGTCATCCCAACTTCTTTTAAGAGTTATTACAGTGGTAATATCTAAGATTATTAAGAACGACCGAACGTTTGGCATTAGCAGCTCAAACGCCGTTACTCCAACCATTGTGTGAAAGCTATATTCATCTTCGCATTTATGTATATAGGTAGATGTGTATACCTTATTATATATACTCTTGGATTTGAACGAGTTATCAACCAGAGACCTTTCGATTATTTCCCAACGCACTAACCTTTAAACTTCAAATTCAGTTTAACGGGACATATGAAAAGTCTGATAAAGTCCTTCCTCAAGGAAAAGATTTTAGCCCTTAATCATAGTCATAAAGATAGGTACTAAAGTTCGTATATTGAACAGGGGATTGGGAACAAAATGCTTGTAGAAGCAAATAAAAAATTGAGGGCACCTACAGCAAAACGAAAAAACAAAGAGACTTTTTCAACTGAACAAAAAATCGTTGTCTTCTCTTGTAAGTGTGATCACTAGACACTGGAAGAAGTTGAAGCTCAGCAGCAATAGGGATGATTAATGTAGAGACACCCGCCTCATCAAAAATTAATCTTTCTGCAGTATTTAGAAGACAGGTTTATACAAGTCATTTATAATCATTTATCTTTTTATAAATGTCTCAGGGTGGATTTAAAATTCATATGTTTTACAGTATGAAACCTAAAACCTAACCCTTAGGGCATCATAGTTAATCTAAGAGAGACAAGTGCAAGGCATATTTGTCCCGCCAGCTAATTAACCTAACCATAATAGTGTGCCCTAGTCCAAGTCGGTGCCCCAAAAATAATCTTACCTCTGGAAAAAATATTCTACAAACCCAGAAACATAGGTAGGTACTCATATTGTGTTCAAATGTTGATAGTGTGATCTGCAGCGTATACAAAGTGAATACAAATCATCTCTTCCAAAATCTAACATCACGTAACAAATGCATTGCTTGCACTATCCACCCATACAAAAAGTATGAGAATATTACCGATAGCAACATGTGAGAGATATCCATATTTTCTAATGCTGATGAGAGATGATGCTGCTTATGACGCAAGTTCTAGAAATCAAGACGACCAACATTTTTTGTACACACACACGTATGTAGGTGCAACCATACATATGTATGTATTAGGAACTTGCTTACAGTACCTACTTCAATCAATCACACTCCATCAAAATTTAAGATCAAAAACAGCACACAGCTGCGCTAATTCATGCATGATGAATGTAAAAAATACAAAACATTTTTTATTGTTTACACAAGATATGAATTTGATTACAAAAAAAAATAAAAAAGCTCTACTCAGTGTGGTTTTCCCCAATAAAAAAAACTCTTGATCCGTTTCAAACCTCCAACCCCACCGCCCCAAAAGAATGCTCTTGAAACATATTAACTGAGCAACCCTCTTTTGTTTTCTGACAAAGACGACAAAGCTTTAAGCCACAAAAAAAAAATATGAAAAACCCTTCACCCTGGTAACATTGTCAATTTAGTTATCTCTTTTCCTCGCATGCACGTGAGTTAGGAAAACTTCCCCAATCTCATCGAAATTTCCCTTTATATCACTTCCAGTTTGTGTTGATCCCATTAAAAAGCCTTTCAAACATTTAAGAGGCACAAAATATATGTAAATAAAAATCGATTGATCGTTCTTCAATGTGGGCACCTACAGCACCTACAGGAGGACAACGAATCAAAAAAATTTGCAAAAAAAAAAACCTCCAGTGCAAAAAAAATTACATAAAAAGCACACACACTCTCTGACTATACCGACTACAGTCAGCAGCTTGGCAGCTTTCATCATCATCATCATTATCGTTTTCTTTCAATGCTTTCTCGCGCATATAAAAATGTTTGCGAGGAAATTTTTTCATGTTCGTCATTTTTCCCTCGTCTTCATTTTTACAGTTTGTGAAAAAGGGGGAAAAACAAAATGGCCGATTCCCCCTATGTGTGAGGTATTTTGTGTGCTTGTGACGCTATTAGTACTCTATGATTTTTCATTTAATTTTTTTTTAAATTATACAAAGACAAATTTCTAAAATTGCTTTTAACAATAAAAAGCTATTACACTTATTGTTCTTATTTTTTTTTTTTTTGAAAATATATTTTTCCACATGACCCACTTCAAAGTTCAACTGTACACATTTCACATGATTCTGTGCATTTGTATGAAAGCCAGACAAGTAGAAAAAAAAGAAAATCACTAATGCAATGAAAAAATAAAATAATCTAAATTTAGAAATATCTAGTATGTACTCAATTTGTTGCCCCCCCCCCCCCCCTCATCATGCTTTTCGATGGAGTGCAGCACTAAATTGTTCGTGCACTATATGCATAACAAAAAAAATAATTTTCTCTAACATAAAAACGAATGTAGGTAGTGTAGTTTTGGGTACATACGTTTAGTTTTATTGTTACTAACGGACGTCCTTTTTGCGTCATCAAGTTAAAATGGAATTAAATTTGTATTATATTTATTCGGGAACAAAATGCAAAGCATTTATAATATCATTGTCAAGACAATAGATCAACAAACAAACGAAAATAAAATAAGGAAAGAAGAAATAGAATTTGATTGTAGGAAATATAAATTTATAAACACCAACTTTTCGCGGAGCGAAACTTTCGACGCTTTTAATGATGCACGACGTTTGCTTAAAACTGTAAAAGTTTTCTAAAACACAAAGAGCTTCGACTTCAATTCGAAAAAGCAGCAGAGAAAATTCATGTTAATTTACTTGAATGTGTTGGTGTGGCGCAGGAGAGGTGTTCTAAATAAAATATAGCAACAACGCCGAAGGGGAAATATTGAACACACTCTCAAATAGTTATAAGGGGGCGAATGTATATGTATATAAAGAGAGGAGAGCGAGAGACGATAAACATCAACCAAACTATCCATCTGTCGGTCTCATTAAAGCGCGTTGGTTTCGGTTTGTGTTGGCTTTTTTTTTTCAATTTTTTTTTATTGGAAGTGTTTGTAAGTGAAGTTTTCGTTTTTGGATATTAAACATACAAAGCTACAACAACCACTCGCAGGCTAAAAACGACAAACAGAAAATATGAAGAGGGTAGCATTCTGGATAGGTAGGATAGGTGGTTAGGTACGCGATGAGATAGAATTGCCAGTCTGAAAAATTAATTCATCATGAAGATCGGTGTGATCGACCGGTTGGCGAATTTCTATATGCATTTTAATTTAAAAGTTGTAGGTGTATGAATGATACTGTATGCATATCTGTCAAGCTTAAAACATCATTGGCAAATAAATAGTTCCTTTGGAACTGATTTGACAACCCTCTTCCATATTATTCTATATAAAGGTACAAATACGCATTAAAAAGAACCGCTCAGTTTTCAAATCATGCGTTTGAACTATGATCCATTTTTTTTAAATGAGTTATAAATTTGAACATAAATCAGAACGATGGTTAGTGACAAAACATAAATCAGAACGATGGTTAGTGACAAAACATAAAAGGTCACTTGATTTCTTACGAACCTCCGAGGTTGGAACACGTTTCACGCATCTTCATTACCGTAAATGTTTTTTTTTTACATCCGACGAAGTGTAAAAAGTGTCTTATGGAAATATTTGTTGAGTAGAAAAAAAAAAAAAAAACTCATTCCAGATGAGTTTGATGGCATATGAATAACGAGTGGACATGTATCACTAAAAACCCAAACCGGACTCGCAATAACTCCATAATCCAAAATAATGTATACAACCAAACCTTTTCTTATTAAATTTCAACATTTTCTCATCATTTCAAATCTAACAAAAACTCTCTGATCTGATCTTAGCTCATCTGATAAATTCGTCTAGATAAAAACGGTGCTGCCAAACACAAATTTCTTGTATTTTATCAATAATTTGTATGGAAACATTAAAAAAATTGCTAAGAAAAATTGAACACAGGAAGCGAAGACCCGACTAGTTAATTGACTAGTCGGGTCAATTAACTTTTTTTGATTGAAGTGCGTTGAAATATAAAGGTTTTGAACTTTGCAGTTTTCATTATTTATGTAAGGTTTTTTTTTAATTTTTTAATATATGTAATTATTTTTTTAATACAAATGCGCCCTCAAACTTTGTTTTGACGGACCGTCAATGTCAAAACGTTAGCTGGGGGTTACAGTTTTTTTTATCATAGTGAACAAGCAACGTTTGGAATTTTTTTAAAAAATTACTACTGAAATTCTAACCTAGTGTTGTTTTTTTAAGTGCGCTCACTGCAGATCAATGCGATTTTGATTTTTAATATAAGCATTATTTCGCAGCAACATACAAAAGTGTGCTTCAAGTGAATCCATTGCATTGGTCAAAGAAATTATAGGAATGATTTGTTTAATTTATATTTTAATAAAAACTCCTCATTTTACCCTGACGGAACATAACAAAAATGTTGTTGAAAAGTTATTTAAAAGAAAAGAACAGCATTTTAATGGCTGGATTGAAGTAATATTTATATGTAGAAAAATATATAAATAAATATTAGGCATACACGGCCCATACAGCTTCTCCAAACATTGTGAGTGCGAAGATATATTTTTCGACACGAATGGAAGGGGCCTAGTTTAATGCCGATTCAAAATGGCAATGTATATGTTTCGAATTGAAATATATATATTTTTTTAAGTACTGTCAACTCTTTGTGATGACGCTTTGAAGTCTCAATACCGTTGTTTTCGTCGAGATAAAAAACAACTTATTTATCTATTTTTGTGATACATATGTACTAGGTATACAAAGAAAAAATAAAATGTCAAGCATGTAGCAATGCATTATACTCTATTTACATCGGTGATTGGGCAGCACTTGGCTACTTAGCAATCCAGTTTACATATTTACATTTCGTAGTTAAATTATGAGAAATTAATTAAAAATATGTTCAAATGAACGTATATTTATTTTAAATTAAAATTTTGTTTAATTTAATTAAACCAAAATAAGTTTTTTAAGCGACTGCAGTCATAGATATACACATGTACAGACTTGTATTGTAATTGGCATTTTTATGGAACAGAGTTAATAATCCTTCCGGCTAGCTCAGTCGACAACGCATGTATGTGACTTAATGTAAAAGGGGTCCTCTGCAACCATCACAGCATAGGTACAGCTTTGCCACCCTATTAAATCCGTCACAAGATCCCATCAATCAGCTCTATTTGACAATTAGATATATATATGTAAGGTACCTACGTACTCAAACTTCGAAAACACTTATTTACATTTTTGTTGTCGATCCCAATAATAATATACATAATACATAATGTAGATGTGTAATTGAGAATGGCGGCGTAAAGAATAAAAACCATAATATCACTCCCATCAACTCTCTCTCTCTCTCTCTCTCTCTTTCTATAAACACTTTAAGCAAAAAACACAATTCCTCCATTTTCCTTTTTACCGTAATTAAATGAAATTTTAATTATTTTTTTTTTTTTTGCAACAAATCAAATTGCTGCAAATAAATTCATCACGCAACATAATAATACATATTTCACTTCAAAGGTAAATAAGGTATAACAATTCTCGCTAAATATAAAACGAGTGTAAAAGGAAAGCAATAACAAAAAATCAAAACAAAAATAATGCAATAAAAGCTTATTGCGCTTATGTAGAGTATGATCAATTCAATTTCACTGTAAATATAATTCACCACATACCGTATAAGACATATGAAAAAAAAGCACACGATGACGAAGACGGCGAGAGAAGTAGTAAACCAGCGGCGAAAAAGAAAACTTTTTCTCAAGTTTGTTTTAGCGATATAATCCAAGAGTAAGAAAAGCAACAACACACACACGACAGTTCATCGTTTCCAACAATTGCGGGGGAAGGAAAACAGTAAGACAAAAACACCACAAAGAATTTAACGACTAGCAAATGTTATATTTGTCAATTCGCATTTGATTTTTTTCGTTTTCTTTTTCAGCTGCGCGTTCTCCGGGATAGATAGAAAAATTAAATTGAAAACTTCTTCACGTTCGCTCCTCCACACAACACCGCGAATAAGACAATACAAAAAGGAAAACAAAAATTTGCTTGTGTCTATAGAATTTTTCTTAGTAGGTATTCTCCCGCGTCCGACGACCGAACTCCGATGGTGTTTATGTTGTTACTGGTTCCGGCTCCGGCTGCCTTCGCCAGCGGTACCCTGTGGAAATTTGTTTCTTTTTCACATAGGTACATTTCCCAATACACATACAGCATACCGATCCACACATGGACAGTAGTAGTGGTTTAGTCGGTGACGGTTGTACGGACGGAGAGGGGTCGAGGGGACCTCCCATAAACACCAAACACTATATACGACGGAGATACGTACATTCATGTATTGTATTTCACCCTCCCCTGTCTGCCTGACTTTCTGGTTTAGAATTTTCGAGCACAGAGCATTAAGGTTTTTCGGCACAGAACATATAACTGATCTGGAATCATGACAGATGAATTAAACAATGCTTTAGGTTTTCTAATGAATCCATTTTGGAGGCAGATGGATAGACGACGAGGGGATATGTATCCCTTTTCCATACCCTAAATACGCAAACCGACCTAACAATAACTTGGGCATTCGTTCACAAATATATAGTGTATGTCGTGCTGATAGGTATGTTGGTATATAACCAAACCTTTTTATGTTTTTTGCTGTTTCCTTTCACTCTACAAAAAAAAATGTATTAATATACATGAGGGAGTTTATATTTCGCAGATATGTTTGTATTTTGTGTTCGGCTGTGAAGTTTTTTTTCATTTTATTTTTGGCAAGTTGCCGGAGAAGAAAAAGGGAAATGAATGAAATATACCGAGCAATGGGTGATCGTAATCAAAATTGGATAGGTCTTTCGCTTGATTGTGAAAGTACCTTTCGTACGAACAATGTTGCCATCGAGAAGTTACTTAGTTGGGGAGTTATTTTTTATTCTAAAACTTTTGCATAGGTATGCGTATTTGTAAATTGTAGAACCATACATGCATATATCAGTGATTATAACAAAATTTTTTACCGCGACAATATGCTGGAACTAATGTCGTTTTCAATTTTATTTATCTAGATCACTTTTCTTCGCTCTGATTAAGTAAGAAAATCATTTATTTTTGAGGAAAAAAAAAAAATTTACCCGTTATTTGAAATCTGTCCGATATGTAATGAACTTTATTTGCCAGGTACATTTTGCTATCTAGCTTTTGACAGATAGTGGAAAAAAACCGAAGGAAATTAATTTTTTTTAACAACGCGGTACCTATATTTTAAAATTAGTCTGAAGTTTAAGCAACGCATAGAGAAAAGAATGGAGAGTAGGTAATGAAATGAAGCCCGAACTGCATAGTACATCTGGGCAACATAGGTATTGTTAGTATGTAAATGTATATATATGCAAGTTTGTTTTCTTCAATCACATGTCATTAGTTTCCCACCCGAGGGGTACACCTCCAAGGGGGCATGACTACTATAAGTGGGAGGCATGTAAACAGATTTTTCCATAATGAATTTAACTTTCTTCAAAAATAGTCATAAGTGTTATTCTGCTGTTGTTAGAAATCTTTAGAACTTGGTTTTAATTTGTTTTGTGTGTGTATGATTCATTGATACCAGTTAAAATACAAAGCTGCAATACAAACCCATTCAAATTTTGGTTCTAAATTCAACAACTATTGTATTTTCCACACCGATCTTAACTGCCATCACATCAGTAAAAAAAATAAAATGGAAAAGGTTTTGCACCACTGCCTAACATTAAGAATGAATAAAGTTTTTAACAATTATCGCTGATACAACCACAGCTTATCTACCAAAAATCTACCTTTAAAAGTTAGGACTCCAACTAATTCATTTTTCAAATGCAATTTTAAACTGCAGCAACTATGTAGAGGCAAACTTCAACTATGACAACTGTCTGATTTCTTTTCACAAACCCCCAAGTCAATACAGGTCTATGGCTCTGTTAGGCTTTAACTCACAACTATATAGTTAAATGTTAGTAGGTACAAAAGTGTGTTTTGAAAACAGACTGTCCCTTTCTGAACAAACAATTTGCATAAAATCGTCGTACACAAATACGAAAATAAATGTCGAAAACTAAAATATTACATTCACATTTAATAAACATATCTAGGTACTTATGAGTAAAAAAAAAAAAAAAAAAAACATTAAAATTATATGAATTTTCGTTTCCGTGACTATTTCTAGCTTTAAGAGCACTTTCAATTCGTTGTACAAAACAGAACAGAACATGGCCTCCCTTTTCCAATAACCGACTACACATACCAACAAAAAACAAACTTCATTAGAGTATGAATTAAGCTCACGTAGGTTGGTATACTTACCAATTCTATTTACATACTCCGTAGTCCGCACTCGGTGCTCTTTTAACGAAAATAATCATAATTTAAATGACACGATCACATAGTAGGGAACTTAATAATGTACGATGTGTTTGGAAAATGTTTTTTTTTGTATGCTTTATCTGCGTTATCAATCTCTATGTTTATCGCTATAGAAAAATCTGTACTCTGCAAATCATTTAAGTTTCAAGGAAGTCCATACATTTTGTAATCACAGTACCTACTTACATATTGTGCTTTTAATGTATGCGTACATATAACACAGAACCTTTCGCATTCCCGTAAATCTAACTTTGAAAACCGAACGACACACACGCCAAACAACTGGCACAGACCCAGTCTTTATTAATAACAAACTTAAAAATCAATTAAATTTATCTTTATGTTTTCAATAGAAACAAAGCTACAAATATATACATATGTACATATGAATATTTTGCTTACATTTACTAACATACTAAGTCCTCTTCTGATATAAAAATCAAATCTTTACAAAATATTCCTCTTAAAATTCCATACTAATTTATTATAATTTTTTTCATTTGCGCGCGCAGCTTACATGCGCGCTAATTTCAAATTCAAAAAACAAAACAACAACAAGAGAAAAAAAAACCCCTTAACAAAAACTTCATTGTGTCGAAACTACTCTAAAAGAGAAATAAAATACAGCTTTTGCCTTTCTAGTACCTTTTATGCAAATCATTTTCAGCGTTTTTACTAAATGAAACTCACCCTGACATATTAAGTACCTAAAGGAAATTCTTAACCAGCGATCCGGCAATTCTTTTTAGCTATACAAACACAACCAAGCAATAGCATAATAATAACAAATATGGTGAGGTGCAATGTTTGTGTATTGAGCTGGGGTATGCGGCGGCGATATAAGGGCAGCAGCAATAGCGCGCATGATTGCGATAGAATCACACACAAACTTCTAGTATCTATGTGTAATAGAGAGATCCCCATCAAATGAAAATGTAGATCCCTATCTTATTCACAACACACAAATCTGACATTGAATGGGCAAAATATGTGTGCTCTAATGAGGCTTCGCATATGCAGCAAAAGTGCTATGATGACAAGGGGACGCGGGCAGTACTCAGGGTCGGAGTTAGTTTTGTAGTTGTGTATCTAGAACATAGTAGAGCAACGGACGAGGTGGTGGTCCCCTGGCTCTTTGCGGTGTCCTATGGAAATATCACTCTCTCTTCGTATGGTTTGGTTGTTAGCTTGGCAGGCGGCGCTGCGTACATGAGTCCTTGTACATACATATCTCTCTATATAAGTATATGTACATAAGCCAGTGAACAATATCAGTCCCCTCTGCTTGCTAAGAACGTCGTATTTCGTTTTGCACCAACAAAAAAAGGAGAGAGTAAAAGCCATGGATATAATGAACTCAGCTCTTATAGAGAAGGGTTGTTTTCTTTTTTACTGAAAAGTTTTGCGTTTGGAGAAATGTTTTTCCTTTCTTTTTCTTTTTTTATTTCGCATGTAGAGTTGTACAAAAATCAATATTGGTGATCTCTGGGAAATGTATGTTTCCACTTCCGAGACATGGCTTTCTAGATAATAAGGGGGATCATGTAGTTCAAATACTATTTTTTTGTTTAGAAAAAATCGATATAATGATATAACATACCGTTCAGAAATGTACTTTTGCGCTGAATACTGAGTTCTATGAAAAAATCAATAATGTAACCAGTAAAGTACCTTCGAATATAATGCGTTTGTACTATAAATACCTACATGCATTGTGACTTGCCTCTTTGCTTTATTTAAGTATAGTGTGGATAACGGATAGTTTGATCTTTTGTTTAGCACAAAAAAAAAAATATACGTATACTCGTGCATAGACGAAACTTTTTGCATTGGGAACAAATTCAATGACGAGAATTTATTGTCACTTGGGCAAAATAAAAGCGTTTGCATGGTTGAGTACTTGTATCTACTTCGATTTTCTAATTCTGGTGACATGCACCAAACTTACGTAATAAAGGCGTTACAAAAAGACATGTGGACAACATTTTAGGAAAGTGTTTGGATGTAAGGCCATTTAAGCGAGCTTAGATTCCTAAATCTTTAAAATGTAATTCATAAAACATTCGTGTAAACCTACATTCATGTCCTGGTCGTCTTTATCGACCACAGTTCTGTAAAATTTGTATTTTTACAATTCTATTGGTGGCTGCTGTTTAAAACTGTTTTAAAAGCGTATCTCAATGTTGTTCAGGTTGAAAACTGGAAGCTACCAGATTGTCAAACTTTCCACTAAACATTAGTTCACATTCCTATTTTAGCCAACATTTTACACGCGAGAGGAATTTTTAAACATATTTGTCTTTCAGGGCGAGATCGTGGAGCAAGTGAAGCAAGTGATTTCAAACTTGATAAAAGTATAAATAAATATAAGGCAAATTATCCAACCATTGTGTTTATACAAATGGAAGGGACCTAAAGTTTTGAGAAGCTTCTCGTGGCAGTTCTTACTCTTGGATGTTGGTCAGACTTTCACAAGAGGTGGGGCAGGGAATAAAAACTTTTAGGCGGTACGGGTCGAATTTTAACCTCATAAGTCCAATGCCCTTAACCACTAGCCATTGCATTGATACTGTGATTTCTGCGATAATTTTTGTAGTATGCCTTTTTTGTACAAAAATCAAAACCAGCAATCATCGGGGTCCTCAAGGACATCAATCTTTCGTGCTTTATGTTATTGGTTGAGGTTATATATTCGCAGAGAGGAAACATGGACCAGTTTAGAAGCGAAATTAAGTCCTTTAACTAGCGTGTAGTACAAGGCTAATTTAAAGGACAACTTTTCTTTTAAATTGACATATATATCATAAATTGATCTGTGTTTTAAATTTATAACGTTAAAGGGTACACCAACAGCTTTTGTGGATGATGTAGCTTATGGCTAAAATAGTTCCTGAATCTGGTTTTGGGTGTGCTGCCCCGAAGTCAATGTCCCGGGACATTTTTATATACCAATTTTATGCGGAAGTAAGAGCTTACCGTGAAGCAGCTAATTGGCCTTCTGCAGAACCGATAGATAGCAAAACTATTGTGATCTGTTTAAGACAGTCAAGCAGCAATCAAACCCTGGAAACTCCATCAATAAGATCTAAGCTGGTGAAGCAATGCAAAGAATCTTTTAACGAGTTTGCTAAGAGTTGCACGAGAGGTGAAAGTCGTTAAGCAGCCGTCAAATAAAACAAAATTATGAACCAATGCTTTTATTATTCATAATTTTCTAATGAAATTAAATAAAAAGTATTACGACATCTGTAGAACCTGTATCACACAAATGGACCAACACAAGCACTTAATTGGTGAATAATTCCAAACCGGGAGGACGGCCAATACATTTTTGAACCTGGACTATTCTACAATATAGGGAAATGTATATCATCTGTACGTCATCCTTCCCAAAGAGGTTTTATTTGGGTTTTGATTTCTTTGAAAGCATTAGTTTTCGAAATTAGCTATAACATCATTAAGAACGCTAAAATTTAAAAAAAAAATTGGCTACTGACAGTAAGAGCAACCTTCTACGCTTTTAAAAACGAATGATTTCCCCTAGGAAAATCATTTTAGATTCCGTCTTCGAATACTGTGAAGTTTTACACATCCGAATAGCTCAAGTTTGTAAAAGCCTTAACATTGTATGCAGTATTTTATTTATGAATCTATAAAATTTGTAAAACCTTATATTACAAATCATCTTATGCCTAAAAGCAAATAGCTAACTGCGCATTACAGTAAGTTCAATGCACTTACTGCGTGATTTTACGACTTGAGGCAACTAGTTCGTTGGCATCCAATAATGGGCGTTGGAAAACTACAATGTAAAAAATGCCAACTTTTCGCAATAAATTTAAGCTACGCGAAACGTTTTTTGTTACACAATTTTTTTAAATGCCTTTTGTACAGGTTGAAACCGCAAACGAGTAACAAATTCTAAGCAATTCGTTTGACTTGTTTTAAACTCACAGTTGACAACAGTAAATAAGATCATAAATCGCTAGATTGCACGAAACTTGTGGAAAAACTTCAATCCAGTTTATTGACATTTTATTTTGATTTGATTTCGATTGTGACTTTTTAAGATGTTGTTTTTCGTTTTTTTTTTGTTGTTACATTTTTTGTGTTTACGTCAAAGTAAGAGAATTAAAGTTATTTTAAAATATATAAGACTGATAAAATGTTCCCAAAGTTATCTCTGGGATTCCCGGATGTCAGTAAAAATAAGCTAGGTAACAATTAAGCCACAATACATTATGTATGCTCAAAATCCTTAACAAATTCACAAGTAAACATAAGTTAAAAGAAAAAAAAAACATATAATAAATTTGTGACAATGGCCAATTCACAATCGAGTCACGATTTCACTAAAAATCGATACGTGCCACTATCCTTTCACTATACGTATAACATGGTGCCCCTTAAATGTCGCTTACAATTTAGTAAACTTGTTCAGGTGCTATCACGATGTACATAAATACCACTGTATGTTGGTCCATTCAAGATGTTTCACCTAAAATTTTAACGTACTTTTTAATTTTTTATAAAAAAAAAAAAAAAAAAAAACAGGATTGGTAACATTTATTACGCAGTAACGTCAGAATCGTCTGAAAACTGACGGAGTTTAACCTTGAAATCGCCAAACTTAGAAAAATACAGACTATTTTTAATTTTATTTTTACTTCACAAATGAAGGGCTTTAGCTTATTTATTACTAATCTTCAATTGAACTTCATATATGCACATATATTGCTATAGAACTGTATAAATAGTAAACAACTAAACCTGATCGAGTGAATCATTTGCTGATGGAGGAGGGGTAAGCAACTGAAGGCGGTAGAATACAAGCTTAAGTTAAATTTAATTGATTGGTTGTATGTAAATTGAATACGTCAATGCTATGCTGGATTTATGGGAATCACAAACGTATACAGTTAGTCAGAAAATTACTAAACGAGGTCTGGCCATTTTCGCAAAAGCGATCTATACTACAGAAATACAGTACAGAAATGTCGCATTCGGATGGCGGACGGGGATAGATAATAAGATTTATGATAAAGTGGTCAAAAAATCGCAAGTTGCCCCCAGAAGTCATGTAAAAAGAATTACAAAAAAAGTTCAAGAAATCGGATAACACTATTCTGTTTGCTACGTGTGTCAAATAATAAACATGGCATGGATTTGCAATGAAGTTAGTAGTTGGAGTTTTCGTGGTAATATACAATATTGGAGAAATATGAGTTAACACCAGAAAATATCACCTAAACTTCGCTGAGACCCTCTGGATTCGAATAGTTATTAAATTAACCCCCAAAATAACAGTATTTTACCATTCTAAATTTATTCTAGGAAAAAAAAAGCAATCGTAGTTCACTTCATGGACAAATTAGAGCTGCAGTCTTAGTTTTTTGTGAAATAGTGTGATGGTAACTTTTTATTTATTGTAGAATAAGGGTATCTACCTTTCAAATGGTTTATTAAGTACTGATTTTCTCATTAACTTTCAATAGCTAAACCAATTTTTTTATGTTTTTTGAATACTTCGTAATGACATTAACGGCGCATTAAATATAAAAAAAAAACTTCAGATAGACTTTTTTGAGCTTCTAGTAAACGTTAATATCGTTAGTTTAAAATTTAACTTAAAATACATTTTTTTAATTGTAAAGTTGTATTAAATGTATAACATATTTGGTTACAATAATTGACAAAAAACAATTCGTTATTAAATATATTAAAAATATTATAAGAATATTTGGGGATCAAATATCTTAATCTATGGTATGAAGAAAATAAATAAAAATCAGTTCGAAATACAAAAAAGGTAGGTTTCTTACAGCCCTTAAATCTAATTAACATATTTTAAAAAAAATAATAATATAAGGCGTTACTTCAAAACTTGTGCAAAACAGGAAAAAAGTTGTGGATTTTCCACCTACTTTTTTAGGTTACATTGCCAACAGTTGGGTGATCGATGTTCAAAACAGTGAGTTTTCTTACATTTTGCGCAGAAATAAACGCGCATACGCCCTTAATTTCGGAAGACAGAAATCGGAACTGAGTTGACACGAACGCATGCTTTGATACGATTGGGAAATATCACAAAAAAAAAATTGTTTCGCCTCACAGGCGATGCTTACTCAAATTAAACTCAAATTTTTTGTTTACACTTAAAATTTTTTTTTTTTGTATACAAAATGTATTCCGAAAAATCTAAATGCAATATTAATAGCGACAAAAAGTTACAGATTTTTATACTTAATTTCGCGAGGTTTTCCAGCAAAGTAGTAAACTCTAAAAGGTCTAAACTCCTGAAGTAAAGACATTAGAAAAACTCATAATTATTGAGTTATTTTTATATTTTGAGAAAAACATATTTAACATGAAAAGCTGAATAACACACACAATTTTCAGAGAGCCATAACTTTTTGTTGGGTAAACAAAATCCGACAGTTTTTAATTGTTCCTTCAAAATGGAAATCACTACTTTACATAATTAGTGATATTTAATAGTAAAATTGATTTATTGCTATAGTATTGTCCGACAATAATGTACAGACCAAATTCTTGATTCCTAATTGAGTTGTAAGACTTTGCAAAAAGAAAAGAAGTAGGTACATAACATGTACATATTTAAAATTCCCGCAAATAGTACAATAGAATGCCCACAAAAAATTGTAAAAAACCTATTGTGAAATAGTAGTTAGTGACGCATGACGTTGATTACATAACGACAGTGGGGATGCAATAATTCTTCAATCTAGATAATGACCTTGCAGGTGTAAGGATGTAGACTAGAATTGCATAATGTTGTCATATTCATGTTAATTCACCTGTCAAAATAATTCTTTTAGCAATATTCTCTTAGGATTATCAATATAGAATAGACAACTTTATGAAAAAAAAAAAATAATAATAATATTAATAAGCCACTTGTTGTCAACCATTTCGACTTGTCTCATGTCTACCCGTCTTTGCGTTTCGACTTATTTCTAGGCAAACAGGCGCCAATACAAAATAATGCAGAGCTTTTCTTCTTAAGCTCTTTCTTCAAAAATACAAAATAAAACATTTGTAAATAAGTAGGTATATAGCAGCAGCCCGAAGCCAGCCAACAGCTGTTCTCCTTTATGCTGGGTATCGTTTTTATTAGTTTACTATGTATTTGGATTTGGCTTTGGGTGGGTTTGGGTACGGCTAAAAAAGCAACACGATTACTTGGTAGAACTTTTGACACTTCGCATATCTATATGATGATGGTTTATTTTTAAATCAATTGTTTACACAGTATTGAATAGTCCATGCATTTGTTTCTGTTTCTTTCATATACCTATATGTGTTCATATGTATAATAGAATGTGCTACGAATATGTTATCAGTTCGGTACCTATGACATTGTGTTTCGCATTTTATTTTTATTTTATAGATACAGTTGGATCGATGTTGTGAGTGTGTGTATCTGCTTTGTTTTTGCTAATTCTTCTTCTTTCTTGTACACCTTAAAATGAATTGTTGTTGTTGTTGTTGTTTTTTTTTTTTTTTTTTTTTGTGCAGGCGGAGGATAGTGCCTAGGTGTTATCAAAAATGATACGAGGTGTTGCATTTTGAGATTAAATAAAGCATTAGTATGCATAATTTATGTCTATACATGCAGTGCATGTGTAGATTATAGTGTGATAGGGTTAAATATTTGCTTTTCCCCTATTTCATTATGTATGAAACACTAATTGATAATATTTTTTTTTCTTTGTTTGCTTCCATAATTTATTTAATGTTTGATCTTAATTAGTGTTGGGAGACATAAAGTAATTTGAAAAAAGGCATTTCATCAGATCTTTTCTATATAGTGTGATAGTTCATTATATAATTATATAATCTTACACCAGAGACCTATACCAACCCGATCAGATGTTTTTCATTGAAGGATTAAATAATTAGCTTTACAAATAAATTATATAGGGAACAGACAGTAAGTAGCACATTAGAGCTCTTACCGGGTAGACATTTTTTTTTTAATTGTGACCTTTAAGCGGTGTGATTTCTGCAACTGTATATGTATGTATAAATTCACTACAAACACAAAGTAGCTACTTAGAAAACTACAAGAATGACGTATTTTTTGGTTTTATTTAGCTATAGTCTGCGGTGGTCATAATTCTTGCGACGTTTTTCTTTAAAAGATAACACTATCTGTAGTTGGTTCCCCATGTTATTATGTAACACATTAATTCTTGCGATATGGTTCAATCAACTCAATTGGTAGACTTAGAACACTTGATGTTGTGGTGGTTCGCTGAATATACATAGATAAATATGTATGAACATTTTCGTTGAGGAAAAAAAAACGGCAAAGACCTGGATTAGTTACAGAAAACATTGTGGCAAGAGTAATCAATGAAATATTCTGTTCATAATGTAGCTAAGATTGTCTTTAAATTAGATTAAATTAATAAATAAAGCACCCAACATTCCAACCCTTTATACCATCCTTAAACGTAATGTATGCACATGAATATTATGTGTATCTTGGAAAATGGAGGAATATGGCATTATGGAGGAAGTGCACAATATAATTTTCATATTAATTAATTTAAAGCAAGCAATTAACCAATTCGCAATTAGCTATTAATTATATATATGAGCTTTTTGTTCCCTGTGTTGGTTCTGGGTTGCTGTTAATTTTTTTCGGTTCTCTCTTCATGGCAACGCAACAAAGTCGCGTGCGGTCTGTAATCGTTTTTCACTAAGTAGTATGGGATAAACTATCGTTTATAGAAATGACCTATTAACGAAGGATATGACTGTTCTACTTTACCTCCTCAGGCATAAAATTCCTAGGTCGGAAAATTGTAGTCAATTGGCTTCATGCTAAACTTTGAAAATTCGAAATAGGTATATTGAAAAAAATTACATTATTAAAAATATCCTGATAATGTGTTCAAAACTAAACGTATGCGACAAATGACTAGAATCTTTCCTCAGGGAAAGCGTTGAGCAACTGCGATGCGTAAAATCTGCTGGTAAACAGTATTTATATAAACGATTTATCATCAATATGCTTAAATTTGGAAGGAAAATATCCACCTAAGAACTTTAGAAAAGGCGTAATAAGCTTAAGAAAAAATCGTTACCGATCGCCACAAGAACAGACGTAGCGTTCTAGCGTTTTTCTTGCAGTCTCTCAGGCCTTTCATAAAGTATGGCATAAGAAATTGAAGCAGCTTTGAATTATGTATGGAAGGGTGATGCCGCACGCTTGGTTTCACTGTTGGATTTGGAGTAGCAGTAGGGGCTGCATTTCCTATGCTTAGTGGACTAACATATATACAAGAATTACTGTTTGTTGCCAAAGGCGCCCTCCGAATTCGCCAGCCGCTTGCTGAAAGAAAGTTGAACAAAAATATGTTTCCAAAAGTTTCGCCTCAATCTTCTTTAACAGCAGTCATGACCAGTCACACGACCCACATCTATATTCCTTGCTCATCAACATCAACCTAAATAATTGGCATAATATTTGGAAAAATCAAATAGATTACACGGAAAAAAATTGTAATACAAAATAATCAGTGCATAATGACATTTACTGCCAAACTGCTTCAGATAATTATTTTAAATACTCGTTCATATATAACATAATTATGAACATCTCTCTGACGCCTGCTTAAGAACAGGTTGTGTAAAACAAAAACAAAAAAAAAACTTAATGTTATCCCTCCAATCTAGTCCAAACCAGAACACTTTATCAAAGTGAACCGACTTCATTCAAGTCTACTTCTGGACACGAAACAAAAACACTTTCGTACAGTACAAATTTCACTCAAGCCTTTCACTAGAAAATATTCTGCTAAAGCAAAATAAAAATAAAATACAAGAAAAAGCTTCAAAAATTATTTTACCCTACCGCTTTGCCATCGAATGAGACCAATATCAGTGAAAAAAGTAATAAAATTCTTTTTTTGTTTTTTCCTAAAGCGATGATCATTGTGATATTTTACTCTTACATACACAAACATTTGATTTGTGGTAACAAAAAATAAGAAAAACTAGTTTTGGCAAAGATTTCGAGTGAAGGAGGAGAGAATGAAAGTTAGAAGGTCAGTCGGCGAGCAAGCAAACTCTCATTTTAAGATAATTTCTATTTTGCAATTTTGATTATGTACGTATTTCGAAAAACAAAATATTCTATTATTAGATGCACAAGTGCAGTGTGTCTATCTACATAGACAAAAAACCAAACACATATGGCTGTAAGGTTGGGTTGAACCATTACCTTAATTATTGAAATTGGTTAGCAATTAGTTGTTTCGAAGAAATCCAAAGGAAAGATATATATTATATCCCCCGATAGAGATTTATTACTCATATGTATTTGCCTAAGCCCCAAAGGTCGGGAAAATAAAAGTGTACATACATATCTGTTGTTTTGTGAGTCATTTACGACACCAAAAGTTTCATTTGAGAATTTCTGTCCTTTTGTCCTGCAGCAATTAGTATCGGCAGACATTAACAAACGGAGACAGAATTTTCGAATAGACCACTTGCCACCGTAGGTAGTTTTTCTTTAAATCACTTTATGATGAGGGTCTTAACTGCAAATATGTTGCAGGTATAGGATTTCTGAAGAAACACAATCAATTGTCTTTCGTCTTGCTGTCGTTAGTGGTTGGTGATAAGTTTTTACGTTTTGTTACTGAATTTCTGCGTATAAAGTGTTAAATCATTTTTCCGATAGTGATAATCGCAATTGTTATATACATATTTTGGAAATACGTACATATATATGAAGTGTCCCTAACATTGTATTTAACAAGCATTGATTGCTTTGTACCGCCGATATTAAATGTTGAATTAAGTTTTCGGAAAGAAATATAAACGTTTTATAAAAAAAGGCAACGGCATTTGCTGAAATATTTCTTGCACCACTTAAGTGATTAAGCCATTATTAACATGGACAATTTGGAACCACTCATGAATTATGACGCACTTCTTTGGTTGGTTTAAGAAGCGTTAAACTTAACTCTACTGTGCAACTCTTTTGTTTTTGTTTTATGTTGTAATTTAGTGAAACAAAAATTCTAAAAAAAATTATTGCAAATATGTATACAAATTTACAAGAAAACCTTATTGACAAACTTGATGGTCTCACACTTTTAAGCAATGTGTTTTTTATTTTTTTTGTAACTTACAGCTGTCATAGCAATGCAAGTCTTTCACAAAATTTGAAAACTATGTAAATAAACTGTAGGTACCCCAGTTTAGTTTCTAGCTACTCTCAAGGTATGTAATAGAAAAAACTGATATTCGAATTCGGTCCAAAAAAAAAGAACAAATTACATTCTTCCGAGCCGGGAAGTATTTTGCAACAACAACATCGATGGTGAATTCAAGTCAAGTAAGCTGCTAAACCTGTCCCTTAACTCGCATTTATATAGCCTAAATTACATACATTGTTGCAGAAATAATTTTTGTTGAGAAACTTAAAAAATCAGACAAAAAACTACAATCGTCTGATCGCACCTTAAGGGGCCCAGTTATAGCTATCATTGAAATGCATCATTGGAACAAATCAGTGGAATAGTTGTTTCATTTTTTTGGCAAGTTGGTTATAGCAATCATCGAAAAATTTCTGTCAGTGGAAGTCCACTGGTATAGGTTTTCAGGTTGGAGTTGACCATTAAAAGCAAAACTGACATTGAGAATCGAACACATCAGTGGAACGATTAGCTGTTCATTGAAATCGATTTCTATCAGTGAAATAATAAAAATCAATTAAAAGAAAAGTTTAAATCAGAATTAAGTAATTTTGTTTGTAGAAAAATTCTATGTGATTTGCTTTATTTTGATACTAGTTAAAGCCAATATGGTTTGTTCAGTCGTCTTAAATTACGAAAACAAAATATTCAATTATGGATTTCAATGATAGCTATAACTGGCCCCTTAGTCAATGCGCTGCAGTGCTCCCAACCTTATGGCAATTATGCTACATGTATAAAAATGTATGATAACTTCCAAATTTTGCAAACAACAAATAATTATGTTCATATGAAATTTAGATTTCCTGCTCAGAAAATATAATGCCCATAAATAGAATAGAAACCTGTCATATCTGGAATCGAAAGCCGATAAAGCGCTGTCGACTTTCTGGCAATGTAAAGGCGCTTTTGGTAAGACATGGGGCTTGTCTTCGAAACGGGTTCTTTGGATCTATACGGCCATGATTAGGCCGCTACTCTCATACGCATCAGTTGTTTGGTGGAACAGGCTTTCGCTGAAACGTGTTACTGCTTCTTTTGCCAAGCTCCAAAGAACGGCATGTCTCGGCTGCACAGGGGCCTTCCCTAGCACCCCGGGCTCTGCTCTTGATGCTTTGATGAATCTTCCCCCCCCCCCCCCTTGTTTATATATCATTGGGTGTACGCTAAAAACCATCTTTCGCTTAAAGAGAGGTTTTGATTTTGAAGAACTTGCTCGAGAATTATCCTTTACCCCTGTCTTATGGATATGCCGTCTGATGCAATGACACCAGAAATCCGTCTGCGAAAAAACTACCACGTCAACTTTCCACAGGTAACGGAATGGCTTCGGTCAGACTCTGAACCATGGATTGAATGCCATCGTATTTTCACGGATGGCTCCAAAGTCGGACAGGGGTCTGGTGCTGGAGTCTTTGTGGAACGCGATGATATACGACTTTAATTTAATATTCCATGGGTAAACATACATCTGTTTTCCAAGTGGAGATTTTTGCCATCCTAATGGCTATGCGCTATAATGTGAACAACAGGTGGAGGGCTAGAGGCATTTGCATCTACAGTGATAGCCAAGCTGCATTAAAATCGCTTCTAAACCCTCTTGCCTCGTCCAAGTTAGTGCTAGAACTCAAGCTTTCTCTGAATTTGGTCGGAAGACTGAACACAGTAAATCTTGTCTAGGTACCAGGTCACACTGGCATCCAGGGATATGAGATCTCGGATGAGCTTGCTAGGCAAGGTTCAGAAGAAGTTTTCTCAGGACCCGAACCTGTGTTGGGTCTGCCTGCATCTTTAGTCATGTCTTCTATCGATTCTTGGGTTTCTCGTAAACATAAGATTCGGTGGCGCGATTGCGGTGCATGTAGACAGACCAAACTACTACGCCCGGACATTTGCAAAAGTTCAGCATCTTTTCTTCTATCTCTGAGGAGAATCGACTGTAGGCTGCTTGTAGGCGTTCTTTCGGGACACCAAGCTTTTGCTAAACACTTAAATGTGTTGGGATTAAGCGACACCACTACCTATCCTGCTTGCGGTGAGGAGGATGACACAGCAGAACACTTTCTCTGCAGTTGTCCGGCCTATGCTCGCATCAGGTGGCGGATCTTCGGGGCTGACGTGGTGTGTGCCGAACATCTAAGCTCTTTATCACTGAAGCTCCTTCTCGTTGGCACTTTGTTAATTTATTTTAAGCTTATAATGAGGTTTCTCAGATGTGGCGATTTATAGCGATTAAGGGTTTTTATTTTGGCGATTCCAGTTTTTCAAACCTGAAAATCTTGCTTATAGAAGGCGAAAAGAGTGAAAGAAAAACATTTACGTCTTTCACTTACTTCCTCCAGTCCTATGTTGGTTCCGATTTTCTTCTTAAATATTTAACATTATCCTTTGATCGTTGTTATTGTTAAAATTTTATTAAATTTGAATCAAATAGCCATTTAAACAATATTATACTTAAAATGCATTTGAATATGTGGAACCATGCTTAAATTAGCGAGTCTTTAATTATTCGGCTTTTAACTTTCTCGTGTACATTGATATATTAAAGAGAAACGCGAACGTTCGGAAATGTCGAACTTAAACAGAGTAAGAGAAAAAAACATTGACCGCCAAACCGTGTGTCCTGAAGCCATATGACAAAACGGTTCGATGGATTTGCTTCAAAGTTTGTATATGAAGTTTTTAAAATAACATTCTCCGCTTTTTTATTTTTTGCTTCATCGTTAAACTATTCACTAATTTTCTTAAAAATTTTTTCAAGGATTTTGGTATTTTCTTGTACTTTGGATATTTGGGATGGAGCCAAGAATACTTCGTATTGTATTGCAATGTTTTGCAAACGGACTTGTAACGTTTCGAAGATTTTTTTTGATTTTTTGACTCAACTCGTCCAAAAGATTCAAAAGTAAGTCATATGCACACGAACATTTCATTGGCAGCTTGACTCGATTTCGTTTTCGGTATTTGTCCAAAAATTAAGCCTTGTTCATATCTTGTGTTAAATGTATATTTCACTTTTTGAAACCGAATATTTTTGCATAATTTTGTACAAAATGTAACGCTTCAAAAAATAAATTCAACTCTTTTGATAATGATCCAAAGCAAAAAGTAAGTCGATCGAAGTACTGGTAGATACCGACTTATCCATGGGGTCATGAGAAAAAGAAAACCCGAACGACAAGCAAACCAGCCGGAGTGATTGGTCTTAAAATCGAATACGATACGAATATATTATTTTACTTGTATATTTAATGATGGCGCCAAGGTAGCTTTTCTCCTTGCATTTATTTTCTCACTAACTGTTTCTGGATAGGCAAGTTATATGTACAGCTGCGTGAGTACGCAGTCATTACCTATGCTGACCTTTGGTGTCTTCCTCTCATATTTTTTAATGGACCCTTGCGATTGAATTGTTCAACCTTCCGATGATATTTCGGCATTGACTTGACGAATGATAGTTTTAAGCTGCCGTCATCCATTTCCACAGCTAACCACGGCGATTCAATTCATTTAATATTAATACTCTAAATGAAAAAGTTTTGGTACTTCCGCTAATTAAACTGTATAAAAATTTTCCGATAACACTCCGGATAGATTTCCTGCAATCCTTTTGAACTGTTGTTGCGATTTTAATAGACAGATCCCACCTTTCTACGGCATCAATTTGTGTGTGTGTATTAGTTTTTAATAAAAACTAACAGAGCCGAGGACGCGCACAAATTTATGAGATACCGCGAAGCCAAGTTGATTTGGTTTAGCTTGTGCGTCACCCTTGTGTGTAAAGCTTTTTTTTCCCCACACCCACTCATTGAGTAGACGCGCCATAAATGATCACAATGAACTCGCACTGCGCCACCACACAGGTTCTGTGAATCTCGTCATTACATACATATGTATGTTCATTTGCATGCAATTTACTGTCGATGTTTGTTGCCCGTGGCTGCGGAAAGGTAATGCGACGCACGTACGCATTTACGACGTGCGTCTGCCTCCACCAACCCATTCTCTTTAGCTGAAGCTACAGGCAACCGCAAATAGCGTTAAAGAAAAACTAAAACCAAAACACTAAAGTAGCAATACAATTTCAAAGCTTAAGATTACGGATTCGTGTAGGTACAGCAAAAACGCTATAAATAAGTTAATGGTAGAACGCAAAGATATTCGCTTCGGTGGTTAGCGGTGGTGCATGGTGCATCCTTTTCCTTTTTTGCAACATCGTTTCACATTGGGAATAAGTATAATTTGCGTGTGGGCTTGGACAGCGCAACCAAACACACAATTCACATCGCATACACTCGCACACTCCAAAGCGAAGAACAAACAGCTTGGAAGGTGATTTCCGCTCGGAGCTCCAAATGACAAAAGAAAAAAAAAAACACAAAACAAAATACAATAACCAGACCCCGACAACACAGCATGTCGTCAATACGCAGATGCTATGGATTTTCATTTCCACCCTTTTCAGGACAACAACGACGACGATGATGACAGTGCGCCGACCGTTGCGCTAAATTGTGGAGTTTATTGCAGAGCAGAGAGCATATCCAAGATCACACTCAAAAACACAGACGCACACTCGCGCACACATGCCACACCAACTATGGCAGATGTTCTGAAAAAGGAAATGAGCTAGCGTTTGTGAAATAATATCATCCATCGGGCATTGCCATCCCCGCATTTTGTATACCACAAATCGATTTGGGTCGGTCCCCCGCCATTTTGATCTCTCGCAACTACAGAAACAATTTATGCCCAAGGAGGGCAGAATATAAGCGAAGCATGATTCACTGAATAGAGTATACGATACCTATAGGTTTTCATCATCGTTGCGTGTTCCTGCGCGTCGACAAGGAGCAACACACATAAAAAACAAAAAAAAAGTCCAAACCCAAAGTAGGGTGAAAAGCGGTTAAGTACCCAAACCCCGTATCTTAACAAAGAGGGGGATGAACATGTATTGCGCCGTTTGATGCTCACAACAAAGCAGAAAAAACAACACACAACTACGCCATGTGAAAACAAACAGACCAGAAGGGATCTAAAACATATGGCGGTGTTGGGTAGGGTGGAAGTGACTCACAAAAAAGGGATCGCATATGGGGATCTGTGCGCGCCTTTAGGGGATGACGATAACGGAACACATACTCGCAGCGTTTTGGTATATAAGTGAATTGGGATCATTTTCCACCCTTTGTGTTCCAACACACAATGGTGGAACCATAAAGAGAAAAAGAAGGAGGATATCTACAGCGGCAACGAACAACTTTGCTTAGGGGGTATAATTTATGAGCGTCGTTTGCTTTGTAGGGTGGGTTTGGCGGTCGGCTGTCAGGGATTTTCATGTTCAACATCAACGATTTCAAATAGATAGTGAAGGACTCATACTGCGTTGCTATGACTCATTAAACAAGGAATAGTGAAGTAGTTTATTGGCGTGGGTTACGTTGCCATCGATGGTATTGGATTTTTGTAGTTTTTTTACCACGATCGCAATGATATACAAAAAGAGAGATTAAATTTGTTGAGTTATTGGAATATCCCAAACCTTTAAGTCTAATCTTAACGGAAGCTCTAAATTAGTTCGAAATCAGAAGGGAATATGTATGTAGAGTTAAAGAAGGTTTTATTGTTTAACATGCTCTTCGCTTACAAAGTGAAAAAATAAGAAAGGTTCTGATATGATTAAGTTGCTTTTTAGTTGAATTTTGAAATTGGCAGGAGTTTTTTTTACAGCAACCACGGTAACAGTACTTAGTCAACAAAATACATACATTTGCTATTATTGCTTATTTTACAAGGTCAAAGGGGGCTATCGACAATACAATTATCAATAAGAAAGACCAAGGCTCAAGGCAAAATCCCTAAGAATTTTAACGCCTGTCTGTACGATTAATTTTATAGGTAATGAGTAGCTACACAATTGCGAACAATACCTACAGCAGCGCTGGAAGTTCTAATGAACCATCCTCCCCTTAATTTTGTTTCAGCGAGAAGCAATGGTAAACGCCTACATGCTCATCTCAGTGTCTCAACGACAAAACTAAAAATTCACTAGTCTGGTATTCGGAGTATACGGAGAGACCACAAAGTCTTCCCTATATGCTAGCGTGGAAGGGAGCATCGCCGTAGTTAAATCCAAAATACAAGCAATAGAGTTCTGCGTCAGAGAGTTGTGTCAACGGTGCCAGGACACAGTGGTTTCGATTCATTATGCAAAGACCATTTTGTGGTGTGCCCATTAGTTGCATTTAATGCGGCATTAAAAACCGCTCAGAAACTAAATATCTCCATTACTGGAGCATAATCGAAGGTGACACAAGCGAAACAATTTCTACCATCTCCTTCTTCAAAAAGAATTAAGCAACTCCGTCAACTATCCAGAGAGCGTCAACTATAACAGGGCACTGCAGAGTTAAAAAGCACCTCATGGCTATGGGAATTGATCATGACATCAATTGTCGTTTTTGCAACGAAGACTAAAAAACAGCAGAGCACATACTATGCCACTGTGACTGTTCAATCTAATTTGTTCTATGCATGCAGCTGCGCCTCAGTTAGAAAGCGCGAACTAAACCTTTAAAATAAAAGATTCTAAATTTGCTAAACTTCTAAAAATGGAATCTTAACTCTGACTTTGACAGAACATTCCCTACTACTTCTCGAGCAGGGAAGCATGAAACTCAAATTAACGAAAAGGAGATCAGATGGCCGGGGGTGACGACATATTGATCAGACTCCCTAATCACAGCAGTGTTTTTCAAGCTGAGGTCCTGGTATTTGTAGAAGCGACCCGTGCTGTATAAATGTTGCCAATATTATGAAAGCCTATAAGTGGTGGAAATTGCAAAGGACCCGTGCAATGTCACGGTAATTATGTTTAGATTAAAATAAAAGTCGAACCGATGTCTTTCATAAGAAACTACATGATGAATTTAATGCTTCTGGTTGAGGAACATAATACTTGGACGCTTCTTCTTTTAATACATTGAAGAAATATCCGATGTCGCACTTTTTAATGTTTATAGGTTTCTCAGTATATCGGAATGGATAGATAACATTGAGTAATCAGAAATAAAACTGATTAGCTATCACAGTGGGTCCATAAGGAGAGAGAGACCGCTCTGCTTTGCCAACACATAAAACTAACCTATAGGAGTAATTTCTATACCATAGAATAGACGAAAAGGAAACAACATAAAAAAAAGCAGTACACCCAAAATATCTTGGTGAAATATAAATCTAAAACCTTCATTTCCACCTTATGCTTGCGTTTCACTACCAATACGATTGAGTATTAAAAGTTCACATGCATATTGTAAACTCACTGAAGATTACGTCCACGCCTTTTCAATCCAAATCATTGACACCATGACTTGTTTCAAAATTATAAACTTATCTGATTGGCCTTGTATGTGATATTGGCGATAATTAAGAACTTTTCACAACACACATTATTTTTTGAATGACTTCAAAAAATGAGGTTGATCTTAGATCAAGTCTGCTAGTCTGCTCGGAACATCGATATACAACAAAAACCCAACTTTTTCAGAGCTGAACTTCTTGTGGTTTCCATGGGTCTATGATCGAGCCCACCACTCGTCTTAGCAATCACAAATGAATGTTAGGTATATCATTAAAAGAATTGAACATACATAAATAATAATCCTGGCCCTTAGCCACATAAATTGAAATCAGTGCTTTATATTCAACCTTCAGGTAAAGTTTTAGGAAACCCTTTTTTTTTGTAATACCAAAAGGCTGCACTTTCCAACTTTTGAAAAGCTTTGGTAAGCAAGAAGACTCGAAACTTCGAAAGGAAAGATCTGCGCTACTGTTTAAGACTGAATAAAAGTAGTGATTAATGATGACAAAAGATAATTATAATAGGACCAATTTTATGTTAGTACGATTCGTTATTTGTGAAGCATCAATCATAAATCGATTGAAAAGGAACAAAAAGAAGCATTGATACGCATTCCAAGCCAAGCAAAGTATAAAATTTTATTAATTACTCCAATCGATTTTTCAGAACATTTTTCTTAGTAAAATAGACAAGTTAGTGACAGATTTTTGATGACCCAGTAGTTGAAAATTTGTTCTAGGTTTTTTGTTCACAAATTAAAGGTTTGATCTAGACAACTGTCAAGCATTTTCAAAAATATTTATTTTAAACGCACTCCAGCTAATTTTTGGACAAACAACTCGAGAAGACGTTGAACTTTCGGTCATTAACTTAAATCTTATAGAGAACACTTTGGCCTTTCCTCGCTATGTTGAAAAATTGTACCAACTCTTGTTTTCTGTTTTCAATGTCTTCCATGCAGAAAGGACGCTAAGAAAGGACCATTTTGCAACGTGACTAACAAAACCATTTCGATTTATTAATGAATCGGTTGACGTCTGATAGGGTGTATCTCCCAAGCTATCGAGGAACCCATGCAGGATAAGCGGCGTTCTTTCTTTATCTATGCAGCTTCTGCAGTGGCCAACCAATACCCCAATAAGGGCTCGGATTTGTTTCATATAAAAGGATATAAGTGTCTTTGAACTCTTACTACCAAATGCAAGCTACGGTTTATAGTGAAGCTATTAGTGTTACTTCATTGTTCTTTATATTTATACAAAATCATCGTGACTTCGTCAATTAAGCTTTAAACAGTACGTCTGCTAGCTGCAAGTCAAAATTAGAGCTGCAGAGTCGGTCGGTCAGCACAGTTGTACTGTGTGATCGTCGATTGTGCGCCCGAGTGTATTTCGTGACAAACTTTGCGTTTATCAGATTGGAGTTGATCGCTTATATTGCCTTATATGAAGTTTAAATGGATTTCGAAATTCTGGATGTGTTTGATGATGACGTTGAAATTCCTAAAATTATAGAAATTTCAAATTGGGGTATGTCGACGAAGTTACCACTTAAGAAATTTTAGTACCATTTCATATGCAATTCTCCAAACTTAGGGGGCGCGGCACGCCCAAACGATAAGATAACGCCAAACAATTTATCCGGATTTGAATTCAGTGCATGAAAAAAATGAAGAATTGCAAAAAATTATTGATTTTGGAGTGTTCCGGTAAAGTAAAATCTAGCCTAAGAAACTTAACCTAGACGAGCTCACTAAACCAAAGACAAGTGACGCGAAAATCCACAATCTAAATCATCGAATAAACTTATTATAAGAGTTGCAGCCCAACTAGCATCAATACAAATTTTAATTTTAGTACAAATAAATTCAAAAGCTCATCGCTCTTCCGTTTTGCTGCATATTCATCGCGTAAAATGCAGGCGGGAAGGGATCGCAAAATTCCTCCTTTTTATGCATTTGCGTTACACAAAAACTCACACATCACAACACAACCCCAAACGTACAGTGCTGCGGTGAATTATGTTACACAAGTACCACCAGCAACAGCAACAGCAAATCGCTAAGTGTAATGAAAACAAAATATTTGTTAATTACCCAGCGGGGTATAGAGCGATGTATGTAAATGTGGGCGACGACGATAGTGTGGAAGGCTAAAGGGGTCCGAAAAGAACACTCAAAATCTAGCGAGATCCACTTGGAATGTAGAAGTATGTTGTCTACCCATTCGTACTTCCATAGACAGAGAGAGACAATTCGTGCATATTTAAACTCCAGTTATTACATTCGTGATAATTCGTTGGGCAAATGCGGGCTACGCCGCACTACTAGTGCTGTAGACGTGTAGCGAATCTACTATGTGCCATAGAGCCCAGAGGGCCAGAGTGACTGTGTACATAAATGTTCCTACGTATGATAGCGGAGCCAAGTGGGCGATGGTAGGTACAACAAGCATACATACAATCGACAACGACACGTCTGTCGCAGTCGCAGTGCTCCGCACTAGCATAATCATGGAAAAACAAATGGGGGACAAAAAATCCAATATGGCGGAGGAAACTCAAATTATATTTCTCAATTTTCCACTGTTTAAACTTCGGCGGCAATGAATGGCCTCGTTTTCTCGAATGCTTGATACTAATTTATTTGAACTCTATTTGGAAAGGTTTATTTCATACCTCAGGGAGTTAATTTTTTTTGTATTTCGGAGAAAAGCGATATATTTAAATTTTTATATTTATCTGTTCTTCACTTACCGATTTCGGGGAACGGAGCCCACTTGTCACACACTTGGGTTTTGTTGTTTTTTTATGGAAAATATTTGTTTTGGACACGTTAAAAAAAATAAATTGCACAAAATTTGGTAAAATGTGTTGCTTTTTTTGCTTTTTCTCCTTCGATGACACTAAACACGACCGACCAGTTCAATTTTCCAAGCAGTATTGAAAATTGAAGTATGAAGTTGAAGAATAACACAGATCTGAACAGGAAGATCTTTGTTAAGTGCATCCGCTCCGCTCTATTCTATTCGATTCGAATTGGAAAATGGTGGAAATGGGCGAGTAGAGTTGTCTCGCTTTGTCTCGCGTTATTCCGGAATAAATGAAAACAAAAATAAATCGGTACAGAACACAACTTTTGGCGGTGGAGATGACAAGCTTTTTCCTTAGAAATTCATGAGTACAATCACAAATTGCCTGTACCACGTGGTATCAGGTGGTGTGTCTTGGCCAATCCAGTTCTAATTGGAAAGCGTTTGTAATAAGTTTTTTTTTTCTAATTTGAAAAGTAGCCATCTCATTTCAGCATGTAAACTTTTCCTAATTCCGTTTACTACAATTTAAGCCTTATAACACAACGACAGTATTTTGTAGTAGACTGGTCGAAATTGTTTTGATAAGAGAACATATTTTCTTTATGCTAGGCTTTCATCGCGATGAAAAATACGTGAATAATTGTTATTGGTTGGTTTACATGGCCACGCATGCAATTTTTGCATGAGATTCGCGAGAGATCAGTTTCTCTGCCGTGCGTCGTTGATTTTGAAGTTTTTTTTTTATTTTGCGAAATTCAGTGGAAAGAAAAATTATAGAAAGACACATAAGGACCAACCGCAATGTGCATAAGCTTGCATGTGCATAAATGCCAAAAATCAACGAATGCATGTTCAAGCTACGTTATGCACTGTCAATGCATAGTCAAACCACAGAGCATTTGCATATGCAAACGTATGCCTATTGTTGGCCCTTTATTCTCGAGAGAGTAGTAGTAAGTGACTTCAACTCGATCTAAAAAAAACCTCCCGAAGACTGACTAACGTTTCTTAAAGGTATTGCACCTAGTTATTAGACTAATCCGCAATTTTGTTTAGAGTATTTGCATATATATCGGAAATGAATATGAAACCGACTACGGTCGTATTTTGGAACTTTTTTGTTGGAAATTATATCTTAATTTCTAAATATGTTAAATACTACCTAGCTATTTTAGGTCAAGGGGTTTACCCGCCTTAACCTTTTGACCCTATTGACAGTATTTCATAATTCGATTATTACTGATGGATGCATAAAGATCAATTAAACAAAAACTCCGATACCAAAGACTTCTATTAAAGGTATATGTATATTTATTCAAGTGTAATAAAAGGTAAGTTTGATTGATTAATAAAATGGTAAGATGTTTGTATTGCTTCTACTTATTTATTTTGGATGTGCATCCCTTCAGGCCCAAATTGTTCTTAGAACTTGCAATATTATCTTTTTTACACAAACAAGAATAACTCCTAATTAACCAATATATTTTACTGTAGGTCTAGGTATCTCATATTTAATTTCTTAGCTGTATATGAATATTCCACTACATTGTTATTTACTGAATTAATGATATTTAACCTCATCTGCCATTTTGTATTTACTGCATTTTGAAGTTTTTTTGTTGCTACTTAGGCAGTTTCTTCCACAGTAAATATAGCAGTATCATCTGCAAAAGTTGCTATTGTTGTTTCTTCACTTTCTGTGAAATCGCTGGTAAATAAGAGATATAGTCCTGGACAGAGTACACTTCCTTTCCTTGTAGTACACCAGCGTTAATTACTTAGTGTAGAGTATTAGACATAAAAGACCTACGAATTTGTGAGTACTACTTCGGCAGCTACTTTTCTTATTTGTGGATGATATTTTTATTTATCGATAGCTTATAGTAAAACAAGATATATAGTGGAGCAAATATTTTTCTCTTAAACTGCCTTTTCGATCCTGTCTTTGATTCTTTGCACTTGTTCAATCGTTGAGTGCTTATTTCTTAACTCAAAGTTTGGGACTAGCGATATTTGTTCAATTATATTTTCTAGCCACATAAGCAACTTTTCGAATAACTTGGAAGAGGTTAGAGTGCAATCACAAATTAAACACCTCTAAAATATTCTGCTTCCACGCAAATTAACATTACCAACCGTAATTCATTACATGCATTTTGATATCCCTCTTCCTAACCAACATATCAAGAGGTGCTTGGTAAGTTGGTACCTAATTTCATAGATTTTTTTAATAATATCCCAGTTAGGTGAGACATGAGTCCACAATCAATCTTTTGACTTATGTCGCATAGACTTAGGTCATAAGTCTATTATGAACTTACAAATGTCCCGTGAAGTTATTTCCCTGAGCCATTAGTGCCATAAACTTCCTTGCGGTACATCTGGTGGACATTTTCTAATCGGAAATTGTTTCAGCACAGCGCTTTAAAGTATCTTGCTGTCATTGTTGTCAGGATTTTTTGATTTCAAAAATTATGTACCCACGAAATTTTAAATGCTGTTTATTGTATGTCGAAATGTAAAATATTTCGTCTAAAGTATGGAATTTATCCGATATGTTTCAGCTTTGTAAGCATACAATAAGGTTTTCAGGGGTGCGTACACGAGATGAATTCCTCCAGGAGGAAAACCGGTCTTTATCTTTACTTCAAGCGTACACGGGTTGAATTATTTTGATGGAACAAAATGTATACATTAAGCTCTATTGATTGTGTTAAATAAACTCTAGAAAGTTGTGCATGAATTAGTTTTTCACTTCTTTCCAAACTTGGTAGAAGTTTTTAAACCATTTAATACCGCCCACTTCTCGTCACCCGGCTAAAAAAAGGTTCTCAACAGGAGGATTTCATCTCATGTTCATATGCCCAATGAATTAGTTTAGTTGCCGGGCACAACGCCATCTAACAAAATTCAAGAACAAAATGTTCAGCTTACTGACTCATGTAAATGTTCACTTATATATCTATTACTTTTCAGGTTCCAACAAAAATTTTATCTACCGTACTAGATTCGGATATTTTTTTGTACATATTTATCTCAAACTCGTCAACTAGATAAAATCCAAAAAGAAACTGCTTTGAAAAAATAGATTTGAAATCATTTCCATCATATTTGGAACAATAATCACCGCCAAAATGCATTCTCGATATATACGCCTTAAAGAACTACGCAAAGGTAAAATATTCTACTACATTTATCTTATAAATTTACTCCATTTCGTTCCCTACTTTTTTTTTATCTCTATTCCCTTTTCCAAACCTCCTACAAAAGATGGACAAAAAATATATACATATATCGTAAAAAAAAGAAGCCAACCAACCCAGACACCCAGATAGATACTTAACTCGAGTCCTTTTCCACAAAAAATCTAAACGAACTTTAGGTTCTACAACGAATTTAAATCTGTGAGTGCCAATAAATCGTAAAGATATTATTTTATCTTTTTGCCTACACTTTTCGCAAACATTCACCCAACTTCGGGCTCTCATCGACGAAGTTGAAACAGTGCGAAAAAAATAACACGACACGAAGAGACGGCGAGAAAAAAACTTGCAAAAGAAAATCAACGTTGAAATTTTCTATTCTTTTCCTTTAATTTTTTTTGTCATTTTTGCTTTTTCATTCTCGCTCCATCGTGTGTTGTGCTTTCATTTTCACATCTCTTCTTCATCGTCGTTCATGTATCGTCGTCGTCTTCTGGCTCTGTATATTCTGTGCAAAGGAAAATCGTAAATGATAACAGTAAAATTTGTTTCATCCAACGAAACAAAAAACCAAAATACAATTTCCAAATAATTCACAACGTCTTCGGCTTGGTGAAAAGAAAGAAGGAATAATAAAAGTAAAACATCAAAACGAATTTTACATGAATGAGGGCCAAATAAAATAAATAAAAAAATAAAACCGTGTGTTTGTGTGTGTGGAAAAAATATGTCGGGCGACGATGAGCAACAATTTCTTTGGTTAAATCAAGCAAATTGTCACTCTTGTTCGAAAAAAATAAATCTTCCCGAGTGATTTAGCTTCTCGAATAATTAATTTAAACTTAACTGAATATCGAAAAGAAACGTGAAACGAATTAAGTTCGTCCGTCATCATTTCCAATAAGTGGCGGCCATTAAAATCGTTCAACATTTGTGGTGAATGTGTGTGCGAGAATCGCAGTCTCGAAAAAATAATAAAAAATAAAATTATATTTTCAGTGGCAGATAGCAGCCAACTTGAATTAAAAATCAAAAATACAACATTATCTGTTGTTGCTGCTTTTTATTAGCTACACTGTGCCAATTAGAGTGAATGATTTTCTTAAAAGTTACATCGTCTCCGTCGCAGTCCACCTCCTCACTTCATTTTTCCCCGCGAATCGTGTGAATTACGAGAGCAGCAGTTTAAAAAAAATTCAATTTTGCCATTTTGCATAGCGAACAAAAAAAAAGAAAAGAAAAGAAAACAGACTAAAAATAGTGTGTGTATGGTTGGTAAATTAAAATCAATAATAAAAACGAATGAGCAAAGCAGCAGTGGTGTGCTAACGAGTGAGACGGAGAATTGCACACAGAGTATGCAAAAATATTCGTCGAACAATAACAACAAAGCCAGCCAATACTGGTGGCTCTGAAAGGATCTAAAACAAAATCTAATCTCCAAATGTAAATCGCAAGCAGGAACTTGTCAATTTCACATTGGAACACGGCTCGCCACAGGTACGAAACGAATGCATTTTCTTTCCCATTTTCCATTTGCCGTTGAGTTTGGGGTTTTCTCTAGTTTACTGTCGAATTGCAGTGTCGTGGCGGCAGCAGCAGCGTTGAATCCCTTTTGATCGAGTAATGGGAGCGGGATGAGGCCGGGTAAACAACAAGTCAGACAGGAATTTAAGTTTTATGTTTTCCTCCGCCTCGTTGCGCTGCAATCTTTATCTCAATCGCATTCGCAACCCGGCCGATTCCAACTTAAAAAAATGACCAACATAGGCATTCTATCCGCTCCTTCGTTGTCGGGTCGAGGAGTTCTTTTTCTGTGTTCTGTGTCTTTCAATTTTCATTTCCATCCTTTGTGCACTCGATAGTGCAATGATAAAAAAGAACGAGAGATTGCAACAGCGAGAAGAAAAGAGGCAAGAATTGCTGGTGGCTGGCTGGCTAATGCAACCAGCTTGTTGCTTGAATATTTACTAGCCGAAGCCGAGGAGTCGATGGCATTCGTAGTGTTTCCTATTTTGGGAATTAAGGGTAGGGAATAGTAGTAGAAGCAATACGTTACAAAGTTGGGGTTGAGCCGTGTTTTCGGCGGTTTATCGAAAATACTTTTTCCAACACACCTGACCGATAAAGTAAATGCTATGGACTTGCGTTTTTCTTCTTCTCTTAAGATCAGATTAAGTTAAGATTGAGATTATAGGAGTCATAACACCACCATCATTCTACTACATTCCCACTGAAAAAAATAAATGCGGCCCTACCTGTTTTGTATCACTTGGTTACTGATGCCAATCAACTGCTAGAGTTGTTGCATTCATGTGACTCGGAAGTTTTTAGGTCTGGAACACTCACTGATTGTCATTGTTTTTTGAGTTTGTTTGGAGGTATCCCATTTAGTTACATAGCTAAAGTATTATGCCCCCAATATTCACCAATACATATAATATAAAGAAATACATTTTTGAATAAATTACTTCTATTAATTGAATTATCCCAGCTCTACGGCATCGTGGCTTGATATCCTGCACTTCATAGAAACTCCAACACCGTGCTTTGCGTTCTAAGCATAGTTTCGGTCAATTCTGTCCTCAGAAAGGCAACCCAATTGACGTTGGCACAGGTGTACCATCCAATCAAATCTGGACGGAGTGAGATGATAAAAGATAAAACAGGTTCGTGTTGGGGACAATCAATGGTCACTGTCTTTAAGATAGGCATGCCAATAGAATGGGAGTATCAACACCCAACGACTCCTGTAGCAGGCAAATCCATAAAAAGCCTTCCTTCACTTGATGGGCTGGGAAACGGATTCTGCCAGAATACTTCAACGAAGGCTTACGTGATTTATGCAGAAAAGATATTCGCCACAGCAGCAAAGTTCAAATGCTTTGGCTAATTAATGGCGTGCTTTTTTTGTTTGACAGTTAAGGGTGCAGTGGCTTAGTCGTTAAAAGCGTCGGACCACTAATTGTATGAGTTGCTGGTTCAAATCACGACCCGTACCACCTTAAAGTTTTTATTCGCTGCCTCCACCTGTTGCGAAGCACTGACAAACATCCAAGAGTTGGAAATGTCCCTCCATTCGTGTCGTCAAAAATATATCTTCTTGTAGGGGTCCGTTTACGCCTAATATTTATTTTATATTAATTGATCGTCTGAGGTTCGAAAGGAAAAATGTCCCTATGTTCTCTATTCCAGATATTTGAGAGCGGGGTTGACCCTACTCTTACTTCACCTGCTCTCATTCCTTCCCAATGTAAGTGAACCACACAGATCTCTTTATCACGCCAAATGAAAAAAGCCACTTGAGAATTTCAATCAGTCCAGTATTAGCGCTGCTTTTCTCCAACATTCCAGCTTTGTATGCCAGGGTAGATGTTTTGTAAGTTTTGCATTTGACAGTCATCAGTTCCGGCAGTTTGATGACCAATACTGTCGATAAAGTCCTCATACCCCAAATACAGGAACATATTTGTTAAGATTTAGCATTGATACCTATTCTGAGATTATGATCTAGATTATATCCCAAATTGTTTCCCAGTAAATATTAAAGAACAAAGAACGGTTTTCTTATGCTATGGTTCTATGAATCGTAAGGGTCAAACATTTATGTTAAAAGATAATAAGTGGCTGGAGAGATACCTACCCAGAAACTCATTTAAAACGTAGTGCCGCACCCGCAAGCGTGAATGCGAATTGTGAATTGAAACGACTGGTATCATATAAAAACATCCTTAACAGATCGAAAAATCAGAAAAGCTATGATCCGTCATTCATGATACAAACTATTCGTCCATATAAAGGTTTGTGTCCAGGAGGTACTAGGAACTAGGTTTATGTACTACTTAGGTACAAACACAATTTCATATACAGAATTAATAATTTGTCGAACTTACCTTTGCGACAGAAGCCGCACTAGATACTCAGAAACCATCAAGAACTAAGTTCTTTGCTTATACGTGAGGAGTTCGCAAACATTTATTTTTCCGTTGGTTTATGGCAGCAGAATGTGAATATGTTTTAGATATAGGTATTCTGTATTTGGTAAGAATGTTGTTTCAATTGATGTTTGATCTTATACGTCAAAGAAAACTTTGCTGAGTATTTTACAAAAAGTGATGGCCCATTTAATCCATTTTCGTAATTATGTACGCATATTCAATAAAAGCACGATGCTCTTCCACTGTCTTTCCCAACATACATACGAGCCAAGAGCTTTGAGTGCTGCTGCTTAACTGCAGTAAGTCTTATCTGGCAAACTAGTTCAAGTACATAGACAGTACTTTTTTTGTGAGCTGCAGTGCCAGCTATAGTCAATGCCATCTGTGAACATGAACCATCATGAAAGTGTTGATAGTTGGGGTTCATCTCATCGCAATGTTAACTACATAAATGGCGAAATGCGCCAAAGAACAAATAAAATCTTAAATAACTTATGTGGCTTTCTGAAAAAATACCTTACTGCGGATAAGGTTTTGAATTATTTGACATTAAGCGGATAATAATGCAAGCGCATAAAAAAAGATAATGATGAATGGCCGAAAGAAAAACCCGGCATTTCTATTTGCTGAGCACTTAGAAGACACGTTTAAACTGTTTGAAAATCAAGAGTTAATTGAAGATACGGCTTTACCACGGTTGCTTAACAATTAAATAAAATAAAACGTGTGTATAACTGGGTGACTGGTTTACAGAATAACTACCGCAATAAAAATGTTCGGGGACTTTTCTTAACGTCTTAATATAGTTTAACATTAGTCCTTCCAAAGCAATTATCTAAGCGAACAGACATTTCTGTGCATTGACTTTAAAGAAATCGAGACAGGAGTTTTATAAGAAAGCTTTATGTGTCTTAAACTACACTCGAGTAATAATACTACCACTCCACATCCACTTGTCGAAAAAAATCGTTGCCTGCCAGCAACGAACTCGCCCTAAAGGTCATCTTTAATATGCCATGTTATACATTATGAACGAAATATAAAGGGTCCGCAAATTATCGATTGTGTGCAGCTGTATTTCACCCAATGGCTTCACGAATATTGTCCTTTAAAGCGTCAATTGTCTCTGGCATGTCGGCGTAACACTTATCTTTTACGGCAACCCTACAAGTTATAGTCCAACGGTGTCAAATCGCAGCTCCGCGGTGGCCAAAGTTATCATGGCCTGATAACGATCGCCATTGACTGTAACGTCCACTCCTTGCTCATTTTCAAAGAAAAAATGGCCCAATTATGCCTCTGGACTCGTTTTGGGTATATCGGCTTTTCAATGTATGCGTGCGGGTTTTCTGTGCCCCAATTGCGACAATTTTGCTTGTTTACATACCCGCCAAGATCAAAATGAGCTTCATCTGAAAAGATGATTTTTTTGGCAAAATCAAAAAAGTAATTTTGCAATATTTCCCAGCGTTGTTCAGCGGAAGGATAAAACTAATTATCTATCAAATCAGACATGAGCTAAGTGTTACCATTCGCGAAATAAGAACTAGCTGAAAAAAACGTTAGATGGCGGACCCTATATATTATACTTATATTATTTTTCTTCTGTTCTTTGTCTTTTACAAAATTTTAGATCAATTTGGCTAACAAATCGTAAGTAATCTTGTTTTCAAAATTAAAAAGATTAAAAAGAGCAGCAAATTCACATAAGAAATCGTTCTTAATCTACATAGTTAAGCGTAACATCTTCTTAGATAAACACTACGAAAAGCTTTTACTGATTCAGTCAGTCACAACAAACTAGATATTTTATATTCTTTAGGTTAAAATTATAAAGCTATTAACTTATCAAACATGACGATATATATATATATATATCCCCTACGTTTTCGCCTGTGGGGTTCTCAGATTCAACAGCAAAAAAAATGCATTAGGCTTCTCAATTTCGGATAAATCACTGCGACTAATCGATTGACGGTGTTGTTATTACATTTTTATGATCCCGGTGTTTTTAGATCAGACACTTTAATTCCGGAAAGTTAAGAGTTACTTTCATTATTGTGGGCGCAGCGTCTCAGTGTGTCGGACTGCGGAGCGATGGGTTCAAATCCTTCCCAGTACCATCATTGCCCCTCCCACTACGATAGTCTCAAAATCGTATCATGATAAACAACATTTTTAAAAATCTGCACTTTGGGATCGACATAAAATTAAAGGTCCCCTCCATTTGTGTCAAATATATATATTCGCACACACAATGGTTAAACTGCAGATTTTTCAAAAACTTCTTCAAAAACATACAACTTATAGGCCCTTGGATGCTTGGAAAATAGTGACTATTTTCTTCTTTAAAAACGTTTCCATGTACCTCCATCTATCTGAATGTTAAATAAATAAAACAAGATCCTTAGTACTTACATCGCTACAACGATAATCGGTTCCTTATCTATAGATCATAATATTCCAAAGGCCACTCAATTCATTCTTAGTTCATTGATCTCATCGCTGAGTGCTTACCGATATTGCATTCATGACTCAAGCTATGTATAGGTACTTTTCGTAACTTATTAGTATCTTTGGTATTACGTACTTTAAACGGTAGGTAGGTAGGTACCTACATTGATAACAGAACAATTTTAGTTCGGATGACTAATTGTTCTTGTAATGCAAACGTTTATTATTGAAATAATCGAACAGTCCATGACGGTGGATGTGACACAATTATGAGCCATTGAATTTTCACAATATCCACATATCTACGTACATAACTCGAAAAGCTTCGAAGTTTTTTTTTTTTAATTCTGTGGTGTTCAGTTATGCTATACATAATAGGGTCTTTGCTGCCTGACCCTAAACAATCATTTTAATTATAACTACTATCTGCAATAAAATTATCCAACTCGACAACACTGCAACCAACAAACTCAACATTACTCTACAAAATAAAAAAAATAAAAAAAAGAAAACTTGGTAAGCAGCTAAAAGAAAACCAACCCTTTACCTCCTCGGCCTTCTCTTGATCTGTGCTGTGCTTCTTTCGACGAGTAGATTCTTCTTTTTATTTGTGCAGTCCTCCATTTCGTGTGTGTTATCTGTGTTTCAACTTTTTTCCTTTTCTGTTTAGTTCTTTTGTTCTATGAAAAGGGGCTGTGCGGCGGCGGTGGGTGGGTGAGACATGATGGCAACGACGGTGAGTGAACAAAACTGTGAGAGAATTTTTCAACTTTTTTGTTTTGATTATTTTTATCCTACGATGAGAAAAATGTACCTGCGTTGGCGGCGCGGCTCAGCACGGCGACACTGGATGCAAGGCAGCACTGAGTTGAATTTATTTTCGCCATCTATTGTGTTCGAGAAGAATGGAGGGAGGGAAAAGAAGCAGATGAGCAGCAAGAGTATACATACATACAAACAATGAGGATGATGATGATAATGCGCGTGCTAGAAGGGAAAAGCTTTGCCGCCGAAGCACAAACGGTCACCGTACGTCTTGCAAAACAATATTTTGTTGTTGTTCCTTCCTTTTTCTTCTTCTTTTTATTCATGGAAATGGAATGGAAATGTTTTCGCTGATACTTCTTTATCATGGGCTGGGACAGGCACAGGGATAATGGAAGCACGTTCGAACAACAAGAAAGACTCTAGCAAAGGAATGCAGCGCAAAGCGCCAAACCAGTTTTCCCAGTGATGGAATGAAATTGCTTTTCCTTTTTTCTTGTTTTTTGTTCGTTTTTATTTCATGTTTCGTTGTTTTTGTTTTTGTTTTTGCATATTTTTTTCTTTCTCTGATGTGTACCTACAACCGTGTGTGGTACGGCAGGGCTCTATCCACCCCCTTTTTTGTTGAGGAAGGTTGTGGTGTTGTTGTGCCTGAATCTTGGGATACTGTTTGCTGTCAGATTTTCCAAGGAACCCCGGCGTTCAACACAGCACTAGTACTAGGTACATAATTTGATGGAATGCGAATATGTACCTTACGATAGAGAAATGGGTAAAACACATCGCAATCGCAATGGATGAATAGAGATGATTTTAATTGTTTGCAAGCAGATAGATGATGATGATGCTGATGATAATATTTAAGAGTTACTTTCAATGTTTGTAGGTAGGTATAGTTTCTTACACACACAGGTTTGCATTCAAATTGGTCTCAAGTGGGTGTCTGTGGTTGGGTTGCTTTGGTTTCTAGGTAGCGTCGGAAAAATCGAATAATTAAAAAAAAATATTTGATACCTACATATATATATGTAAATCTCTAATGTCTACAAAACATACATATGTATGTTCATCCATATTCTTACTGGCAAAATATTTAGATAGGTAGGAATTACATCTTTCACCTTTTGGTCACTATAGGTACCAAGGTACATAATACATATGTAAAGGGTGATCCATTTCGAGGTTCCCTACTTTTTTAAAGAAAAAAACAGAAAATTCAAATTTAATGGATAATGTTTATTATCATTTGAAAGAACATTCTCTGGCATTTATTTTTTGAAGATTATGTCTATCAAATGTTGGCCGTTGCTACGTCGCAGATGGTCCATCCGTTGAGTCCAATTTTCGATCACTTGTTCGAGCACTTGTTCGAGCGATGACACGCGTGATGTTTTCCTCCAAGGCCTGAATCGAAGCGGGTTTGTCGGCATAAGCTTTTGACTTTACATATCCCCACAGGAAAAAGTCTAACGGTGTGATATCATACGATCTTGGTGGCCAATCGACCGGCCCAAAACGTGAAATTATGTGCTCACCGAAATGTTCTCTCAATAAGTCCATTGATTGATGCGATGTGTGGGAAGTGGCGCCGTCTTGCTGAAACCAAATGTCGCCGAGATCACGAACTTTAATTTCAGGCATCAAATAGTCGGTTATCAAGGCACGATAACGGTCGCCATTGACGGTTACGTTCGCACCGGCATAATTTTTAAAGAAATATGGACCAATGATTCCACCGGCCCACAAACCACACCAAACCGTTGTTTTTTCTGGATGAAGTGGCCGTTCTTCAATCTCTTCAGGTTGCTCTTCGTCCCAAATGCGGCAATTTTGTTTGTTTACATACCCATTGAGCCAGAAATGGGCCTCATCGCTAAACAAAATTTGCCTCGAAAACGTCGGATCTTCTTGGAACTTTTCAAGAGCCCATAGAGCGAAGCGATGTCGCTTGTGAAGGTCGAGCGGCTTCAGTTGTTGCACAAGCTGTATTTTGTATGCTTTCAATTTAAGATCTTGACGTAAAATGCGCCAAGTCGTTCCATACGTCAGTCCGAGTTGCTGCGAACGGCGCCGAATCGACTCTCTACGGTCTTCGTGTACACTCTCAGCTACGGCCGCTATATTTTCTTCACAGCGTGCTGGACGTGGTCAATAATGAATGCTGGGTCTCAAAATGGGTGATGGTGTTGCGAATAGTACGCTCAGTAGGCCGATTATGTTGACCATAAGTTGAGCGAAGTGCAGGAAACACATTCCTCACAGAACGTGAATTTTCATAGTAAAGTTGAACAATTTGTAAACGTTGTTCACGCGTAAGTCTTTCCATTATGAAATGCCAAACAATACTAAACAAAAATAACATGACAGCATGACACGACTCACACGTGATCTGTCAAAAAAGGCTATTGAAAAAAGTATCTCTACTTGGATCACCCGTTACATATATAGAAAATCCTCGTCTCATTAAGACGTTAAATAAGAAGATATTTCTGAAAATTTATTTTATTAGAGTTTTAAAAAAAGCTGTAAAATGTCGGTACCTACGTATTTATTTGTCATTACTGTTCTCCGCTGTAGAATGGTAACGGTATTTTATTATGTCAATTTTAATAGGTTAAGGTTTATTTCTCCCAAAAAAATATAATAAATAGCCAAATTGCTGCAAAAGAATAAATACAAAAAGATTTATTATTTCGTGACCGTTTTTTTTTTTTTTTTATAGAGAACTGTAAATTCCAAATATTATACAGTAATAAAAAAAAAACAAAATAAGTGTTAAAATTATTTTGCAAAAAAAAAACCATTAAGGTCATTAATACCTTAACCTATCTGAATTTGGAATATGTTTTATGTATTACAACGTATGCGATATAGATTCTTAAAGTTGTTAAGTATTTTTGCTTTGACTCAATGATCCGATCCAAAGAAAAATGGCTCTTATGCTAACATTGTTCAAAACCAACTTCATTTGATTAAAAAAAATATAAATCAAAAATAAGAATTCAGTCGATTTATAGATGTCACAAAAAAGTTAGTAGTAAAAAACGCTTATGCTGTAAAGAAGCTATCAGGGCTAAAGAGGTAACTTTTCGGCCATTTAAGGCCAACTCAACTGAGGAAAACCGAAAAAAGTTCAAACGTGCCAGAAATGACTGCAATGCCCAAATTAATCGTGTCAAATTCTCCAACGACCAAAAGTTGAGGCAGAAAATACTACAAAGTCCCACCGGTAGTAAAAACTTTTTGTCGTTTGTTAAGAATATTAAAAATTCGGCCTCGTCATCTATCCCGACACTCATTTGCAATGACACCCCAGCTGTCAGAGAACTTCGGATAAAGCCAATCTGCTCGCTGCTCATTTTGCAGCTAGCTCAACGCTGCCAGATTGTACTTTGTCTCCCCCTGTACTCAAGCGCGTAGAATCATCGTCTATGGGACCGATCCATTTTCGCACTCGTACAGTGGCAAGAGTTCTTCGAGATCTCAACATACATAAATCCGCTGGTCCAAATGGCATTTCCCCTATCGTTCTGAAGAGGTGTTCTTCCACGCTGGCAAATGCGTAAGCTTTTCTATCTGTCCTATTCTTCAGGGCTCTTTCCGAGAAGATGAAAAACAGCATTTGTCCAGCCCGTCCCAAAAAAAGGCGAATTTTCCTTTGTCTCCTCCTACCGACCAATTGCACTAACGTCCCTTCTTTCCATGGTCATGGAAACGCTGATAAATCGTCAGCTTATGACATATCTTGAATCTCGAAAACTTCTTAATGACCGGCAGTACGGTTTTCGCAGCAACAGGTCCACTGGTGATTTGATGACATATCTAACCGAAAAGTGGAACCAATCTATTCACCGTGGTGGTGAAAGCAAGGGCGTTGCGCTTTATATTTCAAAGCCATTTGACCCCCTCATCTTCGGGCGTTGAACTGGAACGGCAACGTATATTAAGCTCATTGAATTGAATCTTGACAGCATACTTAAATGGGGTAAAGCCAACAGAGTGGAATTTAATGCTTCCAAAACGCAATGCTGTCTACTGTCATTGAAGCGAACCCCATAATTCTCTGCCATTATCCATGGATGGCACTTGCATCGCCGAAACCGAAAGATCCTCGGTATGTGGGTTAACGACAAACTTCGTTGGAATGACCACATATTCAATGTCGCCAAGAACGAAATGTCTAGGCTTGTTATCTAAACTTGCGGTAAAATTTATTGGCGATCGAGACATCACGAAATCATTTGACTCTCTTAGTCATCGTCGCGATGTCTCCTGTCTGTCATTGTTTTATCGGTACTTCCACCACAAGTGCTCAAATGAAATAGCAAGTTGCATTCCACCCCTACAGCAATTCAACCGCAATACTCGTTATGCTAGGAATGCACATGAGTTTACCCTCAAGCCTGTATTCGGACGTACAGTGAAATACAAGGATTCGTTTCTTAATCGTACAATACGAATGTGGAATGCTCTACCCCGCTCTGTTTTTCCTACGCATTATAGTTTACAGACATTTAAAACCAACGTGCATCGGTATCTCATTTTTTCTATGAGTTACTTCATTATAAGGGTATCCAAAATCCCTTTAGTGCGCGTACATTATAAAAAAAAAAAATATAATATTGAAACAAAGCGACGTCACCTGGAGCAAATTTGCAGAATCGCCATGCTAGATGAGTTTGGAAAACGACTCTTGATAATATCTTAACGTAACAAAGTTACGCAAACTGGATTTTTGTACGAAATATTGCGGAACAAATCCGTTGTTCGTTTGTTAAAATTGAAGAATGCCGGATTATTGTTAGCAACAATTTGTCTTAGCCCACTCCCGCAAAGTAATGCATAATGGCCGCACGACGGCTGTTAATCCGGCATTACCATTCTGCATCGGCGCATTGGTAACTCATTTAATGCATAACGTAAGCTTATAACACAAAACTAGAAACTTACCTATCATACAGATCGCGGATGACGGATGTCGGACGGTTTATAGAAATGTAGCTCAGCTGCGAATATTTAGTATCATTGCCCTACTAAAAGCAGTTGAGAAGGAGGGCATTAGTGGGCATATACTTCTTCAAATTATCTCCAAACCGTGAAGCGGTGAAAATAAAAAATTGACATTACAGCTATGTGGGTTGACGTTTGAATTAAGCAGAAGTGACCGGATTGTTGAACTGGCTTTTAAGCTTATGCTACCAACGCACATGTCCCGTTTAAACATTGGGCGGACTAAAAAAACCCTCGATACTTTGTCACCATAAGTTGTTGTAGGTCAAGATGGCGTCGTAGTGAGCGCACCCGTGAGGAGTAATATTGGGGAAGACCCATTAAGTTCAATTTTCCCTCGTGCACTTTTGTGCACCTACGTCCGCTTTCTGGACGATTTTTCCAAAATCTCTAGTACTAACGGTTAATGTGCTGAACGCGAGAAAAAAATTCTCTTCTCTGGACCCATTTTCACCCCAAAATATTATTCAGTGATGGCTGAATGACAACGCCAACAAGTAAAATTGACACATTTTGAGTAAAGAAAAATTAACAGTTCGGTTTGTTTTATGTTATGATGGAATCATTCGTCTATAGTTCTTTAAAAAATTATGGTGATGATTAAGTTGATTTACAGATCCATGTTTATATGACACGTGGAAGAGACTTCACCTCAAGCCACACAGCTGCCGCCACAATCAATTTATTTCAATTTCCATAGAAAATAGTCCCAAGGTGTGTAATCACACGATCTTGGAAACCAATTTACAGGTCAATCACGCGAAATTAGTCGTTAATCGAATGTTGTTATGTTTCTGGTATGTCATTCTCTATTGTTAAAAGATTTTAAGTGGGGTATTGCATACGTAGTTATCTATTAATAAAAATAAATTTTCTTTCAAAAACATTCATAACTTACATATGCATTTGCATCCTTAGTTGTCCTTACATTCTGTTAGACAGACGTGTATAAACTATATGGGTATTAAAGCAAAATATGATGAAGGGTTGTACACGGTTGCGTCCCACGTACAAAATTCACTTTCTCGGTCTATTACCAAACTAAACATTTTGCAAATTTAAGAAAAAATGTATACTTGAAGTCACTGACTCTAGTTACATAAACCCATTTTAACATATTTCGTCTAACCTATACATATGTATATATTTAATATGATACATTTCTTTAATATATTTTTCATTGTTTTGTTATACATTTTCGTTAAAATAATCCATCAAATCAAATTAATGTGTTTATTTTTCTTTTCTTTTAGAGTCTTCAGAGTAAAAACAGTTATAGTTCTTAATAAGCATAAACAAAAACAACAAGAACAACAACAACAACCGAAAAAAAATTCAAGAGTTGAAAAACATTCAAACAAAATATATATTTACAACACAATGGCGACACGAAGTCATCAATATTTCAGTCTCAGATGGAATAATTATCAAAATACAATGACCTCCGTGTTCCAGCAACTGCGTGAGGATTTATCATTTGTTGATGTCACATTATCATGTGAAAATGGTTCGCTTAAAGCTCACAAGGTATTTTGGCTGATGCTCTCTGCTCGTCTCTGACAGGGCAGCATTTTGCATTTCGTATTTAAATGCAAAACGAATATATTTCATTTTGATTTTAATTTCTTTTAGGTTGTTTTATCGGCCTGTTCATCATATTTTCAAAAACTACTGCTGGAGAATCCGTGCAAGCATCCGACAATTATTCTGCCAGGCGACATAATATTCACAGATCTGAAAACTATTATTGATTTCGTTTATCGTGGAGAGATTGATGTTACCGAATCTGAACTACAGGTAAGAGATTGATTGTGTATTCATTAGATGGATGTGTTTTTCGAAATGATTTAATGGAATTGTATTTTCAATTGGTTGGTTCAGTCTTTCATGCGGGAATATTGACTTTCAATTTCATCTCTGATCACTGATACAATTGAATTTGCAATGAATTGTAAATTATTCGTATTATCTTAACATTCTGAAATATGTATGTGTTAGAGAAATAAAAAAGGACTGAATGTCAAGTCGATGTTAGACGATGATTTTGAATCCATCATCAATTAAGATATCGACCACATTCTAAATAAAACAATAGCTCTTATTGTTCTAGGTCCAGTTTTTGATTTCTCTTATACTATACTGGTAATGCCAACCGTAGTTGCTTCTTATACCGACGCACAATAACAATTGTATCACATATACATCAAGTTTGTGTTGAAGGTTTTGTGAGCCCATACACCCAATTCGAAACTCAGTTTCTGAAGCTCACCCCTGCATAATCGACGCAGGTTGCGCACCGAGTTAAAGCATGCGTTTATGCTCTCATACTAAAGACCGAACATCGAATGTGGAGAAACGTGTTCAATACACACATATGTAGCTTCACTTTTTAGCTGTCCGATTTTATACATTGTATTTTGATTCAGTTTTGCAGAAATTATTGTAAGACTTAAAACATAAAGTTTTCTATTCATGATCATTTCGTGCGAAAATAAACTGTGACGGAATTCACAAAGAAAAAAATCAGTCTGTCAGGAGCAAAAGAAACAAACAAGAATGAAATTAACAAAAATCTTATACAGACCTAGCTTTACTTGTGATTTCCATTGTGGAGTGCATAGTGTGCTTGCCGGAGAAAATGTTGGTGTAGGATAAGTAACAGTGTTTAGGATCAAGAAGTGTTATTCTAGCCATACGAAGCAACTTAATTATCGGCCATGGCGAGACCTAACAGCACTTTTATACTAGCCTCCCCTTCATATGATAGCAATCACAAGTTCTTGTTTTTTCATTCAAACTATTCAAAATAGATTTAGAAAATAAATTTTAATTCATTTCGGTTATCAGTGTCACTTCCATCAGCAGCCTTTTGCTATTCCGAAAACGCCGGCTATCAAGCTCTGATTTGGCTTGGTCTTTCAACCGTAGTTTTTGTCTTCATTGTCATCCCCTAAGAATCCCGGGGTTAGGATTCGAAGACTCTCTTGGCTTGAATAGCCAATCTAGTTGTAGTAGACTAAATCCCTGAATTTTCATACGCCCGCCTCGCACAACAAATATCCGTCGAAAAATATTTCTTTCCCAGAAATCCAATTAATACTCTCCTTTCTGCTTACGCTCCAGCACATAGCGACGTAGAGCAAAACTAGCAGAATAAGCGATTTTGGAGCCAGGGGTTTTGAATCTTTTTTTTTGCCAAACCGAAGTAGCATTTGATGCATACACCAAGCTAGGTAAACCCATTAACTAGGCTAAGAGATACTTCTTTGCCTGTTCAGAACACATAAATTTAGTCAGTGCCCTTTATATCCTATCCTAAATGTATATACACGACCCTTTATATTTATCGTTGGCATCATATATATTAAGAATATGTATACATGCTTGCAATCAGGCTATGTTTACGGCGTAGCGTATTCGCGAACTCGAGCAACACGAGCTCGGGGCTGTCTAAGCAGCGATATCTTTAATTTTCCAGAAAACAACATTGTTGACTGATATTAACTTATTACCATATACTAATTGGCAACTCTGAACATAAAATTGATGAGTTATTCACGCAGTGGACAACCTGCATCAGGCGCATACGACAAGACAATTCAAATTTGGTTCGCCTAAATTGTTAATCTTATTTTAGGTCAGACTGTCGACAAAATTGCATATAAGATTCTGTTAATATAAGATCCTATCCAAGGTACTGTGTAAATGTCCTAAACACTTCTGCAACACACTAATCGGCACGTACCAGTATGGCTTCCGGCCCAACATATCGCCATAGACCAAATTTTCACACTAAAACAAATCTTGCAACAGCTCATCTGAACTCTTCCAAACATGCGCCGGATTTCGACAAATTGATGCGCTATCCAGGGACAGGAGCACTGGAGGATGGCACTATCTTCAACAGATCCGTCCAGCTACTGGGATATGTAAAGATATTGCCACCATCGGACGCTCCCAACGTGTCGTAGTAGAGGCTATCACGGCTATAGAACAACAGGCGAAGTTAGTAATAGTTATAATAACTAAATACATTATATGAACAAACAAACAAGCATATGTCCATCGAATAGGACAAAATATAACTATTAAAAGCAGCAATTTCGAGGTAGTTAAGGAGTTTATCTATCATCGCAGATGCCGGAGCGCTTTTTCTGCATTACTGGAAGCAGCGTGCCCGGGATCGCAGATGAAAGGCTTCCGTGTCTCAGGCAGGGACTCTTCACGAGTCGGGAGTTCGTTAAGTTAGTAAGTAAAATTATAAATATATATCTACAGAAATATAGCGAAGAATATCTCCTGCGACTTATTTTCGCACTATGGCATCTATAAATATATAAATATGAGCTTAGTAGTCGACAACCTTTCATGCCACTTCTTTAACATAACATTTGAAAGACTTATGCGAAATTCATAAGCCAAGACACACGACATCGATATTATTGACAGAACATAGCGTCCACGGTTAACGAGAGCATAAACAAGTATATGCCATTAACAAAAACTTAAAAAAAAAAAAAAGATATAACTTTGCGATATTAAGGTACTAGCGTGACCCGGCTCTACTTTCAAATTTAAAAACATCATCGTGGTAGAAATAATGCGAAGTATAATTCCTGCTGATATTTGTTTGCTCTGGAACGCAGCTAAGAAGTGTGGGCCTCTCCGGAACTACCAATAGGTTATATAATAATGATTATCTCAATTCTGCTTTATGGAGAAGGTTAGATTGGCTTGAAGGGGGTTAGAGAAAAATCTTATTTGTTCCATTTAAATTTGAGATGGCTAAACATGCAGATTGTATAAACATTGACGCTCTAACACGCATAATTTTGCACGTAGGGCAACATAATAGAGTAAGACATCGAGAACGATGGTCAGTTTCTGCACCTCATCACTTAACACATAAATATTAACTAGCGCTTATACAAGAATTTTCATTCAATTTACAACGTATCGTCGAAAACGTTCTCGGTGCAAGAATTACAGAACATGGCTACAAGTTACAGACAAAAAAGTATATCACAAAAACTAAACGAATTTACCTTACAACTTTTCATCGACTAAAAGCCTCATATGGAGGCATTCATCATCAGGAACTCTATTCGAGATCCCGCCAAAATTGATCCAACTGTGGCGCGGCAACTTTAAGGTGGTAAAGGACTTCTATTACTTTGGGGTTAACATCACCTATCAAAATATACTAGGAAACACAATATTCTGCTGTAGTTACTGAGTGCTGGACGATAAGCAGGAAAATGGAGGGATACTCATTCGAAGAATATTTTTAGAGTTGGCTGTTCTACTGAAGCGTTTTTTTTTTAATATACGCGCGCTAAAGGGATTTTCGATACCCGTCTAATGACGTAACTTGTGAGTGCAGTGGCTTAGTGGTTCAGTGCGTTGGGCTACTAAGCGAGAGGTCGCTGGGTCAAATCCCGATCTGTACCACCTGAAAGTTTTTATTCGCTGCCCAACCTCTTGCGAACGTCTGACAAACATCCAAGACTAAGACCTGTCATGAGAAGTTTCTCAAAAATTAAATGCCGTTCGGAATCGGTTATAATGCGTCTGTAAACTATAATGTGTAGGAAAAACAGAGCGCAGTAGAGCATACCACATTTGTATTGTATGGTTAAGAAACGAATGCTTGTATTTCTCTGGTCGTCCGAATATAGGCTTAAGGGTGAACTGATGTGCATTCCTACCATGGCGAGTATTGCGATTGAACTGCTGTAGGGGTGGAATGTAACTGGCTATTTCGTTTGAGCACTTATTGTGGAAGTAGCGATAAAACAACGATAGGCAGGATACATTGCGACGATGACTAAGAGAGTCAAGTTATCTGGCAATGTCTCTATCGCCAATAAGTTTAATCGCACGTTTTTGAATCCTATCCAGTAGCGCCAAATATGTTATTGGTGCACTAGACCAGATATGAGCGTTGTACTCAAGTTTTGAACGAATAAACGCCTTATAAATTCTAGCCAGATCAGAGTGGTTAAAATATTTCTTGCATCGCTTGAGGAAGCCAAGACATTTCGCAGCGATTCAAGTGTCATTCATGGATAATGGCAGAGTATTGGGGTTTCGCTTTAAATGCAGAAGACAGCATTGTCTTTTGGAAGCATTAAATCATCTCTCTATCATCAAATCTAAAAGTTGTCGCGACTTTTCCAAATACATAGTTACAGGTTTGTGGAATAAATTTAGTTCGCACACATACAGTGGAGGGAAAAATTGATTTATTAAAAAAATAATTATATCGATAGATATTTCTGAAGATCAGATGCGAAAAAGTTGGTAAGTTGGTAGAGGGTTCTATCATCATCCCAAATCTGGTTATATTAACTACTATTTTGAGGTATTACTACTCTAAATAATATAACTTCAGTAATATTAGATTTAGCTACAAAAACTTTTTAATACATTTTGTAGACCTAATTTAATAACGCAAGAAATGTTCGAAAAAAATATTGTGTGATTTTATAAGCTCAGAAAATAATTTAAAAAAACTACGTTTTTCACGTTTTTATTTTAAATGCATTTTTAATAAAACTTTTAGTTCATTGTAATTATTTTAAATATTGTTTTTCTGATAAATTCTTTATGAATTTTTCCAAATAACAAAATTTGTTTTGAGAAGAATGCATTTGAAATGGAATGTTGAAAAATAATTTTTTTATAAACTAACTTTAGAAAACTAAAAAAAAATATTTTTTCTCCCCACTTTTTATGTGCGCACTGAATTAATTCCGGAATGTTTTGCACAACACTGTACATAAAGGTCAATCACCTAACTTATGTACGAATATTTTAAACTTATAAATTTAATAGTCGTGACTTACGCCCACTTTTTTACTAAGATGGTATAACCACTACCCCTGCAATTCTACATAAAAACATGCAAAATTTGAATAATTATTACAAAATCTTGTATTAAGTCTAGTTTGAACTGGTTTTAATTTAATGAATCCAGTTTTAACTGCCTTCAATTGAAACATTCTTTTAAAGAAACATACAATTTTTGCAATGGCAAATCGTCCGTCACCTAAATTTTCAAATAAATTAATATTTTTAGTGAGATCATCAATCATGGCATGAATGTTATAATTATTGAATATTTAATTAAATCAAAATAATAGGGTTGTACGAAAAGGTTGGTTAAGAAAAATCGTTTATAGGTCTAAGAAAAGCGATTACACAGGATTTAATATAATAATTTTAAAAAGATTGACATATGTACATAGTAGCTTTCTTACCTAATGCTTATTATCTCTGTTCATTCTTTGAAGAAACATTTTGCTAGCTTTCAAATCTTAAATATATTACTAAATATATACAGTACAAACTCGGTTTACACAACTAATATAAACTAAGGCAGTTGCAATGAACGAGGTTGAAGTTAAAAATGCTATTGTAAAGAAAGCCACAATGTTAAAAAAAAATTAACTGAAACTAAAACAAACCGTTATTGTCACATTTTTGTTTAATAGGAAAACGAAAGGGTAAAACTATACAAAAATTAAAAAATCGCCCTTCAAATTTCAGAAGCACGAATGTGCAAAAATTAAAATAATGGGAAATCACGTTTGAATGTTAATTGCTCTCGTGAATAAGATGGTTTGGTGTCTGAAACATTGTAGAATATTATGGTAACATAGAACTAACTAACTAAGGTTAATAAAACCAATTAATTAACTAAAAATTAAAAAATTTGCACATTCATGCTTCAGACAGGTGGACGATATGTAATGCATACAGTAAAAATATTATGAGTTTTCTTATAGAAGTTATATTTTTTGTAACACCAATTCTGAGAGAATTTTTCGTACTATAGAAACTGATCAAAAGAGACACACTTACACAGATGTATTCCAGATCCAAACAAAACCAAATAACTGAAGAAACACAAGAAGTTGCACTTATAGAGTCAAGACGTGCTACGAATTTAGTGTTGCGAAAATCGAGGAGTTGCTCGAATCGAGGGTTGCGTTAACAGAGTTCGTACTGTATGTATCTACAAATTTGGGAGGCATGAACAACTTTCTTGACGTCGATGAGGCGAACTTAAGTTAAGGGACCAATAGTTCTTATCATAAATAACCCGCAGAAGAGAACTATAAACAAATGTTTTATGTGGATATATAATTAAGGATATTAATTGCTTAAAACGACTATTTGCAATAACATTGAGCATCCACTGTGTTTATTATTTCATAAAAATAGGATAGAGCAAAACAACTATTAAGTGTCCCGCTAGTATATATTTGTATGTCTATAATCGAGTCTTAAACAGTCGAATCCTTTTTTCGAAAGTGTACATTTTACATTGGTAATTTTCTAATATCAAGTTAACCTCGTGGATCATTTGAGCTTTGAGTATATGTAAATGTTCAAATATACACTAAACTGTCAATTTTTTTTACAAAAAGTTAATTAAAAGACATTGGGCCTTACCAATAACAAATTAAAATTTCTGGTTCCGTTCTTTCGAATTTCCTGGTTCATAAGTGCGTAAGGGACGACAAAAAGCTCAACCTTAAATTTGTTATTGGTACCCGCATTGTCAATTACGAAGTACGATGTATGTATTTAGCATTGTAATCTTCTCAAATCAGAAATAGTAGAATATAACACCAATTTCACAATTATGATTTATATTATAAAAAAGGATAGAATCTTTCGCTATGCAGGTAAACATTTGCACTGCCTATATATTTGGGTAAGTTCAGAAATAGTAAGCAAGAAATTGAAATGAAAGGAGGAGCTATTATTAAGCCATGAAACGAATATTTTTGTATCGCCCGATTTATGTTTCGCGATTTTGTATGGGATTTTTGTTGATGCATTTAGCGCTTCCTTTACCATAAGTGGGCAGCGCTGTAGTTTGTGTTACCCCGCGATCACGCTGTGCACTTCTAGGTCACAAACTTAGTCAGTTTCAATAAACATAAATACAATATTTTTAAAAAGTCTATTTATTTAGTTTGTGTGGTATGAATCTAACATTGCATTGAGAGCACATAGTACGACCTACGGTAGCTCGTACGATCTTCTCTAGAACATCTCCTTAGTTTTTCGCAAGGTTAATCTTAGTTTTTGGATGCAATCAAATCGGGGAGTTCTGAAGCTGAACCTTGCCACTCTCGTTCACCGGGATACCACACAAATATTTTTTTAAAAAGGTCTTATCTTTGGGACCAGCTCGTATCGTATTGCCTAAGTGAAGAAAAGAGGAAAGAGGCTTCGCGACAGGCAGCACAACATGGGTTATCTTGTTCACCAAGTAGCATCACTTCTAAAAACAAGAAAACATGTGGCTATTTTTATCGCACGCAAACGCTTCTCGCATTGCATTGACTCGTATTCTTGCGCGCTATGTCAACGTCATATAGCTTCTTTATATTGTCATTATCCTTTAAGCCGTTGCCTTCCGTATCTTCAAGGGTTTCAATGCGGTGACCGATAGTCAGTACAATTTACCAATCAGCAAAACGTACACTAAGAAAATATGCTCAAATATACTAATGTAACAAAAGTATGAAAAATTTTAAGAAAAAAAAAACATGCTTGGTTGAGGTCGTAACTCGTTTTCAATTAGGAGATATCCTAATTTTTAAATCTTAATTTGGCATAAAAAATCAGTCGTCGCTCTTGACCGTTACGTTTCTTCCATTGTCATCTTACAAAAAAATGGGTTCATAATGCCGACACTCCAATAACCACAATAAACAGCCATTTTATTGTTTGTCGTATTTTAATACATAAATGACAAACAGACACTTTTAGTCAGACAGGCGTCTAAGACAACAGGAAACATTATGAAATTTTATGAATATAGAAAGGGTATGTGCTATTTATTGGGAAAACATCTTTTCGGCATACGGTATTTTCAAAAAAAGGAAGCAAATGGTTGCAAAAAACCCAAATCAAAAAATTGTTTTTGTGACGTGATCAAAAGTTATTCCATACAAAAGCGAAATGTAAAAAAGTCAAAAATGATAAATGCCAAATAACTGAAAAGCATTATATGTAAATAAAAGGTTTACTTTAAATCGCCAATTAAAAATTGTACAAATAATAAAGTATTTAACATGTCAAATAATTTGTCGAAACAGTGTAAATCGTTTATAAAATATTGTTTCTGTGCTTGTTTTAGTACATATTTTAGTTAATTGTAGTTAACTCTTCTTATTTCTTCTTAAGGACTACTCACATGAGAGCGAATTGCGACCAAATCAATTTAAATGTATTTATGAATTGAAAGTTTCCATTGGTTCTACCACAAAAGCATTATATTAAGTTTATCTAACATCTTATCTATAAAAAACTGAGTGTAAATTGATTTAAAGAGCTAAATTTAAGAGTATAACAATTTTACCGATAATTGAAAAATTCTTTGCACGAACTGTCACATTTTATTTACAATCCACATTAAGCTGTCGCGATCCACAAATCCAGGAATAAAAAATTAGTTTGTACATAACCTTAAAATTGGCACATCTTGCAGCTAATATTTACACAAAACAGATTCGCGGGTATCTGCAACAAAGAAAGTTGTCATGTGAAGAAATGTCAGAATTTACTAATTAATATTCCCTTGTTCACAGTTCGCAATTCGCTCTCATATAAATACTCCTTTAATCTTGGATATTTGCCAGACGTTCGCAAGAGTTGGGTAGCGAGTAAAATCTTTCAGGTGGTACAGGTCGAAATTTGAACCAGCGACCTCTCGCTTAGTGGTTTAACGCACTTAAACACTAAGCCACTGCACCCACATTATTGTAATTTCGAGATAAGCAAAAACCACAATAACAGGACTTCCTAATATACTACGAATTGTACTTACATTATGTACCTACATTAACCAACAAGTGAGGAGTTTCTACAGCAACATTACACTGCTCAAGCGTTTACTCTCAACGGAATAGTGAATCTTGAAAACAAATACACCCATTTCCGTTTCCTGTTAAACGAAATCTCTAACCAAGCATATCGGTTTCGAAATAAACTGCAAGGATTTTAAGTCATCTTATTTTAGATTCAAACCCGAATGCAAATATGGTTTGTTGCTAAACTATGCACACTTCTCTTTTTCGAATTCGAACAAAGAACAAATCCAATCCACACTCAACTATTTCTTTACCACTCGATTTGAGTGCTTTTTTTGCGTTGAATTTTTTCCGGCATTTTTAAACATTTTCTCATTTTTATTTTTACTGACTGTGAGTGAGATGGAATGATGTATTGGAGAAATGGGTTTATTTTGCTCGTCTACGGGTTGAATTGAGTTTCGAAAGGGGCAGGGGGGTGCGAATGGGAAGTGGGAGAGATACTACATCCACATCGTCAGCCGGCTTTCCCAAGTAGCCTCTCCGTCTGCAGCGACAATTTGTATTTTCTTTTGTTGGTTGATTCTTTTTATATTTTCTTCTCTGTGTAGCTAGCTGCTGCTCACTATTTAGCCCTTGTTCTTGGTGTTCTTTTTAGTCTTCATCCGGTGCTGCCGATTTTTGTTTTTTTTTTAGTTTGTGCTTGGAGATTTTTTCTCTTGTGTGCAGATTTTTTTCGTCACCAGAATACATAGACATTTTGCTTATGTGTGATTTTTTTTCCCACACTCGCGTTGGGTTTGGTTGTATGATGTGATGACCCCAGTAGAGTAGTTGGGTGAAAAAAAAGAAGTCTTAACCGGCGGCGGTTGAGTGGAGTATTTTTTTGTTTCGTTAGCCCACCAAGCATATTCCCCACGATTGGGCCGGTGATGATGATTATCGGGGCTGGAGAAATAGCTGCTTTCAATGTAGTGTGTCTGTTTGTCGCTGTCAATCGGCGTTGTGTCGGTCAGTGTATTATCATTTTTTCTTTTTTCTTTGGAGATTCGTTTGTATTGTTATGCTAAGGCTGCCAATGCCTAGCCTATTGCCTCTCCTTGAGCAGCTGAGCAAATGGGTGTGGGGGCGGACGGGTGGAGGAAGTCGAGTGAGTGGATGTGTCTCCCTCTGCTTCCTTAAACCATTTCTTTCGTCTTTTCTGCACACATATCGTCCGTCTCGCGGAATTTTTCTTTCCTTTTTTATATGTGTGAAAATGTTTTTTTTTTCTTGGTCTCTCTCCCCAGTTTTCATTTATTTATTTGTCGTCGTGGTCGTCGTCATCATTGCTTTTTTGCTATATTGCTATATCATCGTTCTCGCTGCCGTTGAATGAATGTGAATGATGAAACACGACGACGAACAAATGGATGTGTGAAATTTGTGTGCTTGTGCTTGCTTTGCTGGGCTAAACACAGTCTCTTCTTCGGTGCTGCTTCTCTGTGCTTCTTGGATCAGGAAAAAACCCTTGAACATTCCCTTTCATTTCAAGTTCGACCTCGACGACGGAGTGGTTAATGTTTTAGGTTATGAGAGTTTTATTCCTTTGTTGTCGAACTATCATCATTATCATCTCTAAAGGAAACAAAAAAAAAATACAACTTCACATAGTGCTTAAAGTGAAGCGGGAAACGCAAAGGATAATAAAGTGTTTACTAGACGCGCGGAATTGGTGAATTTCGAATAAGATAAAAATAAAACGGTTCTTTGGTCGATCTACCTACCCCTCGTCGTTATAAACATTAAATTCGTAAACAAACTGTTAAACTTATAAAAACACAAAACTGTTATTACTTTTTGATATTTTTCTACTCTACTACTAACTACTGTCAAATTGTAGAATGTATGAGTGTGCGCTCTAAATTAAAATTGGTTACCTATACGTTTTTTTGCAGTTGTTGTTTAAGTTTTTTTCGTGTTTTACATCGTCTTGTTCGCTATTATAACGGTTTGTAATTTTTTTGTTTGGTGGTTCAATAGCGCTAAAATTTGAATTCATTGTGCTGGCTTTGATATTTGTTTTTCGTTTATATATATATATATTTTTAATTTTTTTTTTTTTCCGTTTTCAATTCGAGAAGAAAACAATTTTTACGAGTTCGTCGACTGCGGGAGGTTATTTTAAAAACGTGGAATTAAAAAAGAAGTTTATTCTTTATGTTGTTTTAGGAACATAACAAAAATTGACTTGGATTTTGACAAGTTTTGCTATCACCTTTGGATTTCAGTTTAGGATTATCGCACATCCATAAGGTAAGATAAACTACCTACTACATAGTTACTACACTGGATTATTATTAAAAGTTAGTTAAAAGTCACTTGTCAATCTGAATTGATTTAGGCTTTTCCATTTCGAATGTTTCAGTTTCTTGACATTTGGATTTTTGCTGGTTGGCTGGAGTTAAGCCAGAGCGGGAAACAAATTTACTAAATTAATTATAACAAATAATATAGGAAACGTCAATCAAAAATTAACATTTATACACTTATAAGGTAGATGGCATTTAAATTGTCAAAATGAAGATAATAGTTGAAATTAACTCAGGCGGAGTGGTTCTCAACAAAATCATGATTAGCTAAAATCGTTATACTTATCTTCATAATTGTAAGTGTTTACGTAGCTACATAGCTACCTAAGAAGAATGAAGAGCTTAAAAAATATACATCTTGAAAAATTAAAGTAGGTAAAGTACTTAGTCATTTGATAGGTAAGAGAAGTTCAAAATGGGAGGAGGGATGTACATTTTTACATAATTGACAATTGAATTCATTTTTTTTTGTTCAAATTGCAAATATATTATTATATTGATAGTACAATGGAAAATTGGACTGAATTGGCTCAGAGAATGACAACTTTCATAAAAAAAAATTAAATCATTTAGCAGCTTTTTGTGAACCTAAATTTTTTCGAATACGAATTTACAAACTTAGCTATTTCTCTAATTCTCTTTTCGAAATTATCTGCTTTGTGGCACCATATTCGCTGGCCAAACGATTGCCGTAGACATAGTTGCTAAGTTTATTTAATAACATTTTTTTTGTTAGTGTTAAACAAATACATTTTTTCCGTTTTGCTAAAAATTTTGAAAATGAAAACATTATAAAAAGATGAAAACCTTTTTTTTTTAATTTTCATCAAAGCACATTTAAGGATTATAACTTGATTTGGAGTTCAAGTAAATAAAATATCATGTGACCTGATCATATTTTAGCACTTATTCTATCCGTGAGAAACCCTTTGTGATTGGAGAAGGAATGTGCCGCCATATATTTGTTTTGGGTTGAAGGTTGAAAAAACAACCAAGTTATAACGATTTTTCCAAAAAGTGTTCGAAAACTGGGTACGTTCGGGAGTAGGTTACACTACCCTATATGAACATTAGTCAAGTACACCTACAGCAAAGTAAATACTATTTGAGGGAGTCCGTCGACTAATAAAGGGTGATACGTAGGATACGTAAAACGGCAAAACTGTCGCATCTGGAGTGATGAACAGGCATGTGCCAGTTGTTACCGATGTTACCGATGAATCCCGAAAAAACGACAGTTTGGTGTTGATTTATGGGCTGGTGGCATCATGGGTCAACTTTTTTTTCAAAGACCACCGCGGAAGAACCCTCACTCTCAACGGCGAATGATGTCGAGCCATGATACGCGACTTTTTATTGCCCCAGTTGACTGAGTTGGACTTGGTTGACATGTGGTTTCATCAAGACGGTGCCACATGCCACACAGCTCGTGAAACAATGGAAATGTTGAAGCATGAATTTGGTGAGCAGTATCTCTCGATATGGTCCTGTGAGTTGGCCGCCGAGATCATACTATTTAACGCCTCTTGATTATTTCTTGTGGGGTTATGTAAAGTCGTTAGTTTAGTATGTGGACATGCCGAACCCAATTAGAGCCTCACATGATAACATAACACGCGGAATTCGTGAAATACAGGCCGAAATGCTCGAACTGCTCGCGAAACGGGGCCGCGGACAAAATTTACATAGAGTTGTCATTAAAACGTAAATGGCAAAGGCCTATTTATCGATTACAATAAACGTTTTGAATATTTGATGCAAATTTGAGTGCTTTATTCGATTTTTAAAAAAAATACGCTTTAAAAATCACCCTTTACTTCGCTGCCAAACTGCGCATTTGAGAAACTTGAGAAACACACTAGGGCACATCTCACTTTTATTAGAGAAACAGCATACTTAACCACCTACATTGGGCAACTGTTTTTAAAGTGTTGACCATTATTGGAATATTAAAATTATAAATGTCACGTCATTGATTTTCGCGTTTCATTGTGCGATATCTGTAAACATATTTAACAATAATTACTTCGCCCCCACAACAAAACAGCAACCACCGACTGTTGCCAAAAAAAAAAAAAACCAACCAACGACAAAGTAATCATCTCATAATTTCATAGTCAACTTACACACCCATAAGGAGACACTAAAGTTCTTCGTCGTCGGCTCCCATTGCCATTAAAGTCAATGTATGGCCAATAGTTTCAGACAGCTTTGGAGATCATCTATTTGTTTGGCAGAAAATAAAGGACACAAAATAATAATAATAAAAAAATAAACGCGAAAAGAAAGACAATGCAAAAAAAAAAAAAAAAAAAAATTAGCCAATAGCCAAAAACCATTAGTGAAAGAATGTTTTCTTTATTTAGAGTCAAAGGCAAAGAAAATAATATTTAAGTCTGAAAATGGGTTTGCCGTAAAAAAAACTAAGGAAATGTGAAGCAAATAAGTTTGCGATAAACGGTTAATTAAAAATTATCAGAAAATTAAAAAATATAATTTCAATATGTATAAATGATATTGGATCTTGTTGTTCATTGCTTGGGAATGACGAACAAATGTATTGAAATATCACAAACGTCGATCCATTATGTACTATTCATTTGTAAAGGGTGGGCCATCTAGTAGTTTCTTTTTAAATCACAGGTTATTTTGACACTGACAACTGTGTCCCGCTCGAAATCTTGACAACAAATCAGTATCATACCTCCGCCGAACGAAATGAGTTAAACAACGTTGGGAAATATTGAAAACTTATTTCCAAAGTGAGTGCTGTGTAGCCCAAACGGGGGGTTTTTTGAAAAGAAGTTTTAGAAGTTTTTTGAAATGCGCCATGCCACAGTCGGTCTTTTGCACCCCAAATTCCCAAATAGTGTTATCACCCGTCTTGGCGATGTCAATTCGCCGCATTTGAAGCCTTTGGACTTTTTTTGTGGACAACCGTGAAGGACCGTTGTTATCCCAACAACAGTGCTGTCGTTTTTTAATTCCGAAGAGGAGCCAATTTGAAGATTTTGGGGAGCCACCGAAAAAGTATCATATAACTTCAAGCACTTTTAACCAATCACTTCAAAATTAATAGTTTAACGATTGTAAAAGAAAACCTCAAATTTTTTTTACAAAATGTATCTTTATTAAAAAAAATTAAGGATATTATTTGAAAAACTAACTCAAAAACAGAGAAGCATTAGCAAAAAAAAACATACAATGCACAAAGTCTTTTACTCTTCACTTTACTCATATAAGGTAGTTCATTTTCATACTTCAAACTAAATAAAAATCTAATATTTCCTTTTTTTATACCCTATCCCAAGGGTATATTAATTTTGACTCATTGTTTGTAACACCCCTTAATATTCGTCATAGACCCACAAAAGTATATATATTTATGATCAGGAACAAAACCTAAGACTATTTAGCAATGTCCGTCCGTCACCAATTTATAGGCCTTTAAATTAAAGCTAGAAAGCTGAAATTTGGAACATATACTCCCTAGGGTCCCGAAATGGTAGAGTGTACATTTTTTTTGATACGCCCACTGCCACGCCCACAATTTAGAAAAACCAGTTTTAAAGCTAAAGTTAAGAGAGATACGAGTGTTGTAATTTTTACACGATATGTGGGTACTGCCCACCTTTACAAGTTTGTCATATAAAGTTTTTTGCCACGCCTACATTTTGTGGGCGTTTTTCACTAAAATGCTATTTTAATCGAAAATTTTTCTAGAAACCGAAAAAAAATGTTTAACAATATATTTAGCCAATATTTTTTCCAATATATCGCCTATACCAAGTTGTTGGCCACGCCCACTTTTTGGGGCGTTTTTTTTTCAAAATATATGTTTTTTTTTATAAAATTCATAGAATGAAATAAAATTCTACCCCTTAACGCTTTTTTCGTTGCGGCATATTGGGATATGGATAGGGTATCATACTGTTCGCCCCACGTGGACTGTAGCCTTTCCTTATGTTTTTAAATAAAAATTAGGTTTTTTTATTGAATTTGGCGATCAAATTTGTTGACGGTTCCCATTTTTCGGCGAAGTCCCCGTTCAACAATTCTTTTGAAGCCAGAATAGCGTTAACAGTTCCTGTCAGGAGAGAGTTCCGCTTTTTTTTTTGATAAGACTCACGTTAGAAAACGTTCTTTTAGCAGTTGCACTGCTGTGTGGAAACGCAATAATTGTTCCAATAAATTTCTGCATTAATGGAAACTTAGGCTGATTAAGTGCATTTTGCATGCTGAAAATATTGTAAAATTCTCAATTCTTTGGAGACAAGAGTTTGGTTAAGAAATGACCGCCATTCTTCGTCCAGAGATTCATATTCTAATTCATTTACCAAATTCGGAAATAATGCCATTAAAGGAACTAGACTTGGTGCTAAGTTTTTGGGATCAATACCTTGCATGGCAACCAAAACATCATCATGAAAATCTATTCTAAGTAACACTTGTTTACAGATTTCTATATAGTAATCGCGGCATTTTATTTTAATTTCTTGAACGTCTGTTTTCGAAATATTACTTTTATTTACAATAAATGCCGCTTTTATCCCGATATAAATATCTTCGACGCTCAAATAAATGTTTTCATCACCAAAATCAGTATTATTTTGTAATGCATTGTCTAAAAATTCTGGCTTGACGAAATTCTGAAGTATAGATTTAAAATACATCTTAATCGTTGGTAACAATGTATGTATTTTTGGTGATTCAGACTGAAATTCAATATTTATCTTATTTGCCATTTGCCAAATAGCAAAAATATGTTTGATTTATTTCGGTCAATTGAGAACAAATATTGTGAGCTAAGTCCGCATTTGCATCTAATTCATAGGTCAAGAAAAAATGTTTCAGAGAGCCGCTTTAAGAATTTTGTGAACATCTAATGAAAAAAAAATTGATTTCTTTGAGTTGAAGTTGTGTTTTGGGACTATGTGCAAAAAAACTGTATATATTTCGTACAAGTGACTCGAGATGGGATGGAAGTTTTTTGGAAGCTGCTGAGGAACACAAATGCAAAGTGACAAATGCAACCCATTACATAGAGATTCGGCTGATCCTTTTGCAACAGCGATTTTACTCCTGACTTCTTTCCCATCATGACCGAGGCATTGTCTGATTCCAAACCAACGAGATTATTGAACGGAACCTTAATGTGATCGAAAAAATGTACTAGCTGTCGCAATTATCTACTTTAATAAGTGCTAAAAACCGGTCTCTTACTTTTCCCAGTACAAAATCTAAATATCTTACAATCAGAACAAGGCATTTGGTTGTGCTGACATCCGTTGTTTCGTCAACTCTAAGTGAAAAACGTTGGTGCCTTAGAATCCCTAGTCGCCTTGGTTTTCCCGCATTTGAAGTCTTTGGCTATTTCAGAATCGGAAGCCACAGCTTTTATTAATGCAATAATGCTCAATAAGAGACATAATTATTCGCATCTCCGGAATTTTTGTTTTGTTTAGCTTGGCTTGGAACTTTTTGTTGTAATGGGTGTTGTCAATTTTTGGTTGGTTTTGTAAGGCCTTATGCCGTTTGATATGTTGTTGGGACTCCTCATGCCGCAATAATTGCGGCTTATTATTGGGTGAAAACACTCTCTACTCTCTACCACTTCTGTTGAAGTCTCTTTTTTTACTGGTGCAGGGTCCTTCGATGGAAATGCCGGTTTCTTGGTTTTTATCAGCTGTAAGGTTATTCCTTTAGATGTAGATGAATTTGTTGGTGTCGATTTGTCTTGGTCACTTTTTAAATTATTACCTTGGATTTTGAGGACGACGGCGGCGGTGTTGGTATTTCTGTCTGCACAGATGCCTTCGGTTTTCTCATTAAAAATCTTAAATAAAAAAATTGGTTGCAACATAACTAACGCTCTACGAATAAATAAATGTCGTTAAGCAACTTACTTGTCCATTTCTATTTTAATCTCTTGAAACCAGACACAAACAAATTGAGCTTAGAAAAACTTTTGTACCTACATATGCCCGTTCAAGATTTAACGTCATGCACAATGCATATTTGACATTCAATGGATTAGGAAAGCGCATTTTATAATCGAAATAGAGATGTACAAATTATGTATGCAACGAATATTCGTCATCAAGTTGTACTAGAATGCAAATATTTTTTCAATTAATACATTAAAAGTCAACTTATTACTTTTGTTCTTTGAAAATCTAACATTTCAAAAATTTGGGGAGTCATTTCGCTTTTTGGGGAGCATAGATGACTATTGGTAAGTAAATAAAGAAGGTTATTATACGGGTTGTCCGGTTTGGAATGCAAATATTTTAAGATCTGATTCACTGTTTCACTGCCTATATTCAATACCCACTGAGTTATAGAGTGTTTAAAAAAGTTTCTATGAGAAATTAGTTTCCAATAATAATATTGAGTTAAATATTTCGCTGACAATTAATTTATGTTTTTATAACTCTGAAAATCTTTCGAATCTTCCGACCCTCTACTACCTACCTGGAGTCTCTCAGATTCTGGCGATTTTGTTTTTGGTTATATATACAAACGCGTTTTTATTCTTCACGTATCATTGTAATGGGTGATTCAAGTAGAGATACTTTTTTCAATAGCCTTTTTTGACAGATCACGTGTGAGTCGTGTCATGCTGTCATGTTATTTTTGTTTAGTATTGTTTGGCATTTCATAATGGAAAGACTTACGCGTGAACAACGTTTACAAATTGTTCAACTTTATTATAAAAATTCACGTTCTGTGAGGAATGTGTTTCGTGCACTTCGCTCAACTTATGGACAACATAATCGGCCTACTGAGCGTACTATTCGCAACACCATCACCCATTTTGAGACCCAGCATTCATTACTGGATAATATTCGACCGAATAGACCACGTCCAGCACGCTGTGAAGAAAATATAGCTTGTGCAACAACTGAAGCCGCTCGACCTTCCCAAGCGACATCGCTTCGCTCTATGGGCTCTTGAAAAGTTCCAAGAAGATCCGACGTTTTCGAGGCAAATTTTGTTTAGCGATGAGGCCCATTTCTGGCTCAATGGGTATGTAAACAAACAAAATTGCCGCATTTGGGACGAAGAGCAACCTGAAGAGATTGAAGAACTGCCACTTCATCCAGAAAAAACAACGGTTTGGTGTGGTTTGTGGGCCGGGGGAATAATCGGTCCATATTTCTTTAAAAATTATGCCGGTGCGAACGTAACCGTCAATGGCGACCGTTATCGTGCCATGATAACCGACTATTTGATGCCTGAAATTGAAGCTCGTGATCTCGGCGACATTTGGTTTCAGCAAGACGGCGCCACTTCCCACACATCGCATCAATCAATGGACTTATTGAGAGAACATTTCGGTGAGCACATAATTTCACGTTTTGGGCCGGTCGATTGGCCACCAAGATCGTGTGATATCACACCGTTAGACTTTTTCCTGTGGGGATATGTAAAGTCAAAAGCTTATGCCGACAAACCCGCTTCGATTCAGGCCTTGGAGGAAAACATCACGCGAGTCATTCGCCACTTACCAGTCGAAATGCTCGAACGAGTGATCGAAAATTGGACTCAACGGATGGGTCAAAACTTTCCGACGTTACGCCTGTGCATAAAATTGTATATCTTCGCACACATAATGGTTGGAGAAGCTAGGCTTAAGATATTATTTGGTATTTTTTTTTACTCTTGTCCCAATTGCTGATGGTTATACCAAAAGTTTAGTCAAAGAAAGAAATGGTGATTTCGGTGTTAAGAATGTTTGCTATTTTATTAAGATAAGCCCATAGCTCAGAAAGTGGGCTGTTGGTGTTAAAAGTTCAAAATTTAAAAAACAAGACATATATTTGTGTACATACATACCTATATTATGTGAAATATACTCAGAATTTAAGTATGTACTCTAGTTTGTTCTGTTTTAAACCAAAGTCCTATAATAAAGTTGGAAACCTTTGCTATTTAAAAGTTTCTACCCTAAGTAAAAGATACGTGGTGTACACTTTTAAATTTCTTTTTAACTTAATGAAGTACCTAAAAGTCCTCTTTCAATTATCAAACCTAGCTGCCCCCCTTTATATGCAAAATAATTTAATGAAAATGAAATGGGCGAATTTCATAACCTATAAAATCCCTCAAAATATCGTTAAATCATTTACCCATGAAGGGTAAACAAACAAACAAAAAATCACACAAGAACCACAGACAAAACTGACACAACACGTTGCATCTTTTATGAAACAAACAATAAAAATTCGGCAACAGACAGATAACCACCTCGTTCAGACGGCTGTGTATCGGACTTTGTTTTCACTACAAATCTGAAAACAAATTCTTTGGTAGTCATTCCCATTTTAAGACTCAAAAGGCGTGTTTAAAATAAATATTAAATGAAGCAGCAGCATCAACTCAATCTTTTTAATTGATATATATTTTTTTTCGTAAAACCTTTTTTCGTTCCTTCAGCATAATTTTCAGCCCCCAAATGCTACCCCATTCTTCAGACTGTGAACATACAGGAGCAACAAAACAAAACAGGAAAAAAATGAATGAAGGGATGAAAAATTGAACGTGGTTGTGGACAGAAATAGCCCCAGAAGCAGCGTCACAATCATTCCTCGCGTTTGTTCTCTTCCACCTTATGAACACACATCTTCTGGAACTCAGGGTCTGGTGTTGGGGATACACTGCCGGATCTCCTCTTCGCACTCAACAAATCGTGTAAGAGCCATTCCGAGAAGAGCACTTGTTCCACATACACACAGACAACAAAAAAAAAGAAGAAGAAAAAACACAGATGACGGCGAGACATGAGGGACGACCAGGAGAAGAATGAGTGGAGCAGTGAGAACTTGAATTTTTTTCGCACTCACAAGGAATCGTTTCAATTTTTTTTTTCTTTCGTTTGATATCCATTTTTTTTAATCTCATTGTGTCGGGCGGCCATATGTACGAGTGTATATGTGGGATGCTTTTCTGCTGCTGCATTAGAGTTTTGTGAATAATCGAACAGCAATATAAACAACAAATACTGCAAACTAAAAATAAAACTGGCACTCTTGTGTGTCTCTTACACAATTGTGAATAATGTTGGCAGAATGAGAACCTGCAAAAAAAAAAAAAAAAAAAAAACACCAACCAAAGTCCATTTCCTAAAAGTGCTGACGGATCCCGACTGCCTTCTTCAATACTACAATGTTTCTTCCAATTTAAAATGTATTTGTTAGCTAAGTGTGTGTAGCACGATATATGCTAGTCAGCCATGCCATCCACGACTGTCTTCCACCGACCGTTTCCTTACCACAACATGTTCTGGAAACGCTCCCATATCCATCACGGCACACCACACCATTGTCGTTGTCGTCGTCGTCGCAGTCATCACGAGAATTTGCTGTTGCCCCCTTTTTTTTAATTACATAAGGATGGGGGGCAACTAGCGTCATGAGCAGAAGTTCCATCAGTACCACTACTAGCAACCAAACTAGCGTTATGTATTTTTTTTTCAGGAGCAGTTATTAGGATGGAGATTTCTTTTTTTTAACAGTATTTGTTGGCCTCAAAATGAAGGAGTGGAGAAAAAAACTAGGGCCAACTACCGATGTGACCCCTCTCTTCCTCGGACGGTGCAACTATCCTGGACACCCTTACAGAATTGCTGTACGTTAAGCTGCTTGGACTGTTCCATCTTCCTCCGTGCTGCATATTTTTTGCGTGCTTCGTCCGAGAATGGGAATAACTCACCGCCGCCAACCTGCTGGTTGTTATATGTTTCTGCTACTTCTGGAGGTTGAGTATCTGTCGTGTCAATGGGATAGTTGGGCAGCACTGAACAGCAGCTAACTGACTGCTGTTATAGGTTGTTTATTTTTATTTTTTTTATCATTATTTCCAAGTTGAACGTGTGGAAAGTTCTCTCTTTAGTAATCATAAGTTTCTTGAGTGTGCAGGGAATGCTGCTCATCTTTGCTTTTATCCTTTTTTTTTGTTCGCCTGCTAAAGTTTCTTTTGACAAACTTTCGGTGAAAAAAAAAAAAAACAAATGGAATAAAAAAGTCAGCCCTTTTTAGAGACGATAAGTGACTTCTCTTGTTTGCTTTCTTATTGTTATATTATTACGAGGGAGTTTTGGGAAATATGGTTCTTGATTTTTGATGGATTTTCATGTTTTGTTTGATGGTAAATTGCGGGCTAGATTGTTCATTTTTGAGATAAGTTGTTTGAAATTCTTAATATTTGAACGATCGACTTGAAGTTTTTTTTGAATTATAACTATTTTTTTGGAAATATACCAGCTCCTGCCGATATGTTTTAAAATACATACATTCGGTATAAAGTGCTTTATTCCTAACACGATAAATAGAATAAAGCCTGAGGAAAGCGTGTGACTCAAGCTGCAATGAAGCTATCAACACAGAAGAGGTAAGCTTTTGGTCATATAAGGCCAACCTATCTAAGGAGGGGACTAACGAACCAAAAATGAAAGCAACGCCCAAATCAAGCGTGAATACGACCAAAATATGGGTCAAAAAATACTTCAAAGTCCCAAGGACAGTTAAAAACTTTTGGAATCATACTTCTAAAATATGTGTCTTAAATTTTTTTTTGCTCGAGCGTGTAGAATACTCGATGGAGCCGATTAATTTTTGCACTTGTACAGTTAGCTTTTATATTGTCCCATTCTTCAGGACATTGGGTCCTGCATGGGCCGTTAACGCCTAATAAATATTTAACAAATCCTAAATAACACAGCCTTACGAGGACTAACCAGTTACTGTAGACCTGACCTCCGATGCAGAGAGAGAATTTTCGAAATTTTTTGATGATGGAAAAGCTACAATTAGTTTGGGCGAGAATTATTAAACACTTTTTTTATAGTTTAAACTAAAAAAAATCACGAGTGTCACCTGATGATTGACACTCGTACAAAATGTTTCTGACAGCAGAAAGAAAATTCAAAAATTCTCAGAAAAAGCATTCCAAATCTCTACCTTATATAAAAAATATGTTGACAAGTGGAAATCCATTTTATCAGACGACAAACTGTATTACAAAACTTAAAAGAAACTCATAAAGAATAAACATTTTTTGAAGTATTAGCCAATCCGTTCAATTCACCCCGAATTCCTTAGGATTGCTGATGCTGGTCATATAGGATTCTATTTGTATATAATCCTTTCTGTGAACTGGAACCAATCGGATTTCGAGCTACTGCCTCGGTATATTCCGCATGTTCTAGGACCATTACTCATCAAGAGGGCACCCTGATCCAACACATCCCGAGATTCTTGCACGTATTGTGTTCAATCCAAAAACAATTGTCATCACAAGCAAGCCCTCTTGACTAAAATGCCTCTACAAATGTTCCTTCATTCGTCGTTACCAGCGACTATCCCCTTCTATCCCGCTACCAGCACAGCGTGGTGCAAAGCTCCATTTGGCCAAAAGAAAAGAATCGCAGTGAGGAAATGAAGCAAAAAAAACCGCTTTTATTTAAAAAAAAAAAAGTAGAAAACCTGAAACCCATCAGCTATTAGCATTTCAAGTAGCGCCCTTGTGTTGTTTTGCCTGTCCCGGGCCACCCTTCGACCGCACCCACTCCAAGCCTTATACGGGTTGTATGTTGTTGTTACTTATAGGTTGTAGCCTTGTCGGGACTGGATCGTCGTGAAAATGAGAAAGAGTGAGAGGGGAGCTCCATCCACCACCAACACGAGCGTGAGAAGGGGGCACGTTTAAAAAAAAGGAATTAATTTCTTTTGTATTCGTTATTTAGTTCGCTCTTCCCTCTAAGGCTGTCTCGTTTGCTCTTTCTTGTCTTAAGTTGCGTTTGTCTCATTCGACTTTGGATTAAAAAAAACAAGCGGAAAACTTTTTTTCCATTTTTTTATTCCTCCAGCTTCTGTCTGTTGGTTTGGTTTCGTAAGAAACACTTTTTTCCCTCGCTCGCTGCGGGTGTATGTGTATGGCTACACTAACGAAGGGATGTTGTATCTTTAAGTACACATCTACAAGTTTCATCAGAGAAAAAATTAAGTTCATATAGATGCAAGGGTAAGTGAAGGCAGGCGGTGGTTGTGTCGGTAGCGGTAACGGCAGGCGGAGGGCGACTGGGTTGATGATGATGAAGAAAAAGAAAGAAAAAAAAATCTAAAAAAAGTGGAAAAATCGGAAAGAAGGAAAAAAATTGCTTTACATACACAAAACGGGAAGGTGGATGTTAATGGGGAAGTACTTCTCGTAAAAGGAAACCTCTTCGCCAGTTTTCTACCACTTGCCGCTCGCCACAACCTGCCCTGCACCACACAGCTACCCGGTCCCCCGGCTCTTGGTTCTCTTAAACGCCCATCAAACAGAAATGTAGTTACATTTCTTCAATACACACGGACACCAGAGAGCTTCAACAAAAAAAAATCGACCGAGCAGTGAGAGGCAAAAAATGCAAAAAAAAAAAAAAAAAAAAATGAAGCAAATCTCAACCAACCAAATGGCGAATAAAGGCACAAGCACAAGATAAAAAACAGAAAAACCTTTTTCATGCATGACAGACTCAAATAGATTTGTTTGAATTTAAATCCTGCCACTGCTGGTGCTGGTATGGCACTAGTAAAGCTCTAGCTACAATTTAGATAGCTACAAATAGATACGGTAGGAATTATTTTCATTTAAAATTTCACTTGAGTCTCGGCGCGCACTACACACAAATATTGATATCTATCTATCTATATGAGGATAATCTCTATCTCCTCGGCTTCTCCTTTCTCCCTGCTTGGCTTCATCTTCATCATCGAAAAGAACTGAAAATTCTATTAAACATTTTGCAATCGAAGCAGTTATAATAGTTATTCACATCATGCGTGGATAATCGTTGAAGATGCGGCTGGTGTGGTTCGGTTCTATAGATGTGGATCGGAAATGACGAAACCTAGAAAGCGAATCATTAACATGTGCGATTTAGATCTTGCTTTTGTGGAACGTATGCGTGCTCTTCCGCAGATTGTGAGGGCATTTTTTATTTTTATCAATTGACACGACAAAATTGTCGTCATTATTTTTGACATGTTTTACATGCCTATTATTAAATATGTTTTTTTTCTTTCGTTGCTGAGAACGGATATATTTTGTCATTTGCAATTTCACCCAAGGTCAGCCACTTAACAGTAGCAAGTCTCTTCAGCACATATAGCTTTGTTTTGCTACGACCCAAACGCATTAAACAAATTTGTTTGTCTAGTGCTTTCTTGTTTTTCCTTGAAAATATTGCTTGAGAAGAAGTTAAAAAGTTTTTCGATATAAACAAATTAGAAGACTATTGCCCTATTGTCAATTAAGCAGCAATATGCTTCGATATTTCTTGCAAGACATAGGGACAGCGTTCTTCAAACCATATTTGTAGCCCAACCAACCTATTTTATACTGGTTTTCGAAAGTTGGTTTTTATTGGCGGGATATGAATTTAGCAGCTGATGGAATGTACTATTTCCTACGCTTCGGAAATTTATAAATATATGGTAAACTGAATCGGGGCTGACTAGAGCATATTACCCGCTACCGCTACTAGAACTGAAGGGGTGCTGACGTAATCATATTACAACCATAATTATATGACCACCTGAGAAAAATGCTTGAGTAGATACTGCTAGATAGTGCTGTTTATGTATATTCTCAGAGTTCGGACGAATACAAACTGGTTTAGTATTGGGGTCTACTATTACCCCAACGCAAGTTTTATCAAGATGAAGTGGAAATTTAAGATTTGGTGGTATTGCTACTTAAATAAAGTGCACGACTGCGTCATACGAAACTTTCTCGGTACATGAGATGCGTTCTGTAATCGCATTGAAAAGAATGATAACATTTGATCAAATACCAAATTTATTTAAATCACCTTTTTGGTTTTGAAAAAATTAGATTTTCTCAAAAACGGCACCTACGATTTTTATGTAATTTCGCACATTCTTATCATTGTTCAAAATTTCATTAAATAATCATTAAAATCTAAGAAAATCGTTATATGAAAAAAAAAATTATTTCAAAAATACAAATTTGTTCGACTTTATAGTATAAAAAAAAAACAGTACATTTTTTTGGAGTTCCCTTTATTAGTTTTCGAGATATTGACGGTTTAAAAAAGTACCATTAATCGATTTTTTTTTTTCAAAAATTGAGAATGCCTTAGTACAAAAAAGGACCAAAATCCTTGGAACCATTTTCTAGAAAAATAGTGATAGTAATTTTCACAAAAAAAAATTGTATGACAGGTACCGTTATTTCAAACGATCAAGCAAAAAAATAAAAAGATGCCCCGAGATGTAACTCCAAGAACCTTATATACGAACTTTGAAGCAAATCAGTTTCGCCACACGGCTCCCGGACAGGCCGACCGACAGACGGAATTGGCGGCGGATCCACTTTTTTGGACTTCTCTATAGTCGTAATATCTTACCTCATACTCAGTTTGAGTTTGAAATTCCCGCACGATCGCAATAACTTTATTTTAAGTGTACTAATGTATACGAGAAAGTTAAAAAATGATATCCTCACAACTCTTAAAGATACGTAATAAAATCGAAATACATAATTAATTGTGCAAATAATTTTCAATGTGATTTTATTTATACAACAAAGAGTTTCGTACCACTAAACTAATAAAAAAACATAAGGAAAGGCTACAGTCCGCTTGGGGCGAACAGTATGATACCCTATCCTTATCCTTATGTACCCCAAAGAAAAAAAGCATTAGGAAGATGATGGATATCATTTTATTTCATTCTATGAAATTTATCGAAAAAAAAATATTTTTTTTAAAAACGCCCCCAAAAAGTGGGCGTGGCCAAAAACTTTGTATGGGCGATATATTGAGAAAAATATTGGCTTAATATATTGTTAAACATTTTTTTTCGATGTCTATGAAAATTTTCGAAGAAAACAGCATTTTAGTGAAAAACGCCCACAAAAAGTAGGCGTGGCAAAAAACTTTATACGACAAATTAATAAAGATGGGCAGTACCTACATATCTTGTCAAGGTTGTACAACTTTATCTCTCTAACTTAAGCCTTAAAACGGTTTTTTCCAAATTGTGGGCGTGGCAGTGGGCGTATTTTGAAAATTTTAACACTTTACCATTTCGGAACCCTAGGGAGTATATGTTCCAAATTTCAGCTTCCTAGCATAACTTTAAAAGCCTCAAAAGTTGATACGGACGGACGGACGGACGGACATTGCTAAATAGTCTTAGATTTTGGTCCTGATCATAAATATATATACTTTTAGTGGTCTGCGACGAATATTAAGGAGTTTTGCAAACTATGTGTCAAAATTAATATACCCTTAGGATAGGGTGTAAAAAGATTTTCTCTTTTTTTCACTATAATGAATTACCGTTTGTAGGCGATAATAAATTGTTAAAGAAATAAATTCCTTTGAAAAAGTAGCGTAAAATATTCTTTGTGGTTGGTTGTTGTTGTCGACAAAGTTGTAAAAGTTATCGGGATTAGGTGTCTAGTCTAGAACACTAATGTAGCATGGCTACCATAACTCTCTTTAAACTAACCTAATTGGTCATCAAGAAAATTTTTTGAAGAAACAGAAGGAAAGGCTACAGTCCGCTTGGGGCGAACAGTATGATACCCTATCCTTATCCCTATGTGTACCCCAAAGAAAAAATTCATAAGGAAGATGATAGATAGCATTTTATTTCCTTCTATGAAATTTATAGAAAAAAAATATTTTTTTGAAAAAACGCCCCCAAAAAGTGGGCGTGGCCAAAAACTTTGTATGGGCGATATATTGGAAAAAATATTGGCTAAATATATTGTTAAACTTTTTTTTTCGATTTCTATGAAAATTTTCAAAGAAAACAGCATTTTAGTGAAAAACGCCCACAAAAAGTAGGCGTGGCAAAAAACTTTATATGACAAATTTATAAAGGTAGGCAGTACCTACATATCTTGTGAAGGTTTTACAACTTTATCTTTCTAACTTAAGCCTTAAAACGGTTTTTTCCAAATTGTGGGCGTGGCAGTGGGCGTATTTTGAAAATTTTAACACTTTACCATTTCGGGACCGTAGGGAGTATATGCTCCAAATTTCAGGCCTCAAAAGTTGATACGGACGGACGGACGGACGGACATTGCTAGATAGTCTTAGGATTTGGTCCTTATCATAAATATATATACTTTTATGGGTCTACGGCAAATATTAAGGGGTGTTACAAACTATGTGTCAAAATTAATATACCCTTAGGATAGGGTATAAAAAGATATTTCCGATAAAGGTCCCAGCCGATTGTTCAACCAGTCTGCCAGATCTCCAGTACACAAGTAATATAAGGCATTGTCCCACAAGAAACCAAATATGTTGGAAAATACCAAGCTCTCAATAAAGGCTCACTAATCATGTATGTATGTATGTATAACAAGAACGGACACCCTCTAAACTGCGCCAACTATAGAGGTATCAGTCTCCTAAATATCGCATATCTGCCGTATTGAGTAAGCGCCTAAAACCATTTGTCATTGTGGCCCGGCCCAGTTCACAATTGACCAAATATTCACACTACGGCAGATCCTTGAAAAAACCCAATATACCGACCACATTTTTATTGATTTTAAAGCCGCGTATGACAGCACCTATAGAGACGAGCTATACAGAGGATTCATGTCTAGTTTGGCATCCTTGCTAGAACGCGTAAAATATAGGTATACAATTATAACTTAAACCTTAAAAATATCTTTAGAAATCAACCTAAATATTTTTGTGAGTCCGTCAGTACACTATGTGCGGGAATATCAATTTATAGTCAACAAAAAAATGCAACCTTTAGGTACAAACAAAAATATCAATTATACCGTTGAGTTGGATTTGTGAGTTTTCGCACGAATATTATTTTAAGGACTAAAAATCATAACTGACATGAAGTACACTGACTTCACTTCACTTTGTTTGAATAGGATCAATAAAATATTATACATAAATATATACCGACATTCTAATAACATCAAACAAGATTAAAAGTCAATCAAAGGATAATATATAACAATATGTCATTTAACAAACCAATGACCTAAGTCCAAAAATTCATTGAACCATACAATCAATTTACAATTCAGTGTTGTTTTTTTTTTTGCACCCTCAATAGAGTCATTTAGATCAGCAAACAAATACAAATACCGCCATAGGGTTATTATAACTTGTAAAAAAAAAAATAAAAAATACATAGATACAAATATAATGTAGTATATGCATATATCTAGATATAAGTGAGCACATAATTAGCTTTTTCCGGTTGGTTCGTTTGTTGCTTGTGCACGTATTTTTTTTTGTCAGTTCTAGCAAAATAAGCGATTTCATCATTAAATTCATAAAAAAAAGAATTAAGAAGAACACATTAGACACGGGGAATTTACTTGAAGATTACGTACAAATGAATCCTTTTAAAAATATTCGCTCATCTAGGTACTTGCAAACAAGTTTAAAGTTGAAAGACCTTTTTTCAAGTCAATGGCCTTAAAAAATTATAAGAAAAAACACGACTTCTACGATTTTATTTTTCAAATGAACAAAGAATTAAATCATATTTTACTTACTGAAATGTGTCCGCATGTACCGAGTGCGGTTTAAATACGGTAATTCTACCCACAATGAATGCAATGTGGCACTGTTTTATCTAAAGTGTATTTTTTCTGAAATAGGTCTTGATATTGTAAAATGTTCTTTCTCTTAACACATAACTTGCGAAAAATAGATAAATTATCAAGCATAAAGTTGTGGTAGTTTTAATTCGTGGCTCTTTTTTTCTACAACTTACTTTCGAAGTTTAACTTAATTAGTCAGAAATTCGGAAATGATGTAGAAAGGGACTTTTTCTACCTCGCGTCAGCTATCGCATCTAAAAACGACTTCTCCTCAGAAATCTAACTGTGAATAATCTTTGCCAATCACTGTTTCTTTTTGCTAAGAAGATAACTATGTAGTTCGGCCCTCTCCCAAACAACTAAGGAAAGTCTTTATGAGACTCTAATAATCCCAGTCCTGCTCTATGGATACAAAGAATGCATTCTTTCTAAAGTGAAAAAAGATATCCTTAGTTATTTTAAGAGACTTGGTAAGATATTTAGTTGCGTTACGTTGACGGGTTCTGGAGGACACGATGCAACGACGAACTCTACGCGCTGTAAATCGTGCCGTGGCCAAAAACTTTATATGACAAACTTACGAAGGAGGACAGTGCCTACATAAATTTCGAAGGTTCTAAGACTCTATCATCTCCTTAACTTTAGTCTTAAAACGGTTTTTTCTAATTTGTGGTTGTTGCAATGTTTGTACTTAACTTCTTCGGAACATACTTCTGAACCCTAGGAAATATGTGGTCCAAACGCTGGTGCATGTATGCAAATACCTAAGTTTTCAGTTTTTTCTTTTCTTATTTACATTTACTTACTTTACTTAACGGGCTCCCGACCCGTGAAGAGTCCCTGCCTGAGATACGGCAGCCTTCCACCCTCTGCGATCCCGAGCACGCTGCTTCCAGTTGTCCAGACCAAGCGCTCTGGCATCCGCGATGGCTTGGTCTTTAAAACGGAGGTTCGGTCTTCCTTGTCGTCTCGAACCTGTGGGCTGGGATTAGAAGATCCTCTTGGAGCGTTGTTGTCCATTCGCTCGATGTGGCCGAGCCAATGTAGTCGACGAGTTTTAGCTTTTTGGACTATATCCACATCTTCCATTCGCCCTCCTCGCACACAGGACCAAATATCCGTCGAAGGATTTTTCTTTCAAAGGATCCCAGTATTAACTCTCCTTTCCTGCTTATCGTCCAGCACTCGGCGCCGTATAGCAGAACTGGCAGGATAAGCGTTCTGTAGAGCATGTCCTCCGAGTTAGGAGTTTTTAACCCATTTGTTTTGCCAAACCGAAGTAGCAGCGGTTTCCTAGGGTAATTCTTCAACGAATCTCCACTAAAATGTCATTTGTGGAGTTGATGTTTACCCCGAGGTAGATGAACTCCTTAAGTACCTCGTAGTTGCTGCTATCAACAGTGACATTGTGTCTTAGTCGGTGGACAGATGATTGTTTGTTTGTTGATAGCATATATTTAGTCTTGTCCTTATTCACTTCAAGGCCAACTAGTTTCGCCTGTTCTTCAATAGCCGTGAAAGCCTCTATCACGGCACGCTGGGATCGACCGATGATATTTATATCGTCCGCATACCCCAGCAGTTGGACTGATCTGTTGAAGATAGTGCCTTCCATGTTGACACCTGCCCTGCGCACTATCTGCTCAAGAACAAGATTGAAGAAATCACACGACAGCGCATCTCCTTGCCGAAATCCGGTGCATGTTTGAAAGAGTTCAGATGAGCTGCTGCCAAACTGCACATTACATCGCGTGTTATCTAGTGTCATGCGATTAGTGTGTTGCAGAAAGGTTTAAGACGTTCACACAGTACGTTTGATAGGATCTTATATGCTACATTAGGCAGGGATATGCCTCGATAGTTCTTGCAAGACATAGGATCGCCTTTCTTGTAGAAGGGACATATGGAGCTGATGGTCCAGTCATCGGGCATGCTTTCCTCCATCCAAACTTGGTTGATGATTTGGTGCATGCGCCCTACCATAACATCACCTCCGTATTCGAAAAGCTCTGCAGGTAGACCATCAGAGCCGGCGGCCTTGTTGTTCTTCAGCTTTGTGGGTTCTCTTCTTGCCCCATCACTCTCTCTACATTTTGTCCGTTTAGCAGCTGCTAGAAGTGCTGCTTAAATACAACTACTCCCTGCGCGTCGGTGACTAGGTTTCCATCGCTGTTACGAAGAGCCTGCGTTCCGGTCTTATAGAACTTACGGATGTTGTTTTGGTCGCGGGACTCTTCGATCTCCTTGAGCTGGGAGACTGCGTGCTCCTTTTTCTTTCTACGCAGGATCTTCTTCTCCTCCCTTCTCCTGGCTCGGTACTCATCCCATGCTGCCCTTGTTTTCCTCTGCAGCGTTCTAATGTGTGCATCTTCTGTCACCTTTTTCCGGTATACGCATACGTCATCAAACCACGGGCTTTTTCTCTGGGGTGGCTGGTATCCTAGGGTGGTTTCGGCTACCTCCTTGATGATGTCGCGATACTGAGACCACTGGTTGTTGGCGTCTGTGGTAAGTGGGGAGTTTCTCACTCAGGCGCTCTTTGTATGCTCTGGCGACTCCAGATGTGCTAAGGCGTCCAACGTCGAATTTCTTCTTTTGGGCAGTTCGCAGCTTCTTCTCGTTGGACAGTCGAGCTCTAAATCTAGCTGCAACAAGAAAATGGTCAGAGTCGACGTTTGCCCCTAGGTAAGTGTGCACGTTCAAGATGTTGGATGCGTGCCTCGCATCGATTAGCACATGGTCGATTTGGTCGGCGGTTCGACCGTCTGGAGAGCCGCCAACCTATTTTAAAGATATAAATATTAAACCGTTCCCCTTTGAAAGTAAAAATAATTTGTGAAGTAGGTACTGTTTTTAAGTGGACGCGAAGATATGATAGAACATGTTTTGATAGGACACTATAGATAAGAATTCACTCTGATAGCGAGCCCAAAAATGCAAAAAATAATAAATAATAAAAGAAGGCAAGCAGGCACTTATACGCTTTTGTTCGCCGGATCCTCCATTGTTTTCTTTTGTTTATATGAAGCTAGAAACTAACTTCAATATTTTGAGGGAATTTAAGTTGTTCAACAGCTGGGTGTCATTTTGCTTCCTGGCTCTACATTACCAGCAACCGACGTCACTTTCCGCATATCGAAGTTTGTTCACAAAGCCATCCTTGCGTAATGTTACGTTATATGTAATAAATCTGAAGATTTAAGTCAGTTTAAAAAACCGCGGCATTGTTGTCGGATGAAAAATAGCTTTTTTAAACTGGTGATTCGATTATATTAAAAGAAATAATCAGTTTATATTAGATGTATGTATGTACATATTATATCTGTACGAATGTTCGAATTTAAAGAAATCCCCATCATCTGAACAAAATTGCGTTGATCTTGAAAATATATATGGATGTATGATGCTGAGCGAGTAAGACAACAACCATAGAACGAACCACTAACCTCAACTTTATCGTAAACTCTTCAGACTATGACCGTCGTCTGCGGCTTCAGACAACATGTCTTGTTTTTTTTTCAAATTCCATCAATAAAAATCGATTTATACGTCGACCAGCTAGGATGCATTTATTTTCAGCTTTGGTGTATCTATCTCATACGAGATGAAAAGTAAAGTGATACTTTAGATACTATATTGAGTACCTACATATATACTAATAATGTAGATATAATCTACTAAACCAACATATAGCGAATCATATTTGAAGCGTGACAGTTTTTTTTTTGCTCTATCTGTTCGTTTATTTCTGTACAAAGCTTCGTCTTTAAGCTGCTATCAATGAATGCACTCATTGCACTTGTATGTGTTCTCTTGTGGCTAAAAGAAATTGCTGAATTGGTTGTAGGAAAGGGGAGGGAGGTTGTGCGGGAAAAAAAACGACGTCAATGCACTTTATCGACATATGGCATTGTGGAAGCACATCAAGTTGCACTTGTGTTTCGCTTAAGCGATAATTTTACCCCGTACACATGCATAACGAAACGGTAAAACAATCGCAATTCTGTGCAGCATTATGCGACTTGTTAGTCATTCAAAGTGGAATTGAGATTTTAGAAGGAAAATAAAAGAAGAAATAAAACAGCGGAATTACCAATAAAAGCAACGTTATATTGTTATATTTTTTTTTATCTAGCTCTATTGAATTATAATTAAACCGTTTGAAATCAATTTGTTGTTGAATACATTAATACGATTATTTTCTTATACCTATTTTCTTTTTTGTTTTATTGCAGGTAAGATGACGTACAATTTATAATCCATTCAAGATATATGTACATAGGAATCTACATGCGTTTGTTGTAAGTACATTCCTGTTCAGGATTGTGGTTTAATTTCCAATTCACAATAATATGATGGGTTGTTATTGCGGTTCTGGTTGAAGTAGGTATCGTTTTTAGGTATTTGTAATAGAAAACAAAAGGACAAAGCATCATTATGTAGATTATTCCTCATTTGTTGGTTACTGAGTCTAGTACAAGAAAAAAAAGACACCAAATGAAATGCAATAATACTTGTAGGCGCTTAGAAAAATACTTGTCTGTCTATAAGGTAACTGCCTACATAAAGTTTAGGTACCTTATACCTAGGCTCGATGGACCCCATGCCCCATGCCCGCAGAACTAAAGAATTTCATTATTTTAGGAAATACCTACTTATCTTTAAAATGCTTTGAAATCGTTACAAGATCAGCTGTTCCAGTTTAACTTTTACATCCCGATTCTGCCAATCCTTACCAATTCTTTACAAGTCACAATACCATCACACCGTGAAGCGAACATGATTTTGTGGTTTCTTCTTATTTTGGCCGCACATTCACAGCTTTTGAGGGTCACAAAAGCAATCGAACAATTTTGTTTCATTGTGAGAGACCCTTTCGTATATTTTGATGTTTTTTGAGAAAATTCTTGTGAGGATTTTCGCATAATACGAAAAATGTTATCGAATCACCACAAACGTCAGAAGAACTCAACATGATAACAGCATGTGACTTTTGACCTATCACATCGAGATGTTAGGGTCTTTTGTAGTACAAATAGCCATTTTATATAAAAGCCTACGACTATTTCTGTTAAATTGGAAAAATAGCGTTCATTAAACACTATTCATCACCATCGATTGGATTCCCCGCTGCTTTATTCAAATTCGGTGCGGTCTTTCCAGCATAAATGACGCTGAACGTTCTGGTCGCCCAATTGAAGCCACCGCACTAGAAAAAGTCGATAAAATTCACGGTTTGATAATGGACGATCCGAGAGTAAAGGTGCTCGAGTTTGAAGGGCACATGGATTAATGATTTCGATTTTACATAATTATTTGGACATGAAAAAGCTTTTCGCAAGATGAGTGCCGCGTTTTCTCACAATCGTTTGACAACCTAAAAAAAGTTTGGCGAGGTGCAAAAAAAAAACCAAATCGACCTAGTCTTTGCGCCGTTTCGTAACCTCGAACGAAACATGGATTCACCGCAACACACCGGAGACCAAGAAACAGTTAAACAATGGAGTTCTCCTGCTGAAACGTAGCCGAAAATGACCAAAGTGGGTTTGTCAGAAAATAAGGTCATGGCGACAGTTTTTTGGGATGCGTGCGGTGTTATTCACATTCCAATCCGATTTGAAGCAAAAACGGCCGCATTAGGCGAAGAAAAATGTTATTTTGCACCAGCACAACGCACCGGCGGACAAATCCGCAGACGCAACAGCAAAAAAAAATTAATAAAATTTACATGAGTTAGCTTAAGAACTCCTCCCTCATCCAGCATATTGCCCAGATTTAGTCCTCTACGACTATTTCGTATTTTACAACATGAAAAACGGCGGTAAGAGATTTGTGTCGAAGAGGTCATCGCTGAAACTAACGGTTATTTTGAAGTCATCAAGAAATACGAGAAACCTTGAATGAAGTCTAAAAAGGGACCATGTTGAGAAATAAAATATTTTGTGCCGAAAACGTTTCTTTTTTTAAGGACCCTCGGTTATCTTTTCTTTTTATATTCGAAGTTAATAGACCAAATTGAATAATCTTATAACATTTCAATTGTAAGGTTTTTTTTTATTTTTATTAAGACGTTTTTTTCGGCGTAGTTTTTAGATTTTTTTTTTTGTTGAAAATAAAATACATGCCTACATACATGTGTATTTTTTTTTTATATTGTTTATGTATGTAGGTATATTGAAAATTTAAATCTTACATTATGGGTCTTTTGTTTAATAGTGTAAGGGAACCAGTACCCGGCCACCTAACTCTTTTTCCCACTTTGCAGCAGGCTAATAAATATACAAAATAGATAAAAATGATATGATAGTTCTAACCGAATCTAAAAACAACATAAACATTTAAATAAATAAACCGATTAAAAGTTTTATGTTAGTTAGTATTTGATCTACAAAATGGTTGACGCGACGGCCAAAATAAGGGTTTACTTAAAAATTCAGCCTTCTGGTGAATATTATCAAAATGAGAGCTCCAGTATGTGTAATAAAAAATGTGGTTTAACTTTGGTTAGATACAAAGGATTCAACAGACTCTACTTAAACAATAAGTCCGATCGAATAGACAAATAGAACTCATAAGCCCACACTTAGTCCCACAAATATCAGGATCTCTTAGGAGCGCGTTTAGATGTAAAGTATTCATACCTATGTTCTACAATATATTGGCATTCATTATAATGTAATCCTTATTCGTCGTCAGGATATTAGCAATTTGTCTATAGAATCTATCTGAAATAGTTGTTCTACGTATTTTGCGCTTGGACTTAGCTTTTTTAGTGGCTTAACTTATGCTGCCAAAAATCTTCTAAAAAAATTCGATTTATTAGTTAGCTATAATAACTGTAAGCTATTTACTATTTGTGGCTGGGTATGTAATGTACTGAAATTCAATTTTAAACACGTATCTAGTGCCCGGCCACTCTGAACGAAAATTTAAGTTTAGCCCATCTACCCATTTTTGCAAACTCTAAAACGAACTTTTGATATTTTACCGAGGTTCGTAGATTGTGCATTTTTAAAGCGGTTGGTATATTGTTCAAAGCAGCCAAATTTTACCGACGCTTTCCTCTAAATAAAATAATTTGTTCTGTTATTATTAAGCATTTAATGCAAAGTTCTGTCTTATGTCATTTAAGAAAAACTATCGCTATTAATCGTAGCCAATCTCCCAATGAAAGTCAATATCTGTCCAAAATAAATTCGTCCGAAATAAGCTTACAACATGTGCTGAGGGTGCAGCTTGTTCTAGCGGGTGATTTGTTAAGCGTAGTTTTTTTTTTTAAATCTAATTAAAACCTCAAATTTACATCAAATATTCAAAATGTTTATTGTAATCGATAAATAGACCTTTGCCATTCAAATTTTAAAGACAACTTCATGTAAATGTTGTCCGCGGCTCCGTTGCAAATGGTCCATTGGGAAGGTCCAATTTTGCGTCACTTTTTCGAGCATTTCGGCCTGTATCCCACGAATTACGCGTGTTATGTTATCCTGTAAGGCTTCAATCGTGTTCGGCTTGTCCACATAGACTAACGACTTGACATAACCCCACAAGAAATAATCAAGAGGCGTTAAATAGCATGATCTTGGCGGCCAACTCACAAGACCATTTCGAGAGATAAGCTGCTCACCAAATTCATCCTTCAACATTTCCATTGTTTCACGAGCTGTGTGGCATGTTTCACCGTCTTGATGAAATTACATGTCAACCAAGTCCAACTCGGCCAACTGGGGCAACAAAAAAAAGTCGCGTATCATGGCTCGATATCGTTCGCCGTTGACGGTAAGGGTTCTTCCACAGTCGTCTTTGAAAAAAATGGACCGATGATGCCACCAGCCTATAAACCACACCGAACTGTCGTTTTGTCGGGATGCATCGGTAATTCGTGTATGGCTGTTCATTACCGCAGATGCGACAGTTTTGCGTATTTACGTATCCGTTCACCCAGAAATCAGCCTCATCGTGGAACACAATTTGTTGATAAAACAACGGTTTTTCACATATTTCACAGAACACGAATTTTGATAATAAATTTCAACAATTTGCAATCATTGCTCGTTTGCAAGTCTTTCCATGATTAGATGGCAGAGTATACTGAAAACTTTTCAGTTTGACGGTTGACGCCATTACTAACTAGTGCTGCCAACCTAAAAAACTTAACTCTTAAAAAATCACCCGTGACATATGTAGGTACATACGTATGTATGTTAAATCATGTACGGATACTAAGGTGAGTTACCACTTCATGTGAAGTTATATCCCATTCAATCAATGCAACTTTGTAGAGTAAAATTTTGTACACATCCTCGTGAAAACAGTGCCGCAATGTAAAACATGTACTGAGATAGCCCAAAGGATAAATATAAATATCTACCTGTTCTTGCAGAAACATGACTCCGACCTCTCACCTTACCAAAAGTAACATTAAACAGCTCATCTTTAATCTGCTCCTAGCGCGTCTAGCCTTGCATATAACTATTAGTTGGCTACCTACATATGTCAAACTCGGTTAAATTAAATAATCATTCATATTTTTTAAAAACTAATGTCTGGCAACATTTATTTGTACATGTGGTCTCCAAACTTGTATACTACCTGCAAATTAGCCGCAGTGTTCTTGGAAGAAAAAAATTGCCTTGTACATATAAATCAAACCCATACATAGCACTTTATTCCTTCATTGTTTCACATTTTTACATTTAAACCGTCATCGTCATCATCAGACCTGCTTAATGAAAAAAGAAAAAGAAGAAAAACTCAATATATAGGTACCTATTCTCCCAAAGAACTGATACACCATCACATACCACTGCCATCAAGTAACACGACACAACAACAAAACACCACATCAACATTACCAGCAACACTAAATAAGTGAATATACACAAAAACAATCCCATATTAAATAAATAAATAAATAAATAAGTTACCTTATATTTTACCCCCATGTCTTTCTTTGTATGCTTGCTTGGCTGCTGCTTACACTTACCACTCGCTCACCTTACCTATCATCAAGCAATAGCTACCTAACTCTACCTACTGGCCATTCCTTTTTTGAAGCAATCCACTACTACCTGTCGGCTGTCGACAACGCCGCTGTATTGGTTTCTTTGCGCCATCGTCTTCGTCGCTGCCACTGCCGCAACTAAAGCATTTTTTTTTCGTCATCACTACCTTCATCGTCATCATCGTCAGTGGCGTTTCGTTACGTTGTGCTTCGGCTTTTTGGTCTGTTGCTTCATTTTTTTCATTTCATGTTCTGTTACTGTTCGGCGGCCACCACATTTACTCGAAGCTCAGCACTTTAAGTTCGGTATTTCGTCAATTTGTTTTAATATCGCGCTTTATTGCCGTCTTCATCTTGGGAGGAAAATTCACCTTCGCTCCTCATCTCTTCGTCTAGGTTTGTTTAAAAAAAAAACCAAAACAACTAAATAAAAATATATTTGTTCTCTTTTCGTTTTATTCGCGTATTTATTGTAATTTTGCCTTCCGTGTTTTTTTTTTTTGTTTTTTATGTGTGCACCATATCCATCGCCCTCTTTTGTAACAGTCTCTTTTATGTTGTAACTTAACGAGGATTATCATTAAAATACAATAAATAAATGAAATAACAAAAAAAGCAGCAGAAAAAACAACAAGTCAGAAAAACAAGTGCATATAGTAATAAAAAAAGCGGAAGGAAGTGAAAGAGAAAAGACATTGTGTCTGAAGTCTGACATTGAAATTGTTGTGCGTTTGTTTTGTGCCTGGTCTTTCGCAATTTTCTTTTGTTTTTTTTTTATTTTTTGTTTTACGTTTGGTGCTAGGATAAGAAACAGATTTCTTCTTCGTCTTGTTTTATATTCAAGGATTCAACTAATTTTGGATTACAACACGTGTGTGAATAATGTTTTAGGTAAGCTACAAGATTAATTATACTACCTACATAGTTATTGTTATTTCATTTCACATTTACCTACCCAATCCCTCATTATTTTGTAAAAATTTCCCCTAATTATTTTCGAAGAATTGAACAGAAATTATGATTTAAATGTTTGTGTGTCGTTGTGGATGATGGTGAACCGGTTTGTTGTTCCTTTCAAATCAACCAACTTAAGTGGTCTCCAGAATGTGGAAACCTTTTTTTTTGTTTTTGGTATGCATACCTGTTGGCACACAAAGAGGACTCGATTTGGTTTAAATAATAAAATTTTTTGAAACGAGGTTTGGTGGTGGACATTTTTTTCGACAAATTCATTGTGTTTCACAAAACTTTTTTAACTCAATACTTGTTGGTCACATTTCGAACTGTTAAAAAAGTTAGGTACTTAAAAAGATTGAGGAAGGTAGGTACATCATTCTTTACAATGCGTTATTCACTCAAAGGAATTTCTCAAATAAAATTGCGTATGTATACCTTTACCCCGACATAACTTCCTAAATCCTCTACATTTTGATGATTTGATGAAATCACTCCTCGGAACGCAGATGAATGATATGTAAGTGAGTGTGACAGATATATATTTACTTCATGTGCTTATGTACCTACATTGAATATTCGAATTTTTGACTTTGCATGTTACACATAGTTGCGGCAAAAGTTAAATTCAGGCTAATTAAATTATATTAAATTTAATCAAATATGACAGACATTTAAAACGAAGTTTACAGTCAGTCAAATGGATATTCGATCATAGTTTGAGTAAATTCTACACAATACGTTAAGAATCTAAAGGCTGTACCAAATATTCTTACTGCATGATTTTTTGACGACAAGCTATTTTTCAAGTTTTTGTCAAACATTAAATGAACTGGAAATCGCACTGTGATTTTGTCCGAATATCCATGTGACTGACTTTTGTTGCCAGGCGAACAATTGTATGATATGATATGAAATGACAAAAAATCTCTCATATCGGTAAGGGACGTATGTATCGGTGTACGGTATTACGTTATTTATCCCGAATTTGCACACTTTCTGATATTTTTGTACATATTTATTTGATAACACAAAAGGTTTTCTCTGTATGAAATTTTGACATCGATTTTCAATTTTTCACTTTTTGTCCCGGACCAAAAGAAATATGGACACCGTACATATCGGTTAATAGTTTTGTCCAGCAAGGAATCAAAGTATCAGCAAACTATCAGGAGCATGCGCAGTGCAGTTTTGACATTTATAACTGAATATCCAACTCTCAACCAAAAAAAAACAAACAATTTTGATCGTCAGAGCAGCCAATAGAGACAGACATACGCTGAAACTACGAATAGCTCCATTGGTTTTGAATTGTAAAAAATCTTCCTATCTCACAACACACTTTCCAATCCGCGATCAATCAGAGTATGCTCACTAAAAAATCGCAGACTAATCAACAATGCCCGACATTCTTTACGCCTTCTGATCGGGATACAATAGGCGTTTTCCTTTTTTTGTTTACAGCATAGCCCTGAACAGAGTTCGAACACCTCAAAAATGCTTTTCAAGTTCTTAGAGCACTCTAATCTATTTCTGAAATGCACTTAAGCACTAAACACTTACATCCTTATCAATAATAATACTCTACTCCCTCGTTAACTCATGTGTTGTATAGCACACTGATAAAAAACTTATCCTGTTGTTGACTTTTTTTATTAATAATGAATGGTTCTCCATACAATAACTAACTGACTGTTTTCCTGAAAAATAAGCTTGAAAATGGCTTCACTGCCATAAATTGTAATAAAATCTATTACATTAAGGCTGAAATCTTAACAAAGTTACAAATTTCTGCAAACTATAAAATAAAATTGTCGAAAAATATTGCTGAAATCAAATGGAGAAAAGTAAATGTTTTCTTATTTTGAAAACTTAAACTTAAGCAATAAGATAGCATTTTCTATTAATTGCTCCTATAACATTGGGGAAATGCCATATTTGCTAAAACCCTTCCATTATTTCGATTTGCTCTAATCATAAAAATCATATAAAATAATTTGATGTTTTTAATTACTTTGTTATGGTAGGAGCCGTTACCTGTACGCCTGCCTTTTTTGTTCCCACCAATGTCTTCCTTTACTAGGGCAATTAGTTTCAACATATTTGGGTTTCAGAACTTGATTTTTTTTTTAAATTTAGCACTACCCAAATTTGTTATCGGTTTTATTCTAGTTTTATATGTTTTGACTTAAATTAACGATAATTTGCAGAAAACACATTTGTTTTTCAATCGAGCAAAATCATTTAAAATGTAACAACATATTAAACAACCTACATCAGTGAGTGAGTGAGTTTTTGACAGTTCTTACGCAGCAGATAAATCCTAAAATATGATTATTAATAAGAAATTGAGTTTAGCTAATGAGTTGACAGTGTTTTAGAGTTATCAATCAGAAATCATATTTTATTCTGCGCTACAAAAACAAATGTCACCAGCAATTTCAATCGTTTCTTTCAAACTATTTTTTCAGTAAAATTCTTAAATATGTATAAAAATTCGTAAGTTTAAAAAACCACTTAACACATTTTGTAGACCTAATTTAACTGCACAATAAATAATAAAAGCGCCGTGCGATTTTGTGAGCCCAGAAAAAAGTTATGGCATTTTAAGTAAAAATTGAAGAACAGAGTTTTTTAGATTTTCATATCAAAAGCATTTTTCTTAAAACAAAATAAAAGAACTAAATTTGAGATTTAAGCAATGTATGCATTTCATTTATGTATGTATGTATTAATGCATTTTTGTGTTTGTTTCATCACAACAATAGCATGTTTCTAATAGGTACTCTATTCGTACCTTAATTCAAATCATATCACCGTATCGAACCGGAAAGTAAATACTCCGTAACGGTTCCACATCGGTTGTTATCATCCCATCCCTAGTATTCTATGTAGCAACAATCTATCGAGTAGCGTTTCGAAAAGAGAATTCAAATAAAAACATAAAAGAAGAAAAAAAAAACGCCGGTGCGCGTTTATTAGCACTCTCTTTCTCCCGCTAACCTATCTGGCTCCATCCAACAACTTACCATTTCCAGCTATCCATCTTGAACTAATGCCAATGGCCAGTGGCTACTGTCCATGTGTGTAGAAGTATTGCGCACCATATAGCACATATTTAAACCATGACGATTCAGGCATTTAATATGTGTTAAGAATGATAGCCGTTGTGATCTGATCTCGACCAATTATAAAATCACATCACGAAAATCAATTGCGATAGATGGACAAAACTTGGTATGCACTATTATCATTCAATCAGATCGACTTAATAGTAAAAGAGAGGAGAGGCTCTAACAGTATGTATTTATGTAGGTATGTGCTCATATATATGCAGCTAATACTCGTGTAGCTATGTCGCATCTTTGTGAAATATGTATCTGTTTATTTTTTGCGTGCAATGATGATGCGTCTTTTTTAATTGAAAGAACGGTACTGAAATTTTGCATTTACTAATCAACATTAGTTTTGCGCTAATTTGCATTGAGCTGGAGTTTTCCACCAGACTGTTATATAGCTAAACCTTCCCGCTCTACAGATAGTGAAATTGCATTATAGTTGTTATTATTTTTTTGCTGATGATACGTATTTTTTTGCGATTGGAAATTTCGTCTGAAAGGTGTCAATATTCAGCGGTGCTTTATTTCTGTACTCTTTGCAATGTATGATTCTTGCTTAAAATCCACAAGTTCCGAATTTGATACGAACAAAAAAAAAACATATAATAAAATACGTATTTTAATCCGTGCATTGACCAAAAATAGATTTTTTGCTTTTTATATTTCTTTTATGGAAATGAAAATACTTTTTACGGCGCTAGAAGTACGTGTTTTGGATACGCATTTCATAGGAACTATCAAACTAAAACTAGCTCAGTCTAGTTTGTCGAGTTTATTGAACTTTGCCACTTAAATATGTACAGATGTTTAATTTTAAAACTTTTATTAATTCATTCATTGGAACTTTGTGCGATTCGTTCTCAAGCAATATCATAAAAGGTCGCTCTTTGAGGTAATTAAATCATACAAACACACGATCACAATTATAATTTTTTTTTGCAATGTAGTAGTACTATGTATGTACCTATGGACTAGTGACTGGCCGAGTACTGGTACACTTACTCTACTCAATTAGGAAGATTGCTAGGTTCTTGGGACATTAAAAACTTTAATGCTAAACATTAGTGTAAGCAAGTAGGTAGTTGCAAAGAAAATTGTAGCAGGTTTGCACACCAGCAGACAGTTTAGTAACTACCTATCTGTTCTTAAAACTACTAATTCCATATGATTCCAAACTGAAAGCGTTGCGTGCCAAATCCTGACCCTACTGGGAGTTACTTATTTGTTTCTATGAAAACAATAAGTAAAAATCTTACTTGAAGTTTTAAATTAAGAAGACCAACTCTATCGTATATCATTTAGAGAAGAAACTTGTGATTTGATTATGGCTCAGGCGGGCCTGCTGTGGTCTGGACCGATAAAAAGATATTTGTCTCAAAATTAATGATTTGCATTGAGCATTGCTCAGCTTAAGGGTACATAGGGGATATAACTTATATCCTAAATGAATCGGGATGACTAAAATCAAAATACCTTTTTGAACTGTTTAAATAAAATAAGTTATAGACGAAACATTGACGTTAACCGCCTTGCTTTCAAAATCAGTACAGGTCCTAAACGCGTATGTTCATAGCAGCAACAAGCGGACAAACGCGACATCCTTGTACCTTCAGCTGACTTAAGAAGTTATATTCCACCTTTCGGTGTATTGCCGGAATATAAAATGTGTTATCACTACATTTTTTGCCCATTTCTTTTACAAAACGAACACGTCCCCTGTGGTCGTACATCGAAACTGACAGAACGCATCCAACGGATTTCTTAGAATATTGTTAAAAATGATTTATTCATGACACAGTCTTGTCATTCAGGTTCAGCTCATCATCAATCATTCGATTTTTTTAGAGAATGTTATTTTGAGGAATTTTTCCTATATAAGAAAATGTGCTAAAAATTATGAAATTTGAAAATGTAAACACAAATCCATAAAATCCAATTTTAAACGCATTGAATTATAATACATTTTATAAAACAAAGGATTATTTTTAAGAATGGCAATACCTTAGGTTAAGACAGCGGTGTGATGCAAGAGTCATCACACAACACTAGGCAACGAAGTAGATTCATCGCGATCCTTGTGGGAAAGGCTTCCCTTCACCCTTCCCTTTTGAAGCAACCAATTACCCACCAAAAGCCAAGGCCTTTGCAGTTTGTACCGTATATTTACTCCAAAGCTTCGACGAAGTATCTCCCAAAAAATTTCGTACGACTACGTGAGATTGCCTCGCATTCACACAGTATGTGCGGATCACCACTGACAGTCCGATTTTGTTTGCATGTTTTCGCAAGAAGCAATGCCCTGTCAGGATTCCTACTAATATTCTAAGCTTATAAAGCTTTGCCTTATAAACTTCCTGGAACTCTTACAGTCGATAAGTGGCCATAGAGCTTTTGATACCGCGTGTCCCCCCTCCGAAGACTTGACCACCGTAGGTTGGTGGTCCTAAGAGTTATTTCCTCAAAAGAGCCCTTTATTATGCAGAGGGAACGTTTTATGTCATTGCCTTCAATACCGCAGTGTCCTGGCACCCAGCGCAGTCTCACTCGGTTCTGATTGCATAATACCTTCAGCATTGTGGAAGGGTAGTCTTATAAACTCTCTTAGTTCTGGATCTTTTGAGAAGATCCCAGACCCTGTTGCCTCTGTCGTTTACTTTAATGTTTTAATTTAATTTTTGTATTTCCACAAATTCAAACTCATAAGGGATTTCAAACCCAAAAATTTAATTTTTGTCCTTTCCATTGTCGAGAGGGATAACTTCTTTAACAATTTTATTTCCGCTCAGTTTCATCTTTTTGATGTGGTATCTCAGCCTATTGCGTCAAGAGATATAACAATATTTTATTGACTTGGAATAGTTTCTTTGTTTTTTGTTCGTTATGAAGTGGCAACATCTTTGCAAAACTCGAACGCACTCCAACTTTCAATTTGCTCTCTGACTCTGATCAACGCTTCCTTGTCAGTTTATCTGACTTTTCATTACCGATTAGATCTTGTGCCGGGAAGTCTTTCTTAGAAACCTCACTGCGACAGCAAACTACTAGCTTTTTATTTCATTTCTATGGCAGAAGTCAATTTTATTGTCAATGAATATGGTATATCAGCTGCAATCAGTGCTACATTTGATCTCAGCTTTAAAAACGCTACTGTGGTCAGGAAGCCCGATTGAACTGGCTGCAAGGACTGCGAAATTCAATTCCGCGCAGAGCGGTCCATAAGTGTAGATGGTCTTGTGAAGTCTATATGGTGGTATTGTAGTCTGTGCACACACTACAGCCCGTTTATTTACAATTCCGCTAAAGCAGTGCCATCATTTGGTCATATTTTTTAGTAAAGATCCAAATTATAATTTCAGTACTGGGGCCCTAGATAATAACGAAAAACTTTTTGCAGACACAAAAGGCTTTCATTGCAAAATAAAATTCAATAACAAACGCAGTTGCAAACGCTACAAATGGCCAGAGACTCAATGCGACAACCACTAGGAGCGGCAGGATTATCATTAAGGTAGTCTTTCCATTCATATGGCTTTATTTAGTATTATATATTTATGACATCCGGTTTAATGCAATTTTGTTTACCTATATCATTACAAACCTTAAAAAGATATTTACATATTTTTATGTTCCGAGAGTTTATTTAACAGGTTTATTAATAAATTTTAAGAAAAGATTGTTATTGATTATCTACCCGTTTTCTATGAAAAAAAAATAAAATTGAAACTAAAATTCTTCCAAATGCCATCAGCTGTTTAAGCCTTGTAGACAAATACCTACAGATTTAGCTATCAGAATATCCCGTCATCACACTATTTTTTGCAAATACATACACATATACATCTCGTGGTGTCTAATTTGCCTAACCTTGAACTTCTCAATGCTAAGTGTTAATGACTTATGGAATACCTCCAACAAAAACCAAATAAAAAAAAAACAAAAAAAAAATAAATCATAACTTTTGTCGGTTTAATGAGAATAATCACATACTTTGCTTCTCATGTTTAAAACTAATGATCACCAAGCCTATCGACCGGTCATGTGTACTGGTATTGTGTGTTAATTGCCTTAGACATTATGTTAACCAACTTCTTATATTTAGGACCAAAAAGATTTCCTACATTTTTACACACTTAATCCTCAAAACAAAAAAAGGTGAAAACTAAAAACCGACAACGCACACACGCAAATACCAATACACTTACGTGTACCGCTGGTTAAAATGACTTTCGGTTTTCATTTCGACAGGTAGCAGCGGTGAAATAAATCCTATTTTATTGTTGTACCTAAGTTAAACTTGCATGTTCCTCTCCCCCTATTCTGTTCAGCTTACAGCGTAATCACTGAAAATCATTTTCCCCAAAAAATAAAAATAAGAGATTCCCTCTTCCCTATTGCTTGTTGCCTTGCCTGGCCTGTTCGCTAGTTCTTTTTTTCTATATAAACGTGTTTCCGCTATGATGACACACATACGCAAACATAATGGCTTACATTTGTATTGTATTTTACCCTGTTGTTGTATGTATTGTTGTGTAGTATTTGCAGTGGAAGGCGACCTCGTGTATTCCTCTGTTGGCATAGTATCTCAAAAGTCACCCCAATTCCATTTGTATCCCATAATCGTGGTACTACTGTTGACGTGTGTGAAAAGAAACCAAGAAGAACAGAAAAAAGCTGGTTCTACAATTTGCTATTCAAGTTCCTCCATGGGTAGGCACTCCTCGGGTTTTTTTTTACTTCGACAAACTGGCATTCGCATCTAGAGACATACTTGAGTAAGTACTAACCAGCCAACCATACCCTCTTTGTTGTTTCCCAATTCTTGAGACACTGTGAGACCATAAATGTGTAAACATACATTCAAAGCCGTGATTATCATGGCAAAATCATTACAATCGCATCATCCGAGTCGTCTTCATCGTCGTCGTGCATGAACAACAACAACAACAACAAGAGTTGAAACCCTCTTCATCCATCTTGATTTCCAAGTATCTATTCATGTACATACATATACAAAAAGTACGTGAGCCAAAGCTAGAATTCTTTTTTAATTTTTTGTTGTTGTTGTCGTCGAAGAAGTCTTTCTTGAACCGAACCACCACGACAGTCATAGCTGATCATGGCTTCCCAGTGGCCATAACCATGACTCTTTGAGGTCAACAAACAGCTGGTTATAGCCTTAAAGCCGACAACAACGACGACGCTAAAGACTCCATTAAAAAGATATTCACATTGTGTGCTGTGCCCACTTTGAAATGTGTTGAAGCGTCAGCAGCTTACATAGTATACATCTACAGTGTCGGTCTTGGGAGGAATGGCTGTAAAGGTGTATTATGACGACGACGACGAGTACATGCTTATTTACTAATGCATGTGTTGGTTTTTTTTTTTTTGAAGAGGAAGCCCAAGTAATTGAACCAGGTAAGGTAACCAAGCTATAACCAAACCACCAACCGGGTACCAGTCATCCATTCCTATAACCAGTTGAATGGTTAAGAAGTAAACAGCAGGCAGCAAACGCAGTCATCCAGCCTGCCAGACCGTACCAGGCCAGACCAGACAGAAACAAATAAAGAAATAAAAGAAGTGTCGATGTTGAAGCACTGAAGCATTATCGTGTCTTTTTAGAAAATACTGGTTTGTGGTAGTTAGTCCTAGTTTTCAAGTCATGTTATAATGTAATCCAAGAAACTGGGGCTCATCTCTCTTGCATATCCACACAACACACTCCACTTGCTCTTTCATGTGTAATTTGTTCTTCTTCTTGGTCAGACGATTTTAGTAGATGTGCACTCAAAAGAAAGAAAAAACAAATAGGTATCCGATCCGAACGTAGCAAACGCCATAGATTAGTATCTAAAAGTGTGTTTAAGAAAACGTTTTGCTTCACTGACAGGTGATTCGATAATCAATTTGGTCTTAATGGCTTTATTTGCTTGTACTTTTTTTTTATTGATATCTACCTGTTAAGTTTTTCTAGTTATGTAGTAGTTCTGAGCATTTAATCTTAACACTAAACACAAGTTCACAGAAAAAACAAAAAAAAGTTTTTTTTCTGTTCTTGTTATAGTTGTAAAATAGTATAGAAAATAAAAAAATTTTATGTTCAATTTATTTATTAGTTTATTAAGAATTGTAATATCAAAAATAAGTAAAATAAATATATAAGGTAATCCGGTTTGTGATACAGATAGTTTCGTATGGAAGAAAGGTGAGGGCTCCTTTTTCAACATATGGATATTAAGTTTTGACCACAGATGTGGAAATTAACCAGATTGTCAACTAAAGAGCGAATCTCAAGTCGAACTGATAAGCCCCACATAATTTGCACTTATATGGGCTGCAAATCAAATGGGAATCACGCACACATGAATCGAATTATACGGGGCTAATGGCCGCCGCCAAGAAATGTCACTTTTTTTAGCAAGAAGTTGGGAACAGTTGATGAATTTCAGCAGATTACACCTCATAATTTGGGTGTGTAAAATAAACGTGCACAATATGCGGTGAATATGGATTTATAAAAACATACTTACCACACAACTAATAACTTAATAAAATATTATAATATTGAGAATAAAGCTATGTTTTAACAAATTTATTCTAATTTTTAATGAAAAATAATCAGAATAATATTGATTAACGTGACTAGTAAGTTCATCGTGCATTTTCGTCTTACAATAAATTTAAGTATAACTTTAGAAAGACGGATTTTGTTATGGATGGTTATATTGAAGCATTTAAGTACTTTTATGCCACGTTTAAGCACGAAAAATTGATTACCACCTAGATTTGTTTTCAATCTTGTGTTTAGCAGATTAAAATTTGTGTTTAATCTTGAGATTTAAAGTAGATTAAAGGCAGATTAACCTTAATCTCGGTTTAGTGCTCAGTGGAAAGTTTGCATTACACAATTGGGCAATGGATAACGTGACCCAAATCCTTACAAATATTATTTTTGGTACGTAAAAACACTTTTTAGCAACATTTGTAATCACTTACTAGTAGTAGTAGTAGTAAAGTGTTTTGTTTATTTTCATAAACATTTTTTTTTTAAATTACAAAACATTATAACTTGACAACTAAAGTTGTCTGTTAAAAAAAGTGGCTAATTTATTCAATATATTTATGTAACATAATGTGCATGCTTATTTATGAGTTGTATTCAACTACTAAGCATTTTCGATAGAAAAATGCACCAACAATATATTTGTGCAGTGCATTCCAGCTACCTTCTGTCCTCCTTCTTATGTCTATCACTTAATATAAATTATAAAATAAAGCATATTAACTTATATATATTAACTTACATATAACAGCTAAGAAAATTGACTGACTAAACGTACAAATTTTGTAACACAAAATAATTTAAATAAGATTAAAATATTTCTTTTCCATTTTTTTTATCGATGCACGGAACCCGAATATGTACATACATTCATTAAACTTTCATATGTTGAATAAAAACAATCAAATAATAAATAAATAATAAAACAATCAAAGAATTTAATATATAAATATGTATATATAACCATTGCAAACTATTTACTACAAATATTTTACACCCCAACATAATATACATTTCATTTAATTTTATTAACCAAAATGGAAAAAGTATAACAACCCAAGAATGTTTATTTTAAGGCAGATAAAAAATAGAGAACTATTTCTGATAACCGCAAAAAATATTCCAATTAAATTGTAACAACTTTATTGGGTAACTAATATGTTTCTTTATAAACATTTGCATTAAAATAGCTATAAAAGTTGAATCACATAAACTCAACACTTCGCAGCATTTCCTATTTCCCAACACATCCGCCGTGACCAGCTGTTTTGTTGTTGCGATTTGGATATATTGCAAAACTCCCCACAATTATTTTTGGCGGGTAATCTAGTAAATTAGATCTAACTTCATGTGTCTCGCTTACACGTATTCACAGATGGGAAAATTGAGAGAGGATTTTGCGGCCGTTATTAAATATTTTTTGCGGGTTGAAAGTGATAGGGGATTGCAGAGTTGACTATCTGGTTAATTCCTCATCTGTGGCTTTGACGTCTTGGGTGAGGGCTCCTTTTTCAACATATGGATATTGTGGATATTAAGTTTTGACGTAATGCCCAATTATGACTTTTGCAATCGTGCTGGGCATCGTTTGGTAGATGGTTTTAGAATAAAACATTTTAACTGGAAAGCTAAGAATGCGTATTTTTTTTAGTTTTCAGTTTAGGACTCTATAATTTTTTGCTGTATCGATGGAATCACAAGGTGTATTCACTGCTCTAAGCTGTCCTAGTTTAAAGGCGTGTATCACGAATGGGAAGCAAATAGACCAACATGATTTATTCGACAGAAAACTGCCCCCTATAAGGCGTCATATTCCAATGTGGCATATACATAATAAACATAATATAATAAGAGATTTTTTATAGCTAAATTTTTTGAAATAAAAACTTTGAGATCCACTTGGCGTTCATCGTTTCGAATTGTATATCTATTACGGCGGTATTTATAATTTGTAGCACTATTTCTTTATTTATTAAGCTAATGCCTAATAATGTTGATAGACAATTTTGTTGGGGAATTAGTTGGAAACGTCAAGTCTATAATCGTCTTTAAAACCGTTTATATAACTTCAACCTTTTTGTTTTTATTATGATTTATCATTTAAAGTAACGGTAACTGAGTACAATACAAATCTTTTTTTAAGCACTTATTTTCTCAAAAACGGCTCCAAAGTATTGTCGGGAGAAGCCCAAAATACTGCATAGGTACTCGGTTTATTAAAAAAAATCTAATAGTTATTTCTGTTGTATTTTGACCTGTTCTTAAGATAATAGAATTGTTAAAACTTAAAGTGATTTGAAAAAAAAGAATTGGCGTGTGGCTTCAATGTTATCATTTAGTTGAAATTTTAGCTCACATGGTCGGGTACTTTATTTAAATTGTTGCTGATAATTCACTCGCGCAATGTGACAAGAGTTGAAAATTTACCACTTTAATAATATCTACCATCGACAAAATTTGAATTTATAAAGTATTGCTAAATGACCTCTTGCTAAGGTAGCATAAAATTGCAAAGATGTGATTTTCAACGCTTTGTCGCCCTTTACGGCAAGCGGATTTGTCGCAGTGGTGTTGATCAGGTAGGCTCTAGAATTCGTATACACCAACGTAACTATATGTTTGGCTATTTCGAACGGAAAATCTGAGAAAATGTATCCTGGTCAAACATTTTGCAAGTAGAGAGGTATACCCTGTTCTTAGTCCAAGACACTGGTAAGTTTGTAGCCAACTGTGGACATTTATGATGATCTCAAACTTTCAAACTGCACTAAGAAAATGAAATATGTAGTCGGTTTTTGCAGAGTGGACTGTTTGAATTTGTCTGTGTTGGTCGAACACCATTTCACATATATGAATCTTCATAATTGTACTTTTGCATCTTAGTATAATAAATTATCAGCAACTACTGTACTACAAATCGAAGTGTTCAGAGTAAGGTCTTCTAAATGTCCTCGTAAATTAAGCATTGATCAAGAGCCCTTGACGAACTGCTTTACCTACCAAAGTGCAAAGTTTAATCTTCCATTCGACAAGTAAATACATCACTACATTTCTTGTATTGCGCTTTCATGTCAGCTTAGACGTCAATGCTTAAAATATTTCTAGTAAACAAGAGACATTCCATAAGAGTAAATACAAAGGCGTTGTTGGCATTACTAAAACAAAAAAAAGAAAACAATTCCATTCCAAGCGCAACCCATCTTCCAGTCCAGTTAGTCACAAGGGGAAATTCAACATAATTATATGCTAAAAAAAAGTACTCTGTCTGCATATGTACTTCATATAAATATGTACCTATACTACATAGAAAGTTGCACCGGCAACAACTAGCCCGGCAAACTTTTCTTGAAAAAAAAAAATGTAAAATACTTGCCACGGTATGGGTTCAGTGGCAGTCGATTTGCCATTTTTATGGTTTCAGGAACGATATAATAATGTCGAACCAGCACTACGCTATCCGTGAACAGCCTCATATTGCACTTTTAAAAGCACCAGCAACTTGATATACCACGTCGGCTACGGTCCTGCTTGGTACTGCTGCTGCCGTTGTTGTTGTTTTTAATGTTCGAGTATTTAAAGTGCACAACCCTATTGTGGTTTTGTACTTCAATCAAAGAATTATAATGCGAAATCAATTTACGACGTATGTCGAGTAGGTAAGGTAGGTAGATGATATACGTCGTCGTTCACACAGCTCGTTGGCAGCATTCTTTTTGCTGATTCTCGCTGATATCAGAGAACAACGAAAAAATCATCAATCGATTTGTTCGTGAAGAAACACAAGGGTATTGTGGTGGATGTGGATCTGAACAGTGAACAAAATGATATATATATAAAAATATATAAATCTAAATACGTAAATATGTATAGGTACATTAAATGCCTGAAACCGAATTCGAGCAACACCATTGTGAAGCCACAACCGTGTATTGAATGGCTGAATGCCAATAAAGTTCTGCGAGGAGAAAGTCAATTAGATTCACCACCAATACCATCAATCGTAAATAGGTAGATATGTATACGAGGACGACGACAACGACTACCAAAGTATAAACGTGGAATTGAAATTCTTCAAATGATCGTGATATGGCGGTTTGGTAAATAATTTCGGATACGAATGGAATTTTTAATCGAAATGCCGCCAACTTGACGAATACATTTAAATTTATGAATTAAATTTTGGGTATCGAAAAAATTAATACAGTAGGGAGTGTTAAAGGTTTGTGTTAAACTTTGAATCAATAAAAAAGGATAATATGCTCCATTCTGTTAAGTACAAAATGTTACTGAATATGGAATCCGAATTGACATTAAGGCAAATGACCTTTTGATAAGATGCGATGATAAAAATCCGATGCGTATTTTACTATGGTGATACTTCCAGTGTTCTTTTCCTCTGTTCACGCCTTGGAATATATATTTATTTTTGAACTCGAAAGGAATTTTATTTTTCAAATCTACTCCAGTGATTGATGAATTCCATTATGGTAGGAGGTATAGAAAATAGCTGAGTCAATAAATTAAATTTGGGATTTAATTTATACAGAAAACAGCTCTTGAAGACTCGTGCGAGACTTTAACAAATTATATTAATACCAATAGATCAACTACATTTTTGTCAAGCATTAGCTTCGAGCGGGTTTTTTTTTGTTATTGTTTTGGATCGTACATGCGGGGCTCTGAAAATTTTCAATACTTAAGGTGAGTTTAAAACCAACTTAACTTTTCTGTTTTATAATACATACATATATGTAAGACAGTATAAGACAGAATTGCTTATGAATATGGTATATGTAGCAGCTACATTCTTTAAACATTATTTCTTCGCACAAAGTATTTTAAATCTCTTTTGCACACCATTTGCAAAATTGCATTTTTCCATATTTGGACGCATTGAGTGTTAATTCGTACGATCTTGACAGTAAATTTTGGCCACTATTTCAGGAAATAAAATAAAGACAAATTGCACTATTGCTTAAAATACAAATAGACGAAGCTGGCTTGCCTCTAAATGTTTCAATACAATTTGCCTAGAGACATTGAACAACTCTAAAAATTGAACCATTTAAGAACATCTACCACAGTACATTCAATTTAAAAGTTTCCTTCTTTATAAAATTATACAGTGACCTTCCTGAGATTTATTTATTTATCTTCGATTGATAATCTTTTTCTTAAATAACCAACTAAGTGAGATGATTTAAAAAAACAAACCGAGCATTGAAAGAGGTGGCTCAAATATTGTCGTGCTCCTTAAATGCGGAAAAACGTGTGTAAAGATGGGCTTCTTCAAAGGGCAACATCGCTCACATTCATATCGCCAAATTCCGCTCATAAAAATTACGTGATCATGCGCATTTAATACACGCTAAAAGCCACACCTGTTTCATTATCGATAAATAAGCCCCAATGACACATCATAGTTTGACGTCGAAAATAGCCCGAAATGCGACAATCATGAAAATTGGTTCCCTGGTTCTACCTCAATGTCTATAGACAGGCATCTTGTTGGATTTTTATCATTCGTCACAAAAGACAATACGACTTTTATTCAATACGAACACAATGCTCTGTTGGTTTTCGTTTTGGAATTGCTTGCCTTGCTTATTTTGAGACAATGTAGAACAAGGATGAAATTTCTTTGCCAATTGGGTGTTAAAAAAAGCAACATCGGTGCAATGCTTGTGTTAATTTAAAAAATGTACGATTTAAATAATTTATTTGGATTTACTGCGACATACAACGAAAACGGCTGAACATATTTTAGTAATTGGTTCGTTTATTAGGTCTTCTTCTCTCCATTTAACGACGAGAATATGATCAGGATTATAGGGACATAACCCTCCCACTTCACTGCATACATACTGGTCCGCCTGTGGGGTTCGCCGGTTCGACCTCAAAAAACATCTGCAGGCCTCCCGATTTTGGATCACTTCATCATTTAGGGCATTTAATTGACCTGATTCTTCTGTTTCTGCGTTTGTGTGATCCAGGAGTTTTAAGGCCTGCCTCTCTTACGCGATTTTACGGGAACGTTGATTGCCATTGCCTTTTTGACGGGGTTCGTAGGATCTTTCCTTTGAACATGACAATACCAACTGAATCTGTCGTGCTTCAATTTTTTCGAAATGGGTTCTTCGACGTCGATCAAGCTTTGTTACTCCTGTTGTCATGCGAAGCATCTTTATCTCAGCTGCTGTCAACTTGCCCTCATACTTTTTGGCACATTGTCCAGCACTGTGAATCGTATGTGAGCGCCGGACGCACACCTGCGGTGTAGGGCTTTTTTTTCAGCTTAGGGGTCATTTTTCGGTCACAGAAGATGGCAGAGTTTTCCTGCCACTTCATCCACCCTACGCTTACACGATGGTTGATTTCGTCATCAGCGGTTGCTTCGTTGTTAATCATTGATCCCAGATATTTGAACTTTTCACACTTGGGAACCACCACCCCACTTAAATAAATGGGTTGGCTTGGGTCAGAGAATGGGCAGTACAGATACTCTGTCGTTTTTTGGCTAATACGATACCTATTTCCTTTTAAAACATCTACCCAAACATCATTTATTTATTATAGGTATTCGCAAGTAAATGAAAATATAAACTTTTGCGAAAAACCACGAAATAAAGTCAGCTGCGGTTAGATATTTTAATTGCTCAGCCCTAAATTATATTACTACGTTTTCTTACTTACTTAGGCGGCGCTACAGACCGGGGTGGAACTGGGGCTTCACCAATAAGCCTCTGCAATTAGCGCGGTCTTTGGCTAACTGCCTCCAGTTGCGCACTCCAAGTTGGTTAAGGTCCGCTTCGTGCCACCTAAGGCGAGGCCTTCCTCTACTGCGATGGTGTTCATTTGCTCTACAAGTCACATCCATCTCAAACACCCAATGCGCAGTTTTTTTTACCAGGTCGATGTCGCTCTACAGCTCCTCCTCCATAACCCGTCAACACATACGGGATTAAATATCTTCGGAAGATTATGAAGAATAACTTAATCCTCTTTAGAAAGTGTCCATGCTTCGGATTCACGCAGTAATACTGAGGGAATAAGGGTCTTATACAGAGTTTCCTAAGTTGTTCGGGGCAGAGCTTTACTACATAGATGCCTTCTCAACCCATTATTCTTTGTTTGATTTCTAAAGAGATGTCATTTTCGGATGTAATAGCAGAGCCGAGGTAGACAAAGTCTCTTACAGCCGTCGATTGTGACATTCTAGCCGATTCATCGATGTTGGGTGTCCCTTCTTGTTGACAGCATAAACTTTGTTTTGTTTCGCTATGCCCATTTTTGTCAACTGCGTTTTAATTAGCGCAAACAAAATTAAATATTTGTTTTAATATTTTGAGTCACCCGATAAATCTGTATCCTTCTTTCTATATAGATCTTATTGTCTGATTAAAAAAAAAATTCGCCTATTAAGCTTAAATTTATTTAACTTAAAGGGTAGGCTTAAATATACATATTTTATGGTGAATGGAGGTTACGGGAGTAAAAACTTACTTTTTAGTGGGCGTTATGACTCTGTAATTATGCCTTGAGTTACAGAGTCATAAAAATGCATAAAAAATATGCCTCGCGGCCTTTAAAAAAAATTTTAAATAAGAACAAACGCATCAGCACATCAAACATTTGTAATTTGCTTATTGAAGTTTATCTACTTCGGTGTAAATATTAACTCTAGGAATGACATCTTAGTTGAGAACCGGCCTAGGAAACAACCTAGGATACTTCGGTTTGGAGAAAAGGTCAAAACTGACTCGAAGGACAAAGTTGTATCCTGGCAGTTCTGCTATACGGCGCCGAGTGCTGAACTATATAAGCAGCAGGAAACGACGAATATTTGTCCTGTGTGCGATTAGGGGGGAATGGAGGAGTAGACGTCGACTATAAATGGACGATAGAGCTCCAGCCAAGAAGATCTTTGAATCCCATCCCCCAGGTTCGAGCGGACAAGGACCCTCGTTGGCGTTTTAAAACGCAGTGTTTAACTATTTAAACATTTTTTAGTTGCATTTCTGAAAGAATCGTGCAGAGAATTCTCTTTTAATGGTTATTAATAACTTCCCTTTCCAGCCCTAGAATTGATAAAGAATAAATATTTATTTATTTACAAAAACAAATTTCCAAAAATCGTGTATCTTCTCACTTTTCTTATTTGTCTTCCGAATCAACAACGCCTCAAGCTTTTTGGCGATCATTTTTTTTAATTAGGTTACCTTACTTTGCAAAAATGAACATTTGACTTTGAAACGATCCATCGATGTATTTCGAAAAAAATAAATAAATAAGAAACCTGCATTAAAGCGACGACTTATCGACCAATAATTTTGAAATTCAATTCAATAAAATGCTATTTATAATTTACATATCTCCATATTTTGTATTATATACCGATTTTTGTGGAATATGCGTGCATAATCTCCCTTTTTTATGTTGACCCTATTTAACCTATAAACCTAATTTGGTATTTCTATTCCAAATTCATCGACGGGTTACCCCACCCGCACACATCAGCCGTAAAAACAATGAAAAGTCTAAATTGAATTCCAGGATATACGAGAATAGAGAAAGTTTGTTTCCCTTTTATTCAGTTGTGTGTTCGTTTTGCCATTTTTATGACAACATCAGTGATGCTATCATCGGCATCATATCATCCTCAAAATACACATAAAATCGACTTGGGAATACCCGGGATTCCCTCGAACAATTTAAAATAAATGTACATGTTTATCTATCGTCCTTACTTCGTTCGTTGTCGTTGTCTTCTTTCGCCAACGTTTAAGTTACTAACATGTGACTTGACTGCCTTCACCATATAAAATGTATTCAATTCACCTTTGTCTTCCATCATCCTTCAGTGGCCATTCATAGCTGGTTTCCATCCACCTGTACCTGTAGTATGTAATGTACATATGACAAAGACGACATTGTTCTCGGCTTCCTCCCTCATATTTTTTTGTTTGTCCCGTTTTCAATTGAGCAACGAAAATGTGTTCCTGCTTTTCCTTCTTTTGCTCATTTCCCATTCAGTTTTTATTGCATACACTTGTGGTGGTATGGTACACGTATGGATGAGTACTGAGGAAAAGCTACATACAAAAATAAGAGCGAAGTTAAATTTAGAGCCATAATAATGCATTCAATAACTACCATGCCAGAGCTAAAGGAGGTCCCTCCACTCCACTCCACTTTACTCCACACTACAACATCTCGCAATCTATGAATGAGCTTGTGCTCCAAAAGTATCTACACGGTTATAGTTGGCACGACTTCGGTCGGACTAGTATCCATGTGTTACGTGTATGATGATTGCTTTTTGCTTCGCCTTCCAGCGCATATCGCATATGGATGGAGTGTGTGCCTCCTATGTGTACGCAGAAGAGGAGGAAAGGTAGACGCTAAATTTTGCACAACAGCGCTCCGTTGAAGAGGGGGTGCGCGCAGTGGTGACGGTTGTTGGCCAGGATCAGACCATTGTCGATATAATGGTATGAATTTCGCGGAATAAATTTCATAGAATGGGTTGTTGTGCGGAAAACGAGAGAAAATTCAACAAGTGGTGTGTTGTCGTTGTCGTCATAGCGTCTATTTTCATTTATACGACCCGAACTCGACTGAATCTGTAGCATTGGCGACGACGACGGCAACGGCAACAACGTATTCTCGTTTCCTTTTGAGTACATGTGCTTCTGCTTGGGCTCCACTACCAGTACCAGACCAGCAGCCGTAAATGTGTGGAGGATTTTCCTTTTGCTTTTCCCTCCTGCTACTTTTGTGTGTTGTGCTTCGAGTTTCTCGGCTTTGGCTGCTGCTGTTCTTTTCTTGTTCTTCTTCGATTGTATTATTTTCCTCCTCATCGCCAGAGTTTAATTTTTTGTTTTTTTTTTTCTTCATTTTACTATCAACTTGTTTGGGAATTCCCTGCTTTTATATATTTTTTTTTTTGTTTATTTATTTTCGTTTTCCAGCCTTTTCTTTTTTTTTTTTGTTTTTATGTTTTTTTTTTATGAATTTTCGTATCTGATATTTTATTTTTGTGTATTATTATGTGCCATTTGCCGTTTTTCGTTACACATTTTCATCCGTCCTTCGGTGTAATAGAGAGACGAGACGACCGGCAAAACAATGATGAAACACAGCCAAAGAGAGATAGAGAAAGTGTATTATTTGGTGAAGGTCGTCTCTGTTTTTGTTGCTTGTCCTTTTTGGAGTGTTTTTCTCTGTTTACGAATTTTTGTTGTCTTTTTTTATTAATATTATTTCTACTTGTTTTGTGTTATGTTTTGAGGTTTACTTTTCTCATCTGTTGTGTTTTCGTATAGATTTAATTATGCTAATAGATGATGTCGTCGGTTTTTTATATTTATTTTATTAACGAACGAGAGAGTCTCACCTAATTAAAGTGTATTGGAGTGCAATTGTGCAGTTTGGTGTGCACTGTCGCCATTTATTGTATAGACATAGAATATTGTATTTTCAGCAATTGGTGTTACGTGAGAAGTCCATACACAGCTGACATTCTTTTGCGATTCCTGTTAGGCATCACGAACAACATTTCAATATGTTCATATTGCTAAAAGTTGTTTGTAAGTTTTACTTACACTTATTTTGTATTAATAATTCGTAGGTCCTAAACCGCTGTATAATAAGGGTTGGCTTACACCATAATTTAAATGAATTTTGTTGCCAAAGTCAAACGTGATTAAAAATGAAAAGCTGACAAATTTACTCTTTAAGTGTTTAGTTTAGTTTGAGAGTCTTATTCACTAATAACAAATCTTCCTTAAAAAAAATGTGTTTTTTTTTACGCGTTGGGTATGCAACTTCTCATCGGAAGAACCTTACTGTTTATAGATCACGGTAACATCTTATTGCATTATTAATTCATACGATTTATTAATGCAGTTGGCGTACTAGATTTGTTGCTTTTAAAATGTATAGCATTGTGTTTTTTCAATGACCGTGAAGGCGAGTCCGATTTGAGCAGGCAAATGTTGTTTATCTCATTTTCACACCGAGACCTAAGCTATACCTTAGCTTAAGTTGTGGTGCCATCATTTTTAGTATGGTACAAGAAGCCACATAAGGTTTTCTGCATTTCTTGCGTTAGTATTAGCTTAGGTCTCAAAAACGTGGCTTTAATATCTCGGAAGTCATGCCTTCAATCTGAAACTTTAGTTGGAATAAATTCTTTACGAGTCACTCCATACTTATATGTACATATGTTGTTTATTTATATACCTACATAGTAGTATTGTCAAAACAACAAACGAAAAATTAATGTTGGCTCTGAAGCCGACATTTTTCGCTTTAACCATCAACATCTTCAACCATCAAAAATGCTTGCAACAAAACTGTTTGGGGCAGAGTTGTTAATGGCCTGAATACATTTGTTTTTCAAAAGTTCTTGAAAATGTATTGAGCGGAACCCAGTAAAAGATACTGAATACTGGATGCGCCCTGTAAAATAATCGGCAGTGTGCATCGGCTTAACACTCTTATGCGGAATAAAATTTACAGGAAAAGAACAACTTTTTTTTTTAACCTCACACTTAATATGTAATTGGTGAAGCCCATTGTGAATATTATTTATTTCGCGATTTTGACATAATGTTTTGACAGGTGGCAAGTAAAATTTACCCCAGATGGGTACATTATAAAAAGTCATCTGTATGTTTCGTGTCAACTGCAATCTTATACATACGGAATGGTATAATCATAAAAAAAACGTAAATACAATTTAAAAAATAATCGACATACTTTGTTTTTAAATTCGTCAAACGAATTTAGTAAATGAATTTTAACCACATTTTTTTCTTTCCAATTCATGTGTTTTAAAGTTGTCGCAACCCTCTCAGTTATAAGAATCGATTGAATATATAATATTATGAGTGGTGGTTTTTAACGTTAACAAATTAGTGTCAGTTATTTCAAATCAATGCAAATTGAATTATGAAACCATACAAAATCCAAATTACCATTTGTTTTATTTTTCATTGATTGATATTTGAATACGCATTTGGTATTGATTTTGTTGTAGATATGGCTTCTTTTGATACCAGAAGGATTATTTGTTAATGTGGACTTATCCCATTTACTTGCTTATTTTGTTTTTGTATTTTATTTTAAGGGTGTTTTTAAACGTGTCAGGATGATTGTTAATTTTTCAATTGAAGGGGAGGATTTGTACCAGATATTCTTATCCTTGCTAATTATTGCAGCAAACTTAACCTGAGCCACTGCACAGACAAGATAGCGTATTGCATATTTTCTTTATTAAACTTTGTTAAGGGAACTGACTGACGTTTTTAACTAAACAAAGAAAAGTGCTTAAATACAATAAAACAGTTTAATAAGCCATGCAATAATCTCTTCTTTATTTAAGAATCACTTGTTTTTTTTAAAGATAACGAGCTCCATATTAATTTAAATGAAAATTGTTATAGATTTATAGACCAAGCTTCTGGTAATAGGTAATGACACTATGCATATATATAAGTTCATGGGTGCTAGTTTTATTATAGCTTCTATTGCAGCTGTGGACCATGTCCGTACTTTTTTCAACAGCTTGCTTTAAAGTTTTTTTTAGTAAGAGTTGCGGATTAATCAGCGATTGTGTCGTTAAGTGAAAATATACCTATGTTTATGTTGCTTCTTTTAGTAAAAGGAACATTTTCCGGCTTATTGAGGTTTACCAGTCAATTCTTTTTTGTTACTAAGACTAACTGATAAGCTAATCCACCTACACAAATTTACGTGACGAATCTAGCGGATTAAAGAGTTATGTTCCAGTGTTTCAGAGCATTCTCAAATTTTTAGAAGAGAATTGTTCGAAGAGTGGAAGAATACAGATTTGGGTGGCAGGACAAATCAAATTGGGCACTGCAAAATGTTCAATGGAAATGAAGAAAGTGTAAATTTTGATTTCATTCAATTGTTGTAGAAAAAGCTTGAATTAAAAGTATGAAAATGGATGTTGGTATATATCAGTGGTGGAAAACTAATTAGAAAGAGATATTTTTTTCGAAGATTTGATTACTACTTATTTGTTTATCGAAAATATAAACTAAATTTTAATTAATATGTATAAACGCGAATTAAAAGGTTCTAGTAGTGAGATAAAAACAAACAAATGAAGCAAAAATAAAAACAAATTAAAAAAAAAAACGTAGAATAGTGTATTTTTTCGTGGAAATATAATTAGAAACAAATAACTTAAATATGTACAACTTAAATTTAAAAAAAAATATATAAATTACATTTTCGAGTTCAGCTCTTAAAAAATATGAAATAAAATCAATATTTTATGGGATGCCCCCTAACTTTTGAAATAACAGCAGTACACCGTTTCGCCATACTGTCCACCAACTTTTGACATCGCTGAAGAGGGATATTTTTCCATGCTTGTTCAATGGTTGGAATTTTTTGCTGCTTTCTGTCCCAAACTTCAGCCAAAAAGTTCTCAATAGGAATTGAGGTATGGACTTTGGGCTGGCCAGCTCAAAACGTCTAGTTTTTCCTCCTCAAACCAACTCTTCACTAGCCTTGAAGTGTGTTTAGGATCATTATCTTGTTGGAAAATGAATGACACTGGCAAATGTTCAAAAGCATATGGCTCGATAACATTTGCCAGAATGTCTTTATACATATGCTGGTCCATAAGCCCATCAACTCGCACAATGGGCGAGCACAAGCCCCTCCCCAAACCATTACATTTCCACCACCATGCTTAATGGTTTTGATTGTGTACTTTGGGTTGAGCTCTTCATTCTTGGCCGCCTAACATATTTTTTTGCATCAGATCAAAACATATTACATATTATTTGGATTCATCGCTCCAGAGCACTTTTTTCCAATAAGAGAGGGGCTTAAGCACATGCTCCTTGGCAAATACCGCAGGCCTGCTTCTAGCCGTCAGTTCCCGATGGTCCGGGACGTAATTTTGATTTAATTGCCCCGATCCATTTGACAGAATGTCATTACTTGGAAAGGATCTGTTTTACTCAAACGACATATCAGCTTATCTTCTTTAGCGGTTGTTTTCCTGGCCCGTTTTGTTTGGGTTTTCTATACTGCCAGTTTCATTGTAAACCTTTTTTGCACCATAGACCATTTTTTGGAGCAATGCAGTTCCTTGGCGATAGAATCCATAGATGCACCTGCCGTGCAGTATTTTCAGATGATCTGCATTCTCAATTCTGGTGTGCAACTCATGTTTTTCCCATTTTATTAAACTAAATAATAATAGTGCTTTGCTATATTTAAGGGAATTTTTAAAATGTAGGAATTTTACCTTAATATGGACAAAGTATTCAAAATTGTATATTGTGTTTCTAGTTAAATTTCCACAACATTTCTTATCCCGATCTAAACACTCCAGTACACTTGTCAAAAAAGACCTTTGTGATAAAATATAACTGATCTACTTATGTATAAAAAAAAGCGCAAATCTACAGAAAATGAACGGTACATATTTTGTGCATATGCATTGTGTGTACCTTTGGCAAATAAAGCCTAAATGACAGCTGAACATTTCTCTCGCTATCAGAGCCAAATAAATTTACTTTAGTTTCATCACTCCAGAGAATGTTACGAAACATCTCTTTGGAGTGGTTCCTAAAAGTCAATGAGAAATCCTTTCTGGCTCGTATGTTTCGTTTGCTTAGCAGTGGAACTTTCCGAGCGATTCTTCCAGGAAGTCCATTTTGCAGGAGCCTCCTTCGGACAGCTGGGGCACTCACCATGCTACCAATCTTAGCGGCAATTGCTTTTGATGACAAGAAGGGTTTTTTTTGGCCAGTAGCACAATTTGGGAATCATCAGTGTGCGTCGTTTTTCTCGGCCTACCTCTTGTTTCTTCTGCTGGGACTTTTGAGAGTGCATTATAAACGAAGTTGATTGACCTTTCCAATGCGTTTGTAATAAATTTCAACACACAGTTTTTTTATAATGCGACCTTCTTCATCTGAACAATGCCTATTACGTCCCATTTCTAATAAATTCAAAAAAGTCTTTATAATATTACGTACGGTTTTCACGTACAGAATAAGAAATAATTACCTTTTCACAGCTTTTTAATAAAAATATGAACAACAAAACAAAATTCCCTATTATTTTGAACAGCCTAGAGAACACTTGTTTTATACTTTGCACCGCAGCACCAACTAAACAAATGATAAATTGATCAAAATACTGTCAGACGAAAGAAAATCCGCTGTGTAAAATACGGTACTGATAACTGTTCTTAAAAAAGAAAAAAGGAAGAAAAATAGCGATTGGCAGTGGAATTCCCTATTATTAGCTCTGTGTATGCACCCAGACGCAGAGTGTAACCTCTTTGCAGCGGAGGGCGCTTCTGATTTCTGCTGCCAACTTTAGCAGTACACCTTCTGTTGATTTGCTTTTAATTTCTCCATAAAGGTACGATCTAAATATGTAACTGAGATTTAGTGAACAAACATTGAAATATTTACTGTGCTGACATTGTTCGTAAAAAATGTCTTATTTAATTATTGCCTGAGGGCAGGAGCCTCTCAGGATTCTTCGGTATGTAATTTTAAAGTACAATGCTCATTTTCTCCTTTTGTGAAGTTCGAAGATAGCTTTCGTTCTTGCACTCGATATCTTCTGTATGGGCTTCCTTTTATCTTTATTTATCTAGGCATTTGACGTCAAACTGTTTGGCACTGTAGTCATTAGCATATAGTTCTGTAAGCTTTCAGTCTATACTTGAATTTTTGAAATGTGACCCTCATCGATGGGTTACCCACCCTCGCATCATTAACGGTTCTACTTTTGTATTGAAAAATACCTTTCGCAGCTCCAAAGACGGCTTTGTGGAAAAACGTATAGCATCTCCTTTTCTTTATCATTTTGTTATTGTAACTTTCCATTCTCCTTTCCTTTGAAAACGACAGTCTCAACTCAAGACACACATTTTATATTTTTATGTATATCTATTACTACTACTCTTCCTACACAAGTGTCATGGTATGTAAAGTCAACTGCATCGTCGTTCGTTGCAGCAGCGCCAACAACAACTGGGCGACTCTTCAGCTTAAAAATATTCTTCTTGCACTCGGTCATCCTTGGTGTTATTTTCCCTTTTTTATTATATAATTTTTTTTATATTTTATTAGCTTTTTTTTTGACTTTGCACAGCATATATAAGACATACGGGTACATTTATACCTAGAGAGCGAGTGTTTTCTTTAACTTGCGTTTCGTTTGTCCTTGTGGCAACGCAAACCTGTCGAATATAATTTCGATTTGTATTTTGTTTTCCTTTTTTAGATACAATTTTCTTCTGCTTGCTTTTGTGAAGAAATCTATTATTAGAGAGAGTATCCTTCATGTGTGTGTGTTGTGTTTGGTGTCGGTGGTATGCTTTAGTAACCCACTTACCTAGTTGTTCTGTGAATGAAAATGCGTTGCGCTTTGAAACACTTTCCTCAAAGTTAAACGTTAGCAAATCTGGTTGCTATTAGCCCAATTGTTCATGAATTGGTCTTGCACTTAAATCCGCTCGAACAATTCAAAATTTAGAGAATGTGCTGTGGTAAGTAAAAATAAAATGTCGTCAGCAGGCCAGGCGTATAAATACCTACTTATATGTATGTATGTATAAATAAAACCGACCGGCGATAGCTTGTTATGTATTCATTAAACTTGTTAGTATCGTTTGTACGAGTATTTGTTGGGTGGCCAAACGAACGTACGCCTGCCCGTCCCACTCTTTTCTCATTGTAAGACGCTGCTCGCCTGTAGTGCTAATTTATTACGCAAATGTATTCATTTGTATTCCGTGTGCTTTTTTTGGGTAGCTCAGAGCCAACACATAATACGTTCAAATAAACGACAGAAAAAAAATGGTATGTGGAGAAAGAGAAGGGTCATCAAACTCTTGTTGAACTTAACTTACTTGAAGCCGCTCACCTGTGGTATTGTTTGGAATCTGTTCTGTATACTGGTGTGAATGATGTGACGTGGATATATATTTCGTTTTCCTCTATTTTATGTTTGGTCTTTCCTCGTTCGAGAACACTTATTCTGCTCTGTCAATATAGACGACGGTGGCTAATGTGCATTGAAGATTAGGATAGAAAAGCTTTTAACAATCTGTGGGGTATCTGTTTAGTCAATATTTGAGTTTTGGGATTTCCCCAATCGAATTCGGATGATAGAAGTGTGTTAAAATTTTCATATTTTCATTAACTAATTACTAATAATGACTTTATTTTGTTCTCTTTGCTTTCAGGTAAGAATAAGAAATTCACAAAATACTTTTTGATGCTAGAATGGCGTGAGTAAACATTTTTCTTTATATTTGATAAGTAATAGTACCTTAATTTGCTGGTTAAAACCAAAATTTCATCTCGATCATGAAATATTGTTGATTTGATCTGAAAAGAAACTTTCAATTCAGTATTTGCAAAATTGTTTGCTGATTTCTATTTGATATCGATATCTCAAAATCGATTCCTATTGAGGTTAAGTATATGCTGATACTTTTTAATTTTTCTCCATAGGCATTATTATAATGAGGAATTTCGCATTTAACTCTTTGATGAAGTACCTACTTTTTTCTGTTTTTCAACACCGATAAGTGAGCATATAAGTACATAAGCTGACTAATATAATACAAAGTGGTCCTTACCGTAGGCGATTTAGTAATAATAGAGTCAAACATGTGTTGGAGAGTTTTGTGTACAAAAATCGTGAAAAAATATAAGGAACCTCTATAAGCGCCTTCTGGGAATGAAAGGTATTATAAGCCCTATTGATATGCGTTGAAGAATTTTTTTTGTGTATGCCCCAACCTAAATGTGTATTAATATTGACACAAAGTTTGTTATGGAGCTGTGCCAATCCGGATCGATTCTATCTTTGGGATTCGTTCCTTGAAAAAAATTGGTGATTTCAATCACACAATTCCAGATCTATCAATCTCACATTCTACATTCTATCCTTAAAACGAATGATTGCGAAACGTAATGAGATTGAACGAAACCAATCACAAATTGTGATTCACACTCAATCGCATTCAAATATATGCAATGGACATAAGGAAACGCAAGGAAATAATGAAATTTATCATAGTTCCCACCAATACTACGAGTCCGATTCCAATTCCAATTAGAACTCGAAAACAACCCAAGCAAACCAATCAGAAATTTACTACTTTTTACTCTGGCTTTATTAAATCTACTGAACATTTCGTTCTTTTTAATGTTTTCATGTTTTTCACAGAGTTGCAGTTGTTTAATTTTAAAAAGTAGCAAATTATATAATATTTTATGACTATTTACCACTATCAACAAAAAAATGTCTTGCTATTATTTATGCAACCGACTACTTAAATCAGTATTGAAAAATTATGAGTATGATTAAAAAAAAATTAATGACATTGGAACGATTTGCTCTTTTAAAATGAACGATTGGCCCAGCCCTAGTTTGTAACACCCCTTAATATTCGTCGTAGACCCCAAAGAAGTATACATATATGATCGTGGGAAGATAAATAAAAAAAAATATTTTCCATACGGAAGACAGAATGTACATTAGGCTGTCCTAAATAAAAGATGTTAACTACAAATATTATTACACTGTTGTGTTTCCAACGTAAAAAAAAAGAATGAAAAAGTAATGCTATGAAGTAGGGATCCTCTGCCAGCCCAACTCAAGTCAAAGTAAACAATTTTGAAATTTAATCACTCTTGTTGCTATAATTTCATGGCTGGTTTTTGCCTAATGCATTTTTTGGTAATAATTTAATAGCTCAGGAAATGTTAAAAACATCCTGCGGATTAAAAGGTTATGACGGTATTTAAAGAAAAAAATCGATGATTAAATATTTAGACAATTTCGTTCTTATCAAATACTTTAACTACTTGATGCCAGACTTGATTCTTATCTCTTACCCTGATAAATACGCGAAGTACGTCGGACCATTGTATCAAATCGGCGAATTTCTCGTACTCCAATCAAACAGTTAAATAATAAGTTCCTAAAAAACTCGTGCTTCCTCGACAACGACGTGGACGGTTTTGGCGATATGATTGCGGATATGATTCACCTGTGTATGAAATCTTTTATCCCTAACAGGATAAAGAGTATTAAACCTATGGAATTCGCGTGGTGGAGTAGAAACTTTTGGTCGTTTGTCAAGAATATTAAAAATTCGGACTCGTCACCTATGCCGACGGCTCTAGGAAATAAGGCCCCAAGAGATAAAACCCCAAAATAAAACTGAAATTAGGCCCTAAAAATATAAACGCGAAACAACATTTTTTTTTATAAAATTGGGGTCTTATTTTGTTCTTTTGGGGTCTTCATTTCTGTATTTAAATATTTTTTTATTTAAGTTCATTTCTATGTAATACTATCGCAACGTAACTTTTGGTTTAATGACTACTGCGAAATAAGGGCCGCCGGGCATTTATTTGGGTATATGCAAACTTTGTTTTTATCCAATAAATCTTTGCATATACCCAACACCGCACCATTCCGAATCTAACAGTGAAAAGAGGTAGGTTGCCCATTTTCCATTAGAAGATTCTTAATAATTGAAATAATAAAAATAACTTTATGTAATTATGTCAACTTTTGGGCCTTTATTTCAATTTATATTGGGATTACAAGGTTATGGAAATGCTGATAAATTATCAGCTTAAGATATAAATATTTTGAATCTCGAAAACTTCCTAATATCTAACCGAAAAGCGGAACCTATCTATGCACCATGGTTGTGAAAGTAAGGTCATTGCGCTTGATATTTCATAGATATTTTGTCAAAAATTCGAGAATTTGGAGTCGGTTATAGCTTTCTTTAATAGATTAGAAATTACCTTTCGGACCGTTCAATTCATGGTTGTTTTGGACGGTTTAAAGTCTACAACTCACCAAATAAATGCTGGTTTATGTAATCAGGCTTCGTGTTGTCTCCGACTCTCTTTCTAATTTTTATTAATGAGTATTTTAAAGACAAGAACTGGCCCAGGTTGCCTGAAAAAATTGTTTGTGTCATTTATTTAAAAACTGTACCGAAGAGTAGAATTGAATGCTACCAAAACGTAATGCTGTCTCTGTCAATAAAGCGAATGACAGAGACAATGGCGTTAATGACAAACTTCGTTAGAATGACCACGTATTCGACGTCGCCAAGAACGTTTCGAAATGCATAGGCTTACTAAAGCGATGCAAGAAATACTTCACCCCTTCTAGTCAGGCTGGTATTTATAAGACGTTTATTCGCCCCAAACTTGAGTATAACGCTCAATTGGTCTGCTTAAAATGTTCTTGTACAATTTTTTTTCGTTTTCTATAGATATTTTTGATGAAAACAACATATTGTTAAAAAAAGTAGGCGTGGCAATAAACTTTATATGGCAAACTTGTGGAGGAGTTAAGTGTTTATACATTTTTATAAGGTTTTAACCCTTTATCTCTTCAACTACAGTTTTTAAATTGTAGGCGTATTTAAAAAATGTACCTTAACCAATATACCATTTCGGGACTCTATGGAGTATATGTTCCAAATTGCAGCTTCCTTGCTTTAATTTAAAGGCCTAAAAATTTGTTAACGGGTGGAGATTGCTAAATAGTCTTATATTTTGAAGCTGATCATAAATATATACACTTTTAGAGGTCTACGACGAATATTATGAGTTGTTACAAACTATGCGTCAAAATTAATATACTCTTAAGATAGGGTATAAACACCTCCAAAGGACTGAACAATAAACAATTTTTTATTCGAATAGTGTGTTTATTATTGTCGTCTACCCTAATTCAATTAATGTTCTGCGTTTGTTTTCATAGTCGTACATTGTCATCCACAGAACATAAAGAATGTATAATAAAAAGATATCTACAATGGGCGAACGAAGATACATTATAAGAATAAAAAAAATGGTTTAAATCTGTCGATCCACTTCTGTTTGGTAACTGCTGGGTCGTCAGACAGACAGAATTGCGAGACCTAATTTCGGAGTTTCGGTTCCTTAAATAGACTAAAATCTACTGGAAAATCCTAATTTTTATGAATATCGACGAGCAGCCTTCAGTTTCACTAAACAAATCGTTAGATATTAGTGAACAAATTATTTAACACTAAACACGCTTATTTGTGTCTATAATGAGAGGATGTTAATTTATTACATCTGAAATTGTAATTCAATAAGTGGATTGCATATAAGGGAACAATCGGCAATATGTATTCAGGGCTTTAAGTATTGAATATTGATCATACAACTATAGTTCGGTCAAATATTCATTATAAAGGAACAATATTACCCAGCATTTTTGACATGTTTTTTTTTTCTTTTACATCCGACGTCAACACCAAAGTAGAATAAATTATTTCTTCCACGATTCTGAGTCATGAAACGTAACTATCATGTATTTAGTGCTACATTAGTGCGAACATTGTTGAACTTATTGTGATGGTCCCCCTTTCTTTCTTTTGTTGCACAACAAAGCTAATAGCACTTCTGTTTTTATTTAATTCAAGTGGATACTGTCATCGTAAGCAATATTGATCGCTCTTCCCTGCGTTTCATATTAAGATAACGATCTCAAGTTCAATATGTTCCTTTACACATAAAAGTCAAGAAATTACATATATTGAATTTGTAAATATATTATTTAATTTTATTTTTACCAATCATAGAGGTTTGTAAATTACAAACAATATGTAAAGTCAAAACAAATTTTCAAGGATTTCAAATCAACAGCATCGGCATCTCCTCTTTTTCTCAAATAATTTTCTTGCCCACATTGTGTAACTTTCTATTAAAAGGATACTTTGACAATTATGTCAAAATATATGGAGCGCAATATGTTAATTTTATTATCTGTTCAGTATCTGTGCAATATACTTCAATATGTTTAATTGTTTTAAATAAAAAAAACCGCTACAAGATATTTTCCCAGAGGTTAATCAGAGGTGATGATTCCAAACTCACATATTTGTGAAACGTATTTCGCTTAGATTATTTTATTAATCAGAAGATTTTTGTTAAAAAAGCTTAAGAAAATAACTGATGCTGGAACATATGAATGTCGCAACTTAGTTATCTGCATATAATAAAATCAAATCTATTCGTTGGTGTGATTTTATTTGACGCTCACATGTCTTCGCTATTTTCCCTTATAGCGTTTCAAATCCTCTTCAGCAATTAAGGAATCTATTTAGTGACGCATCAACAGAAAAAAAATCTATATTCTTTTTCGAGCAGAGCTAAAGAAAAAAAGGAAAAGCAAGTGAATCAGTGCTGCTCTGTATAAACTAATACTTGAAACTCAAACAGCGTCGCCAAGTGTAGGAATGAGATTCACATTGCTGGGCAGAATGAAAAAAAAATGTCAAAAGGGAAGGGACTCGGAGGGGTTTTGCCTGGGTTGGGTTGTGGTAATTATTGATTTTGTGTCGTTAGCTTAAACGAGTCCGCTTTTTTCCTGCAGCATGCTTTCTTATATTCATTTCTCTCAATTCGTTCGTTGCTATTTTTCACGCCAACTTGCCGTAGGAGGTGTTATCTCGGCAGGGGAAGAGGAAAAAGTTCTTCCTCAACCCCGCTCCGGATTCAACTAACTGAAACATTTCTATATAAAATTCTAGTTAGGGTGGCATTTTTCTTGGTGTTTTTTTTTTGTGAATTTTTTCGCTTTTTATAGGATTTTTTTTGCAACCACAGCACAGCACCCTTTTTGCTCTCCCTGCAAGCATGGAGATTTGTTTGCTCTCCCCGCCCTCTCCTTCACGCGAAAGGAAAAAGTTTAAAGTTTTTATTTTTCTCTGATGTATTTTCTGGAGAGAAATTTCCATTTTCCAACTGAATATTTTTTCGTCGTCGATGGGAATTTTCTTTTTTAATTCATTTCCTACAGTAAAAGCAATAATGTCGTGCTCTATGTGTCGTGGTATTTCTGTTTTTTTTTTCAGTTCTTTATGTGTGCAAATTAAGATGGCCGCGCTTAAGAGTAGCTGCTTACCAATCGTAATCGACAGATAGACATGCAGACATTTGTGGACGTTGGCAACCAAACAACCAGAACCCGCTACAGTCGAAGTCAGTCATAAGGGTTAGCCAAAACAAGGGAAGGAAATTGCCTGGGAAGAAGACGAAAATTAGATTTATCTTTTGTGTTTGGGCCTTAGATTGCAATGCCAGGAGATTTGGTTTAGTTTTTTGTTCTCTCGCTCTTTCTCTGTTGGTTGCCTTTTTATGTAAGAGTCTCTGTGTGGACTTTAAGACAAAACAATTAATTGTCCGAGCCATCACGTTGCACCCGAAGGCATTCCTATCAATTTGGTTGTTGTACATGTACGTTTTTTTCCACAAATTGCTTTGTAATTTGAATTGTAGCTTTATGGGAAAAGAGGGAATCGAAACTGAGTGGACATTATAAGCGGGAGCCATGAAAGTTATCGTTGACTATGCTTAAAAAGAGGGATTAAGCGGTGGAACAAGCAAATCTAATCTGAGACTGAATTTCTAATATCAGTTTGTTACGTTTAAATGAACTCTTAGGAATGTTCAACCGTAGCCTTGAGGGGGAAATAAAATAATCTTCTAAATAAATAATTGCAGAATCTTTTCATCTAAACACCTACTTAGGCTATAAACGAACGTGATGTTGTTAAGGTCGAGAAAAGATGTGTCAAACATTTTCCTTCTTCTTTCTCTCTTTGCCGACAAGGTTATGATCTTGTTAAGAATTATAATAGCCCTCCCTCGCGCTTGCACTACCGGTTCGACCATACAAATAGTCTACCGTAAATATGTAATCCCATGCAACTTTAATTAAGTCGTCATTAGTGGGAAACCGATTTGTTTTTGATTATCAATTATATAATTTTATTAGTAGATTTTTATTTTAACGGACTTAATTCCTTTGCATTATTAAACGACACTTGGAGAAGTTGTATGGCCAAGAAAAAAGGGAGAAAACTATCCTTGTACCAACCTTCCTTACACATACATTGCTCATTCCAGAAAATGAAAGGTCCATATGGGAGCCATCTTCTATGAATCTAACCAACATGTGATCTTCCTCCTCCTCCTCCTTTACAGTCTTATTGGCAAATATTTGGAGGACATAAAATTTCAAAGGGCTAAAGGAAAATTATACATCTATGGACCATTTTATGATGCAGTGGAGGACAAGGTCGCAAGAAGACGTAAAATAGGACTTCGCAATCATGACAACTACTTCTTTAGATTATTGGTAAAGCTAAAACTCTTCTGCACCCCACAAACTTTTGAGAATTAAAAATAAATTGCTGATTAAATCCATTGTCTTCCGAATCGCTGCCTGTCTCATCAACATCAATTACAACAAGAGAAAGTAGCGTCATTTTCGAAAAGCTTCATCAATATATACCTATAAAATAGTTTGTCCTGATTACCTGACTCAAAACTTTTTAATACCCGATTTACTATAAACATTGAATATATACAGTAGTGGAGAAATAAAAGTTACCACCAGCAAATTTCAACTAAACTTCGCTGAGACTCTCTGGATTCGAATAGTTATTAAATTACGAATGTGGTACTGGCAGTAAATATTTTTATAATTACTATCGGTGGTAAAACTCAATGAAACTTTTAACTTGTGTTAAGCGGCATTTTGCATTTTCCCTTAATATTTTTTTTTTTTATAAAGTACGCGCACTAAAGGGATTTTGGATACCCTTATAATGAAGTAACACAGTGCGGGCATTAGGGAAGTGAAGGATTAGAAAAAAGGATGTCTGTAAACTATAATGCGTAGGAAAAACAGAGTGGGGTAGAGCATTCCACATTCGTATTGTACGGTTAAGAAACGAATCATTGTATTTCACTATACGTCCGAATACTGATGTGCATTCCTAGCATGGCGAGTACTGCGGTTGAATTGCTGTAGGGGTGGAATGCAACTGTCTATTTCATTTGAGCACTTGTGGTGGAAATACCGATAAAACAATGACAGACAGGAGACATCACGACGATGATTAAGAGAGTCAAATGATTTCGTGATGTCTCGATCGCCAATAAATTTTACCGCACGTTTTTGAATCCTGTCAAGTAGCTCCAAATATGTCATTGGTGCACCAGACCAGATATGAGCGTTGTACTCAAGTTTTGGGCGAATGAACGCCTTGTAGATTCTAGCCAGATCAGAAGGGGTGAAATATTTCTTGCATCGCTTAAGGAAGCCTAAACATTTCGCAGCGTTCTTGGCGACATCGAATATGTGGTCATTCCAACGAAGTTTGTCGTTAACGCACATACCGAGGATGGAAAGTCATTCGGTTTCGGCGATGCAAGTGCCATCCATGGATAATGGCAGAGAATTAGGGGTTCGCTTCAATGACAGCATTGCGTTTTGGAAGCATTAAATTCCACTCTGTTGGTTTTACCCCATTTAAGTATGCTGTCAAGATCGGAATTCAATGAGCTTAACATACGTTGCCGTTCCAGTTCAACGCCCGAAGATGAGGGGCGTTGCCCAGAAAACGAATATGTAAAGCTGAGGGTACTGTCATCAACAAAGGAATGGATTGGATTAGAAGTGACAGACAGGAGGTCATTGATAAAAATGAGAAAGAGAGTCGGTGACAAATCGGAGCATTGGGGAACACCAGCATTTATTTGGTAAGTTGCAGGCTTGAAACCGTCCAAAACAACTTGAATTGAACGGTCCGAAAGGTAATTTCTAATCCATTGAATAAAGGTATCATGGATTCCAAATGCACGCATTTTCGACAAAAGAGCTTGATGCCAAACTCTGTCAAATGCCTTTGAAATATCAAGCGCAACGACCTTACTTTCACCACCACGGTGAATAGATTGGTTCAACTTTCGGTTAGATATGTCATCAAATCACCAGTGGATCTGTTGCTGCGAAAACTGTCGGTCATTAAGAAGTTTTCGGGATTCAAGATATTTCATAAGCTGACGATTTATCAGCGTTTCCATGATCTTGGAAAGAAGGGACGTTAGTGCAATTCGTCGGTAGGAGGAGACAAAGGAAGATTCGCCTTTTTTTGGGACGGGCTGGACAAATGCTGTTTTCCACCTTCTCGGAAAGAGCCCTGATGAATAGCACAGATAGAACAGCTTACGCAGTGGTTTTGCCAGCGTGGAAGAACACCTCTTTAGAACGATAGGGGAAATACCATCTTTCGGATTTATGTATGTTAAGATCTTGAAGTACTCTTTCTACTGCAAGAGTGTGGAAGTGGATTTGTCCCATTGAATGTTCTACGCGCTCGAGTACAGGATGAGTCAAACCACAATCTGGGAACGTTGAGTGAGCTGCAAAATGAGCAGCAAGCAGATTGGCCTTATAGGAAGAGCTAACAGCTGGAATTCCATTGCAAATGAGTGTCGGGATAGATGACGAGGCCGAATTTTTAATATTCTTAACAAACGACCAAAAGTTTTTACTACCGGAGGGACTTCGTAGTATTTTCTGCCTCAACTTTTGGTCGTAGGAGAATTTGACACGATTAATGTGGGCATTGCAGTCATTTCTGGCTCGTTTGAACTTTTTTCGGTTTTCCTCAGTTGGGTTGGCCTTAAATGACCGAAAACTTACCTCTTTAACCCTGATAGCTTCTTTACAGCTCAATATTAAGTTATTTCTAGGATCCTATTTCAGATGTAAGTGGAATTTTATTTTAAGAAGCAAAAAAATTGATATTGGGAAAACAATTTTAATAAAAATGTGCGGACATGTTTTCGATCTACAAAACTTACAAATCCAATTAGAATACCATTATTAAAGCTACCGTTTGTTCGTTCGTTCGTTCATTCGATATGCAAATGATTTTCGTAATGAAACACGATGAAAGGTTTTGAGAAAAATTGATTTTAAAATAGTAATTACAAAACATTTTTTTTACTAGATAAGAGCCATTGAACTATTAAGATTTCCTGCGCAATTAAATTCGGTCTACAAAATGTATTCAGCGGTAGTTTTTGCTATGTCCAATAGTTCTGAAGTTATAGTATTTTGATAAGTTATAAATTCCTCAAAATCAGAAATACATTTCACATTAACATGTAATACTATACCAAGTATTGAAAAAGTGATCTACTATTTACGAATATTTACGAATATACTGGATAAAAACTAAATATGGACCAACACGAATATGTAAATATTCTTGGCAACGTTATGGTGTCGTTTGCCCTTAAGAAGGATATTCCAACAGGACAATGAACCAAAGCATACCTAAAAGAGAGCCAAACAATTCTTCCAGGACCATAACGCGACAGTTTTACCTTGGCCAGCTCAATTACCGGACCCCGATTGAGAATTTATGAAAGGAACTCAAAACGGCAGTAGGTAAGCACCAAGTCAAAAATACAACAAAATTATGCAGAAGGAATGGTTATCCACACCTGTCCAGCGACGCCAAGCTCTCATTACTTCAATGCCGAAACTCTGTGAAGCTGCAATAAGAAATAATGGACATGCAACTAAGTATTAGTTCTCACAGCTTAAATGATTTTACCATGTTTTGCGAGTTTTTGAAACAAAGAAGGAAAGTGGCTCTATTTCAATGGCCAACCGATTTTACGCCTATTACTCAATTTTTGTTAATTTTTTTCTTTACATTGTTTTTTCGTAAATAATTTACATTCTGTTTAAGCACCAATAAAACATAATATAATTTAGTTACAACTATGTTCTTAATTTATGTTCTTAAATTGTATTTTCTGGAAGGATATTATGCATCCTATAGTGTGGCTCTATTTTCGTGACCACCACTGTATATGTAACTAGAATGTAATAAATTAGTTGAAAGATCGAAAAGGAGAGCCCCCATGACATTCCGTCAATGTTTAATTGTACTCTTGAATGCATTCTATTGCAGCACATTGTAAGAGAAACAATTTTTGATTCAGAAATTAAAATAATATTTATTCTCGCAGCTTAATAAGATTTTTCTTAAGTGCTTTATCATTCTGATTCCTAAACTTACAGTCAAGAGTTCAACTATAAGTAAAGAGTTCCAAACTCAACAGGGGTTCGTTATCGTCACCATGTCCATTCCTAGGTTAGATCAACAAAAACCAACCCGCCGTGGTAGCATTTTAACTTTAAATCCTTGAGTGCAACCTTAATTTTTGTATGCATTATGTGCTGCATTGGATTATCAAAAAAAAAAAAACCGTCATTATCTTCAAAAATTATTATTTAGCAATTCAAGCGAACAATTTTCTGAGGACATTGAGTGGGTATGTAAATATATTATTTTAAACCCTTTGCCATTCGTTTCGTTTTCGTTGGTTGTAAGCAAAGTCATAATCGATTGTGCCCAACGAGTGAGTGAAGAGCGCATATAAAAATAACTTTTTGTATTTTGTTGTTCTTTCTATCGTGCATTTAAAGTTCTGCAAACCCCCCCACTCCTTCCTAGATTTTTATTTTACTTTTTCGTTCACTGTGCTCATTCATTTCTTTCATTGTATAAGTTGACCATCTGACAAATCTCTCTGAGTCTGTCTGACGCTTGTATACTTCCCGTCCGCTCTCTGGTCGCCTAGGTGTGGGCCGTGGGGCAGTAGAGGGTTGTGTGTCTTAACTTAAGTTTTTCTTCTTTTTTTTTTTTAATGTCCCTTGTGCAATGAAGGGAATCCGTTAAAAAAATTGTTCTATAGTTTTTTTCCATTTATTTTTTTGCACAACTACACTCTTCTCTTTTCATCTGTATTTCACAGTCTAGCCTCCTGATTCTCTCCTCTATGTTTTTTTGCTGCTGGTGCTGGCTGATTAATACGAAAAAAGGCGAAATAAAAAAAAAAGTTTTTGAAAAAAAAAATCTGGTTAGGAAAAAATAACTCCTCGGAAGCACCAGAAATGCAGATTCCTATGGTATATGAGGCAACCGGAAAAAATGAAAAAACCGTCCACATTGTACATAAATAGGGGTTGCTCTCGGTGATGGTATAGTTTTTTTTTTCTAAGGGTGAGTTTAAGCAAAGACATGGTGTCAAATCAACTCGAACAGTAAGACAAAGACAGAAAGCTTTTGTGTTGTTTTTTTTTTTGCTCTGCTTCTGCCCTATAGAGTAAAGCCCATCACACACCATTCTACTGCTGATGCAAGGATACAAATGAAACATTTATAAAAAAAACTGAAAGAAGAGAACGAAATTATACAAGTGCCAGTAATTGGAGATACTACAACAACGTACAGCAGGAGCTACTACTACAGCTGGCTTGGCTACGTGGTCGGTTGGTTTTGCTTTCGACGAACGGCGTTGGGGGAGCTTATCAAGCGGTACCGTGGGCGCTGCTCAGCTACTCATTTATCCAGAAACGAAGCTTCCATTTACATAGAAACGATACGATGAGAAAAAAATCCCTACCCTTCCAAAGTATTTGTTTGAAGGATTTTTTCTATCCAGCACTCTCAAAGTTATTTTCTTTTTTAAATACCCTTTTTTTTCTTTGGTTGCCTCTTTAGTAGTATACGTCGCCGTCATCGTCCTCCTACTCCTCATCGTCAATGTATTTGTAATGGGGAACCTAAAAAAAATTAACTTTCTTCTAATACAAACGCTTTCAGGTCGTGTGATGTGCTCCTAATACGTATACATACTATCTTCTATTATATGTATGACCATACTCTGGGTGTCCTGCTTTTTTTCAATTTCTTTCTTTCTAAATGCACTTAAAACAGAGAATCTGCTCTTTGGTTTATTTTCTCAGCTTTATCCTTATTGCCAGCGGGCTTTAAATTGTCCCATTTGATTTTAAGTTTGATTTACTTTGAGAGGACTTCATCACTTTGCAATGCCATTTGTGAGTGTATGAAAGTATGTTCATACTTTTGGCATCTAATAGTAATTTTTTGTTCGCATATTTTGTATTTTGTTGCTTTGAATATAAGTCTTTTAGTGGATTGGATATTTACACCCTCTCTGAAGGTGGTATTTTGACACATAGTTTGTTACACCCCTTAATATTTATCGCATACCCCTAAAAGTATATATATTTATGATCAGGACCAAATCCTAAGACTATTTAGCAATGTCCGTCCGTCCTTTCGTAGGCAATTTTTAGGCCTTTAAATTTAAGCTAGGAAGCTAAAATTTTGACCACATACCCTACGGTTCCGAAATTGTTAAGTGTAATCAATTGTTTGATACGGCCACTGCCCCACGTCCACAATTTTAAGCTAAAGTTCGAGAGATAGGCAGTGCCCTCCTTCATAAATTGTCGTTTTTCACTAAAAAGCTGTTTTCATAGAAATCGAAAATCGAGGCAATGTTTTTAACAATATATATCACCCATATAGTTTTTGACCATGTCCACTTTTTGGGGACTGTTTTTTTAAAAATTGATGATTTTCTTATGTAAAATGATATTGATAGGGTATGATACTGTGCGCCCTAAGCGGACTGTGGCATATCCTTATGTTTTTTTTATATTTGTCTTGTGAGTTTCACATGTTGTTGATCCAATTTTTATTTTTTTCACATCAAATAATCCATTAACATGCTTACGAAATAATGGCATTTTACAACAAATAACTAAGTTTGGACATCATCAACCTTGATTATTTCTGTGTTTTTAAGGCAGCATCTTTATTGAGGTGCAGGACTCGGCAAAAGTAGTAGAAATACCGAAATTTGGCTTCGATTTGCGTTTGGACTCTAGTTAAGTTAGTGCTAATTACTCGATTGTGATACTACGGAAAAAATCGGGTAGAAGTTTCTTAAAAAAGGTAGTGCAAGCAGAACAACTAGAACATTTTATTTTGCAAACTTATATTCTAAATTCTTCTAATCAAATCGGGTAGGCTGGTTAACTGCTATTAGAAATTTATTCATTTTTCTCAGATATGTATTAACTTATATCACTAAAATGTTGAAATGCTAATCTAAATATGTATGTTGTTTGTTAGGAATTGTTTTTGTAGTTAGCAACGTTGTTTTAAGCTGTAACTGTTTGACAACTGATACTTTATTTGTACCTAGATTTGTTTGCCATTATTATGAGTGATTTTAGTCGTATTTAAAAAAAAACATTCACAGTCTCATTGAGGTCTCCTTCCACTTGTGGGTGCCACCTAAGGAGAGATATTTCTTTGATGTCCATACGGATTGGAGTTGAAATACGAATTTATGGGATGAAGAGCATTGGTGTTCATTTGCTCTACATACAGTCATCTTGAATTTTTTACCAGGTCGATATGGCTGTACAGTTCTCAGGAATCCGTCAATGTAAACAGGGCATAAGCATTTTTTTTTTTCAAAACGACCAAGTTTCATAGCAGAAAAATAAGACAGTTCGGGGGTAAACAGTGCAGACTAGCAGCCTTGTTGAACTTTAGTTAAGATATTGCTGTCCTTACTTTAATTTGGTCTTGAAAGTTGGGAGAAATTTTTGTCTATCATCGTCTATATTGAATGGTTCGCAATTTGTATTGTTTTCGCCATTTATCAGTCTAGCGAAATATCATTAGTAGTGACTATGACTTGTTTCATTCCGAACATTGTTCGGTGTTATTCCTTTCATTTTGCCTTGTAAACCTCATGTAATGCTTTCTACCTCTTATAAAGCGCCGCTTTGTAACCATGTTCTTTTGCTGCGTGTGATTGCCTTCACATCAGTTGCGATGCTTCTCGGCATTTATGCCACTGGTCGCACTTGATGTTGGTTGCAAAGGAATGCTCGGGAGATATATTGGCTGCAACTAGGTAGAGGTCTAAGTGTATGTTGGCCGTTGATTCCATCATAGAATCAGTTCACCCTCCTTGTCTCATAGAATCCCATTACCAACATATTTACCAACAAAACTTAACTCGGTTTAAGGCTAACTCAAACAAGACAGTAAAGTAATCTCTAGCACACATTGTGGAAAAAAGTAGTAAAGGTTATAAGGTTGTACATGAAAACCTTTATATGGTAATAGCAATATAGTTTAACGAGGTTAGATGGTAATGTTTGATTGAATTTGGGGTTTTAAGTCTTTAAAATAGAACTTTTAATTTAATGACTTGACAGAATGTCCAAATTGGGTGAAGCTCGCAAATAATGACCTTTCAAAATTTCATTTTACATTTTCTACTAGCAAAAGAAAATACTATTCATCTTATTATTTCACTTGAGTTGACTTAAAAATGTAATCCACATCTACCACATCTACCTACTTGTGTTGAGTTTTAAGTATGTATTTCTTCTTTTAATTAAGTTTTAGATTATATAAAATATATTTTTATTTTGCCTTTACCTTTGTTCCGACTAATTTATAATCCTTTTTTTTGTTCTATAAATATAAATCAAAGCTAGTATATACTACCATCGCCCATCAGCCACCCACCCACCATCTATACCACCCCCACTTCTTGGAAAAAATAAAAATCATTTCTTACATTAACACTAGAAGAAAAAGCAAAAAAAAAAATGCGTAAATTTCGTTATGTATAGCTACTTTCCCCTTTCGCTCATTTGTTATCCCACCCTCGAGCTATGGTATAAAAAAAACCCAACTTTAAACTAAATACGAAGAAAAAATGAATGGATTTGAGTCGGTTTTTTCTTACTTTTGGGGTGTTTAAAACAACGAATTTAAAATTAAGAAGGAGTAAATATTTGCTTGGCCAATTGGAAGGGTGTGCAACTTTTCTTCTTCTTGCCAAGAAGAAGACGAACACCAACCACGGGGCAAGTACAAGGGCCTGCGAACAAAAAATAAACGACCTGAAATTAAAAAAGTTTCAAATTTAGTTTTGTTCTTTTTTTTTATGTTTTAATTGAGTTTCTTTCTTATTTTTTGTAATTTCTACTTAAAACACAAAAAGTAAAAAAGAAATTACAATTTTGATCCTTATTCTTGCGAGTTTTGTGTCCACACAGAATTTTTTCAGTGAGTGAATGATGACAGAGTGTACATTCAAAAGCAGAGTTCTTCTTATTCTAAATTTTTGTTTTTCTTTCATCTTCCAGGGTCTCCTACGGACAGCAGAGCAATTGAAAATCAAAGGTCTTTGCGAAACAGCCGAAAGTGTTGATGATATCTCAGAGGCAGCAACCGTCACAGTTTCGGAGAATATATCGCAAGCTGTTGTTGCGAATATAGTAAATCCAGTACAGGGTAATGCAATAGTTACAACACACACCATTGCAAACAACACAAATACGCATACAACAACAGCTAACTTAAATAATAACAATAATATTAACAATTCAAATATTAATGCTGTAGTTGCTGCACCAACGGCCACATCCACGCCCCAACTACGAAAATCTCGGGTCAGAAAACGCTCAAAGTCTCCGGATACGAATCAGCAGCAACAACAACAGCAGCAGCAACAGCATCAACAGCAGCAGCACCAACATCAACAACAACACCAACAACAACACCAACAACACCATCAGCAACAAGCAATATTAAGTCAAAATCTTAATACTGCAGCAATAGTTAGCTTGCAACAAACGTCTTCGGGTAACTATATACCAGTCTCTGGGGGCCAGACGATAACGACAACGGCCATAAGCCAACAAAATTCAGAAGATTCAGATTCGGATAAGCCAACATCGCAGAAAATTTGCAAAACAGAAGCGTGCAACTCACCGACATCGAATAATGGCAGTGTAACTGTCCAACAGGGAACAGCAATTGTGACACAAATCGTTGTAGCACGCGACGGAAAGGATAAAAACATGACGAGTCTAGGAATGGGAATGGTAAGTATTTTTGTTTGTTATAAATTTATTGTTTGCGTACTGCATAAGTTTAAAATTAATTACAATTGGCTTTGAGATTAGAATTGAATAAGATTTGTGGTTTTTTTTATTGTTTCGAATAGGGCAACTCTTTAAAGCAGAAGAAGTGTAGGCTCAATTTTGAGTGTCCCTGTACATAATGTCTTACATGTGCTTGATTCTTTAAACATTTCGTAATATTCTTTACGCCATGAGCATTTGGAATGCTAAGGACAACGGCAAATCCTAAAAACGCTAGTATTAAGTGAAGCCAAAAATTCGGATACGAACAGCCGTTGCTTGAACATGCGCTTTCACTGCAAATTGTATTATTAAGAATTGCTACTACAGAAAATAAATTAAAAGTTACGTAAAATCTAAGGTTAAGGAAGCCCATACAAGAAAATTTTAAGGACTACAAATTAAAATTCAATATTTGGCATATAGAGCGCATGCAGGGACTTAAACCTAGCTTCTTTAGCACAAGTGAAGTGGAGAATTGAAGGTCCACCTTCAGTTGTTAGAGTGATCAAACCTAAGCCAAATTTGTTTTGTCGCTAGACAAGCTTGTTTTCTCAATATCATCCATTTTTAGGATGAGATTGCACGTAGCGAAAGTGCTATGTTCGGTGGCTTAGTTAGTACACTAGAATATGTCTATGCCCTGGAAAACAATATATGGCTGATATATATACAGTAGTGGACAAATAAAAGTTACCACCACACTATTTCAAAAAAAAAATTAAAATTCCAGCTCTGATATGTCCGTTATGTGAACACCGATTGGTTTTTTTTTTGTCTTAAAATAGAACTGTAAAATACTGTTATTTTGGGGGTTGATTTAATAACTATTCGAATTCAGAGAGTCTCAGCGAAGTTAAGTTGAAATTTTCTGGTGGTAACTTTTATTTGTCCAATAGTGTATTTTGGCACTGATTTACTACTCGAAAAGATGCAAAAATCACGTTTTTAATTAACGAATATTAAACTTATTATGACCATAACTAATTAACTGTAATAGTTAATTGAAAGCTTCATTTGTTTAAAAAGACTTTAGCGCAGCAACGGTAGAATAGAAATGGAGAGATGGTATTGATGTCCTAACCATCATAGATGAATTTTAACTCAATTATCAATGACAATGATACTTTACTGCAGACGTCGACTATTAGCATTTCAACCTTCAGTACCTAGGCATTAAAATTAAACTCGAACCCTCAATCAAATAACCTTAAATTAAATATAATACAACTAATTTGTTATTCTTATTTCAGAACGGTGGTCTCCTCGGAGTACCAATGGGTTTCTTAGATTTTGCACCTGAACCACCAGCGCCATCCGCTACGCCTGTAACAGTGACGGAACACGTCGACTTGTCATGCAATCCCAGCACGGATACCCGAGACTTATCAAGTGAGTTGGTACTATATCGTTTTTTCTTACCTCTTCTACTACATAAATTTATATACATAGTTCTTTTTATTAACTTCCAATTATTTTATGTATTTTACCTACATACTTATATATCCACCATAATTGCCACCTGTTCCTTACTCTAATTTGAATCCATCTTAAATGGCTGAACTATGCTTATTTGGCTTCTTTTTATATTCAAGAAAAAAAAACACTAGACTAAGAGAAATATTATTACTTTTTTGGTCTGCATTCATTAATTTTGTGTTGATTTTGTTCTCTGTCACATTGGTTATGTTTCGGTTTTGGCATATACATAAAACAAAAGTACTATTCCTAGTTTGGTTGTTTTCAGTTAAATCAAGAAATTTTCGACTTCTTAAAATACTGCCACTGTGCATATCCAAATTTAATTTTAAAGAGCAGAGTGTGGGTTTAAATAATGTTAACAAACAAAAGTCCTAAACTGTGCAGCATATTTTTTCTCAACCGTCATATCTCTATCTCTCTATTTGTTAATAATTACAGAAAAAAAAACTATTTTCATTTTTGTGTCCAATTCTTGTTGCTTCAATTTTTTTGGTGCTGGTTTAACCACGCTCATTTGTATTTTTCTCCTCTGTCCTGCTCTCTCTCTATTATCTTCTTCATTGGAATCTGTTTCTCATTATTTTTATGAGAAAACAAAATCAAAAAATGTGTTTGTGTACCAACAAAACAACGCTGCAAGC